>JAQMCX010000045.1:12493098-12518319 GCA_029814765.1 Acanthurus leucopareius | reverse complement strand
ATTCTGTTTTCTCAGTTTTCCTGACAGGTGACACATGAAGTGGAAAAGACGGGAGCTGAATCATTTGAAGGTTTTTTTGGTTCACGTTCAATTCATGGTGGTTTTCCCTTTAATCATCACAGAGGAGGAAAAAAAAACACAACACTTGGCAGCTGTAAGTGTATATATTTAATCTGTAAAAGCGTAACATAAATAAGACATGCATTTCATGTCTTCGTGATAGTCATAAAGTATTACCAGTAGGCCTGTAATTACTCCTAGAAAAAACACTGTCCAAGCTCCAGCTGGAATGTGACTGTAACTTGATCAATCATTTAGTGACAGGGTGGCAAATCTGACCAAGTGTCAAGTCAAACTATATATATTTTTAGTAATGGTACAATTATTAAAGTTCCAAACATAACTTTTTCTATCATGTATTATACTGTACTCATTTATTGTAGAAGTTTTAGGGTATGCATGAAATTTTACATTTAATTGTAGTTATTTTTGAATAAAAAAATCTATACTAATTTAAAAAAATGAATTAGAAAGTCATTCTTCAATCGTTATAAAATACATAATTTATAAGTGAAACCACTGGGAAGGAACTCCTATATCTCACAATTTTATAAGATTTAAAAGACACTGAATATACTGAAAATTAGTAGATAGTGTTTTTTACTATAATTTGACATATTCATTCTAAATCATAAGCAAACCACAAGAATTTTTGCTTGGAAAAAATAGGTAAATGTTAGCAGCTTTTTTTTGTTCAATTTGCACCATTCTTCCCACAAAATAAACTCTAACCATGCCTATTATAACATTCAGTGACAAAAAAATTATGCATCTTTTTGTAATTTCTTTGCTTATAATATAAACGTCTTTGCCAGAAAATTGGCACTATTTTCTTACACATATGCACTTTAGTATGTATCCTTTAATGAAGTCTTAAAAAACAAAAAAAATGTTTAAAGAGTCTCAATATCATACTTTATATAATATATCAAAATTTTGTGTAAATGTAGCCTCAAAGTATTTGTAATTTTTGAGTTTTCATTTATTTGCAGTGACTCACATGTTTAATGGTGAACATGTTAAAGGTGCTCAACATGTTAAATCTCAAAGCAAAACTTCACATAGTGAATCAAACACTTAATGCATCACTTTTACTACATCTCTCTCACAGCATAATCTCTTTCTCTTTCCTTATCCTCAGCTCTCTCACTCTCGTTCTGTTTTTCATACTTTTTTCTCCAGGTTCTCTTTATTATCTCTCTCACTCACTTTCTCTCACTCTCTCTCACTCTCCTCTTGTGAACTGCCTTTCCCATGCAATGCAGGCGTGGTTATACCCAAATCCAAGAATGAATTACTGAGAAAACATCTCTGGTTACCTCCGTCTCTGTGGCTACGCTCCTTACCAATTTTTACAACTGGGCCTTTGAAGTCATGAATGAAAAATGACAATACTCGAGATCTGACCTTAAAGAAACAGGTTGGTGAGAGCAAATTTACTGGCAATTAGGAACCTCACACAAGTATCGACTGCAAGCACTGAACTGCATTCGGTCTCTCTGGTTCTCGTTTCTGTAAATGAACACCTCGATAAAGGCCACTAAAAGGCTCTTGAGAAAAAGTAAACCGGGCCTTCCAAGGAACTAGTACAGATTGGAAAATCTGCTGCTTTTTAATTTGATGAGTTGGGCAAAAAAGCCTTGATGACAGTGCTCAATTAAGGTTACACTGATATCTTAATAGAGGCTGTAGCATGATTCAATATATCCTGCTCTGACAGGTCACCGGGTTTAAAATCAAAATTGGAATCTTAACATGTATGCAACTTTTAACTAAATATAGTAAAACAGCAGTGATTCATTCCTTAAAATATGGTTTGCTAGCATTTATCACTGGAATACATTTTTAATTATAAGGTTAAATAATGAATCCAAATTCTGCTCATATTCTGTAAACAGGTGTTTTTTCTTTCATTAAGGAGATTTTTCTTTCAAAAAAATCAGCAGCATGTTGTTTCAACAAATGGTGAAAACAATATATGTTTACATTCAATTTTCAAAGCTCCTCAACACCAAAGGATTTTTTTCTCTTGTACACAAAGTTTAAAAAAGGGTGATAACAGGGTTTTCAAATAAGTCAGCTAAACATCTTAAACTTCTTAAACACACAGAAATTATTAAACTGTTTGCCTCCTGTTGCCTTCTGATAGCCAACAGTGGCTCCCTTATTTTGTTACTGTGGTGACAATGGTCCTCTACCTTCAGAAAGTTATTATTTTAATCAAATCATAATTGTGCTAAAATCCAGCCAAACCCTCAGGTGTGAAAGATCATAATACACTTTCATTTTTTAGATTTGTAATGTTTTTGAAGCTCAGACAGATTAAGCTGTCATGCTGATACTTGCATTAGATCAAACAACTTTTATGTATTATTCTGAAGACCAGCTACTAATGTGTCATTTTGTCATTTGAGGGAAACTGGAGTTTTTATTTAGACACTGAACCTTTGTATGATGATTTCTCCTGCAACATCTTTGTATCTCCTATTCCCTGGCAGATAAAAAAGTCTGCCTAAGATTGTGAAACACTACAAACATTAATTTATTAATTGATATTTTCCTTCAATTACATACATGAAAAATCATGTACAAAACTATTATATCATCCTTTTTTCCGTTTTGAAATGAAATTCTGTATTTCATTTCTTCTCTGACTGTCCACTGCGCTTACTGTTTTATTATCAATTAAAAAAAATAAGTCTGAAAAAACAAAACAGTGGTCCAGCATTACTCCAGTATGCTATGGCAGCCATACATTTATACAACTAGGCAAACTCCATCTGTTAAAATAGTATAATGTTGTCAAAAGCACAAAAACAGCAACTAAACAAACCTTATGTTGAGATTTTTCCGTCATCAGCTGTTACTTTGCTTGTAGATGGTGCAGAGTGGATGCAAGCTGCAGGTCCAGAACTGCAAGTGTGACTACAAAGTTGACTTGGCCTGGTATGTGATGCTTTGCACAAATGACACTCTATGTCTTTGTTCCCTTTAACCCACATAAAGCAGTGACTTAGGCTGTGAGACAGCCCCAGGTTTAGGCTTTATTCGAGTTGTGCTCTTTCTAACATTGCCATTGTTGATAGCCAAAGCCCCCTGAAATTGAAGATAAGCCAGCGTCTCTGCGTTCACAAGGATATTCCAACAGAGCTGCTCTCTGTGATATTGCAAAGAAAAAAAACAGTGATTAGTCCAGAATTTGCCTATTAATTGCCGGAATATTAAGCTGCATTGAAGTTCAGAATTGAAAGCTAAGCTGGCCTGAATAAATAATTTATCCTTTGAATAAGACGTTTGCAGAAAGCATTTGCCCGCTGAAGCACACCCACACAGGTCTTACTTTTCCCTCACTGCCTTATATTCTCTCCTCATCCTCCTTCCTTTGCCGTGTCCTCTTTTTCTCATTTCCAATGTTACAAACACATACACACACCCGACTACCTAGACAATTACAGACGTCTGCTCATTTTGCCGGAGGAACTTTTGGCAGTTTATGGGCCAGATACTGCACTTGAGTAGAAACAATTTGGTACAGTCATGAAAGAGCAGAAAAAGCAGACTGTAAAATGCCTCCACACGAGGTAGAAGTATCGCAAAAGGCCTCTACCTTGAGGTAAATGCTCAGCTTATGTCCTTTTTCATTTATGAATATTGCTCTTGAGCAACAGTAAAGGCATGATTTTGTATCATTGAGAGTTTGTATGAAGTACCAGGTAAACTTTGCAAAAAAACAGAGATCATTATTGAAAATTGTGTCTTTTTTTCCATATTTCTTTCTCACAATAGCTTCTCTCTTCCAATAGACAGAGAAAACATC
Organism: Acanthurus leucopareius; assembly: GCA_029814765.1. Classification (NCBI taxonomy): domain Eukaryota; kingdom Metazoa; phylum Chordata; class Actinopteri; order Acanthuriformes; family Acanthuridae; genus Acanthurus; species Acanthurus leucopareius. The sequence goes on along the minus strand of JAQMCX010000045.1, from coordinate 12,514,442 downwards.
TTCTGAGTTCAAACACTGGTTAAGTGCTTGGAGGGTGACCATTTGGGTTTTCACATCTAACACCACCAGATGGCACTTTTCTGGGGACAGTTAAAAGGTGAAGCTAAAACTTGTCTCACTTTGTGTTTCCTTTGCCTCCTAAAATATGAAAACATTCTAAAATTATATAACCTTCATTACTTCATACAACAGAAACTTCACATTTTTGTTTTGTGACCCCAAGAATGTGGTCAACTGCAAATTCCAAAAATGGTGTAACAGTTTATATGATGTAACTTAGCATTACTAACATCTTCAAATGATATATCGGGTGCAGCAGTAAATACGAGAAAGAGCTGCTGGTTTCAAAACCTGTTGGTACTTAATCTCCCCCTGCTCTTAAGGCACTGAAGCCTCCAGTGGAACAGTGGAGCTCATCGATAAAACAGTTTTGTCTAGGAAATTGCTGAGAAAACAGCAAACTGTGCTCTTTTTTCATAAATACGTTTAAAAATACACTATAATGTGATTAAAAGTATGTATGCTAAGTAAAAACTAACACTTTCAGCATCATTTAAAGTAACCAACAGGCTGTGAAAACATTTGTCATGCGCCTTTTTTTCTTTCTTATGATTAAGTTTTCCATCAAAATTAAACCAAAAAATGAAAGCCAAGACAAGTGACAATGCACGAGAAGAAAAAAATAACCATCTCAATTATGTTCAAGGCATCATGTGTCCCTGTGTCCGTGTTTGATGTCTCGTTTAAACAAAGGGACAGAAACCCCCCACAGAACAGAACAAAGGCACACAACACTTTCCACATAAATGTGGAATGGAAAGAACACTAAAACTGGAATAAGAGTGAGCAGATGTGCCCAGCACAGAGATGACACCATGTCGTTCGTCTTTGAAAAGCCACATGTGTCTGATGTTGGTGACATGTAAAACGTGTATTGTCATTCGAGGGGCAGAGAGGAAAGGCTCTTTGGTGCTGAAGCTGTTGGGCGGGTTGTAATCTGTTTTCAGCCGGGGCATCATCAGCAGTGCCACTCCTGCCACCTTCTGGACTTTCCTGGGACGGATGGATTGGGCCAGAAAAAGAAGGGAAAAAAAAAACAGAAGTCGATGGCATATGTGTGTTTGTCCAGTTGACTTTCTCAGGAAGATACATGCAAGTTACTTTTCACATTTGTCCAGTACAAGAGGGTTGAGATCTGTACCAAGTCCTGGCAAAGTTTCATTTAAATACAATGCAAAAAAGTTTAAAGGGGCGTGCAAAGGAATGAAATGACATGGATGGCCAGAAGAAGATGCAACAAATTGGGTGTTGTGCATCCACATAAAGGATGCAATTTGACTGAGGTGGTGTTCTATGAGGAGCTGTATGGAGTCAGAATAAGAAATAAATTATACTGAAATACTTTATTTTATACTGAAATATAAAATAAAAGTCCCTTATAGTATTAGGACGATTCATGCCATGACATTCTGCCATAAAATATGAATGATGTCATTACAAATTTCTTTTTTTTTACAAACAGGGCAGATTAAATCCATTTGAAGACGCTCGTGTTGCAGGAGTTAATTTTTTTTGGTCATATTTTGGTCATATTCAGCAAGAAGTTAAAATTTCCACAATCCTGGCTACTGGCACTCCGACTAACAACTGATTTTACTCAAATGGGTTAGGATCTGGCATGGTATTATTTTAAATAAATACAAATTAACTCCTCATCATTAGTGTGGGCGTTGAGGGTTCCCTATGTTTGGGTGATTCACTCAACATCCTAGGATAAAAATATCGAGCCCTGTCTCTGTTTTGTGTAAAAAGATTTGCCTTGATGATCACAGAGCACATTAAGAGGGAAGACTTTTCTGGTGTAAACTCAGCAGACAGATACATTTATCTCCTTTTATGTGATGCTAGAAAAAATGATTAAACAGATGATTAAATAGTATGCCAAAATTTTTCATCAGAAAAATGGACTAAATACCATTTTGCCTTTATCCCTTCCAAGATTTTTAAAACATCATGGACCTCAAGATAATTTACATCATCTCTCTTTCCTATTAAGATTTTGGAATCTATTACATCAGTAACCCTCTATTAATATAATTTGTCTGGTTTTATAGGTCCTCTCTAATCTCAAACTGCTCTATCTTTACAACCTGTCTTCATACTGTACAGAAAGTGGCTGAAACTACTTACATAAAGTTTACTCTCTCCAGCTAGAAAACAGCTGGGTAGAGTAGAGGAGATTCCCATCTCATCAACACTAATCTGGAAAATGGTGGTTAAAGAAAATGATTTAGTCATTATGCAGTAAGTAGAAAAGCATCAGCGGGATCCGCAATTTACAGGATCAGGGCCTAAACATCCTGGGTTCTGACTGACCCATATACCAAAGCCAGGAAACTTGTCCTCACTGGCACCACCTCCGCAAGCAGCCCGGTCCAACGCAGGTTCACCGTAGAGGACCCACTGATCCTGATCCAATGCGACCCTGTGCTAATTCCCTGGTGAAAGCCACCCAGTCAGTCCAACGATTCCTCAAAACCTCAAGGTTTATATGAACGAGCTCCAATCTGAATGGGAACCCAGGAACTAGGCCGGTAATAACAGACCTCAGGAAAAAAGGTTTTGACCAAAGAGAGAGCGGTGAACAGAGACTCACCCCGTTCGCCCCCTCGTTTTCTTTCCCTGCAGGTTTCAGGAGAATGTCGAACACGCTTCCTGTAAAGCTATGTAGTATTTATTACAGCCTCCGTTTTTGATGGCTGGGGTCATGTAGCCTGCTGTCTATTTATCCTAGAGGTCATTTACTACATTAGACCTGGTTTTGGGGCCAGGAAAGGAAGAGAAGAACGAAATCTAAGATGCAGGGACTAAATTGGTAGCAAATGTATAGCCTCCAACTCGCCCCTAGGCCCTAATGCGTTTCTCAAGTGCTCTGCTCAATGTGCTCCAAGATGCAGGGACTGCTTGCCTCTGAAATAATATTTCAACAGTGGTTACAGACGCAAAACCGGCGCCATCTCTCAGCTTGGGTTGTTCCCACCAAAGTGCAGCATAAGGGATTTTCATTTTTATTTCTGGGAAGATATTATCCTTTGCTGTGTAGTGGTGGTGGCCGTAAGGTTAAGAGAAGCAGGCTCAGGACTGAAAGGTTGCAGGTTTGAATTCCAAGGCTGAATGATAAAACAGAGTGAGCCATGCTTTATCCTCTTCCTGCACCTATGGGCTGCATCAGAGGTGCCTTTGAGCCTAGCATTTGACTCTATCTCCAATGGAGCTGTGCACTGGCTTCTGTAGGAGGCTGTGGTTGTACTGGGCCGTTCCTATGTTGGATGACCGTAGCTGTGTGAATGCAATGCAGGGCGTTGCTGGAAAAAAAAAGGAGCATGTGCACTCAAATCCCCAAGAAAGGTTAAAAACAGACACCATTGCATTGCAGAGGCTACCAGGCTGCCCACACAAGCCTGAAACTCTGCTACTAAAGTTATATATAAGCACATTTAAAAACACACCTTATGTAAATGAGAGATCATTTACCCTCATGAACAGTCATTCTGGTCAACCATTTTGCCAAAATGTTTTCTACTAAGTTTGAGATCAATGCCTTAAAGATGTTTACGTGGAGGCTGAATCGCTATTCTTCTGCAGATAAACTGTCTCCAAGATGACATCGACCATCTCATTTTCATTTAAACGGCACAATGGAGTCCCATTTGCTCTCTGCCTCCCTATAGCCCAACAGGCTCAATAAAAGCCAATGAGCTGATGAAAAGAGGAAAACCTTGTTTTTGTCTTATACAAACAGCATATGGTTTGCTCAGTGTGACTGCACATGGCAGCACTCCTTCTACCTCATTTGCTCCTCTGTATCAAGTTGTCCTCTTACCATCTGGGTAATTATGAAGTTTCCTGCTCTCCAAGTTTCTTTTGTCAACACTTTATTGCAGCTGTAATCAAGTATATTAATAAACCCATGCACATTAATATTTTAAACAGGAGGCATATAATACTACTGTTATTTCAGGGGGAAAAAAATCATGCTTTCTGTTACATAGATGCACATATACTCTTTTCTGTTACACCGTAACAATGTGCATATTTGCCCTCTTACTGAGACTTGGATGAGATCAAAACCTCTTTCATTGATGTAATTGAAATATGAAGCTGTTGGACTATTTCTTCGGAGAAGAGGATCAGTAACTTCCTGGAGTCTCCTCTGGCTATTTGGCAACCCCGAAATGACGACAATATTCCAGGAAGTCCCTGGAAATCCAGCACATGACTTCATGTAAAACCACAATTTGTCTTTTTTACACTTGGTTTTTGTATGGACTCAAAAATGGGTCTATTATATGTGTCTTAAACTTTTTTATATCATTCTGTTAGTGTCAAAATTCTATTTACAAGCCTGTCTAAAGATGTTAACCCTCACCCTGACCCATGTTACCTGACATAAAATTCTCCATTATGATGTTTCATATATACCTACTCAGTTGGGGAATGGCAGAGAATGGGATTAGCACAGTCACCTATGTCACTGCTTTTTATCAGCAGTGACACCTGAGGAAAAGTTTCCACTTGAAAATCCCAGGAAACAACACAAAATGACTTTTTTCAACAAACAAGAAAACATGTTGATGAGTGAGCTCTGAAGGTGCTGATAGGTGAATTTGTTACCTTCAGACAGAGCCGGGGTAGTTGTTTTACACCTGTTTCCAGTCTTTATGCTAAGCCATGCTAACTATCTATAGCTTTGTATCAGGTGAAAAAATATGATCTTCTCTGTAATACATCAACTACATTTGTCCCAAAATTGTTAAACCATTTCTTTAAACAGGTTTGATTACCTGTAAATGGCACTATTCTTTTTTCAGTCATGACCAAACATTATTTGCTTCACTTCCTTAAGAATGAAGATATGGTCTAAAACTGTATATAACTGCATGATCTCCTGTAGGAATGAGACATCACTCATTGCCAGACATGCTACTGACTTCTTCTCTCTGCTAGCCGACAGCAGAGGCTGAATTTTGTTGGGGGGATTTTTTGACAAATTTGATGAATATGCCCTCTGGATCTTTAAAATGTAAAGGAGCAGTGTATGTATTGTCATAATGTTGAGCATTAATTTAGCAGCCATGCATGTAGCTGTCAGGATGTTGCAGATGTTTAAAAAGATATCCCCTTTCCCTAGGCAAAGTGAATTTAATTGCACACCGAACATTTGTCACGCAGTTAGCATCGAACAAAACACAAGACACAAAGATTCTTGGTTTGTAAGGTTTGTAAGCCTCTGTGGCTTTTTGTGCAGTATCAAGTCCTGGCAGGGAAAGATACTGACAGCATGCAGGTTGTGGGATGGAAGCAGTAATTCTGGCAAGCCAGTGCTTTTTATGGTTTGCTACAACAATGGTGCCTCTGCCAGGGCCACAAGCAGCAGGTCCCCTAGATGAGGTGGTCAAGCCCCAACCTCCTTGTGACAGTATGTTCTCCCCGATTCACCCTGGGGTGCTCTACTTCTAACACTCACTTAAAACTGAGGAGAGCCTTGTGTCTTTCCAACAAGTGAAGACAGGAAAGTTTGAGTATGTGCACTGTTCTGAATCTAAAAGTTTATATGCACGGGTGTTTTTTGGCGTGTTTATGCATGCGTCTGTGTGTATATTTGTTTATGTGCTGAGTGAGCATGTGTACGTGGACTGGATCATGAGGACGTTATGTGCTTGACTCAGTGTTTATTAAATTCCCCCGAACATTTACTGCAGCAAGTGAGATTGATGTTTGACAAAGGTGCCTGGAGCTAAAAAGTGGTGTTACTCAGCAGCTTCTGTCTATTCATAATTATTTGGCAAATCAAACAAGTGTCAGGAAGTTTTGTAACACTCCTATATGCCTCTGAGTATCTGCATGTTTGTCTTCATTGTTCATTCTCGGTGAAGATGATGGCAACTTGGATGGAATCAAATGTTTACACCATGACCACTAGGCGGAGTAAAGAGATATACTTCAAGTCTAAACATACAGGTTTTAATGTTTTTTTTTTTAGATCTTTGTCTTTTACATTACATACAAAAAGCACACTTATAAAATTGTCTTTAAGTTCTTTTTTATCCCCCTTGTTCTACCACTAACTTTTTTTTCCAATTTTTATTATCCTTTTTTTTCTAGTTCTGAAGAATTTTAAGTATGCACATCCTCTGTTAAAAACTGGAGGAAATTTATTTGAGTTTTCTTGTAATCAAATACAACTACCTGATGGGAAATATTTCTTTTTTTAAGGCATATTTTAAGGCATTTTTTAAGAGCATATTCATCAAACTTGTTTGGCAATTCTTGCAGCAAGTGCTGGTTCATTTAAACAAGTCATTTTATCTGCTGATGACCTGCTCCAAACGTTAGTCCAGGGTCTGTACCACAAACTCATTGTCTATACAGATATAACAGCTACATTTAAACACTTTACACCTTAAGAATCCTAAACATTGACTGAAATCATAAATTACAATAACAACAAAACACTATTCCATGAAATATGCAAAATGCACTTTTAAGAAATGATAAATCATGTTGTAAGTTGAGAATTTTTAACTGATGTGCAGAAATTGTACCATAGGATAAAAAGACACCACTTTTAGTTTTCTACAGTGTGTTTTACACGTTGATACAAACAGATCAAATGTTTTCTCCAATGGTGTATATATTTCCTTAGTTACACATTTCTTTGTATTCTAAAACTTTGAGTTTCTTTATAGGTTATTGCCCATTATCTCAAAGGAAGGTTACCACATTTTCAGTGTGTTGCTGCCCTCTACAGGAAAAAAAGAATAGAAGATCTCTTGCAGGTCTTGCTGGAATCATAACCTCTTAGGAGTATTTTCTGGCATGTCGCATAGTGTGTCATTGCGATTATAAAAGCATTAAAACAACTTGAGACAGATGAGATAGTTTGATACAAATATATATTTTATTTCATTAAAAAGAACTCAATGCGGAGGACCAAACAGCAAAATGAAGCAATGGTAACATGCGAAGGTACCGAATAAAACTGTACAAAGAGACTTAGTTGAATATAGTTTCCAAAAATAACAAAAAATAAAAGACATAGATGTAGTGGAATGAACTTTTGACATATCCAGATAATTTTCAGCATGTAGATAGTTGAATGACCAGTTTATTTCTTTAACAATATTTGACATCAGTAGCTACCAGATCGCCTCTAGGGGTTTCATTTGTTTGAGCAAGTATAAACTATATATGACGCCAATACTCTGTCAACTGATATTATACTACACTTCAACTTCCAGTGATTTGTCAGCAACCCTTAGCCCTTCCTAATCAACCAAAGATTTTGGAATATCAAATTATGTTTAGCATGACATTTGACCAAAGCACAGAGTTCACAACAAGTATAAACAACAAAAGAAAACAAAAAGGCAGCACCTGGAAACTTATGAGAGAAATTAATAACACTAAAATATCAATGCTTTTCTTCATCTCAAATACCTCTGCAAATGACAAATATTTTCAAATGTGACATGACAGTGGGTCTGAAAGAGACAAAGAAACAACATAACACATCATATGTTCCTTGGCTTTTTACATGTTTTCAATGATACGAGAGAGAACCACTAAGTTTTTTAAAAATCTGCATGATGGCGTATCTTCAGTGTACAGTGTTTTTGGAACTATTAATCGTTATATCCTCAGTAATGGATAACTGCATGGGACAAGATGAGGTGCCTTGCGTGTAAAATATAAATATGTTGGTCCTCCAAACACTGTAATGTCAAGATGGTTCAGTCACTGTCTGAGGATTCACTTGGGCTGGAGGAAGAGGAGGAGGAAGAAGACTTGTGTTTCTTCTTCCTTTGTTTCTTTTTGTGATTCTTCCCATGATCTCTTTTGTTCTTTTTGCTTTTCTTCTTGTGGCTTTTCAGTTTCTTTTTCTTCCCTCTCTCTTCTTTGTCCGATGAGGAGTAGGATCTGCTGCGTTTCTTTTTCTTCTTCATGGTCTTCTCATCACTCGATGATGAAGCAGATCTAGAGAGTAAAAAAAAATATTGAAAGGATGCAAACTTTTAAATTAATAGCAAACCAATCTCTTAGAACTGAAATGTATTTAATTGCCGAAAAACTACTTTTTTGTAATTTTAAATCTGTGTGAGTACTGACAGACAAAGAATCATTGACTTACAGAGCACTTCTGCTTTAACTCTGTAATGACTGATTTTCTGGTTAAATATGTTCACTTACATGATATAGATACCACACATCTTTATATATGTTGTATGTATATTTTTAGGAGTTTGTTGTAAGAAAACTATGTAAGTATTGCAAGTATTTTAAAGTGATGTTTAGGGTTAGTGGGGAAAAGGTTACCTCTTCCTCGACATTCTATCTCTGCTCTTCTTCTGTTTGTGTCTCTTTTTTCTGCTATCATCATCATCATCGTCATCAGGGGAACCTGCACAGAATCGAAGCCACACCAGTCAAGACATTTTTCCTGGAAAAATAGCTTATCTTAAACAGCAACAGTATTCGTAACATTTTGAATGCATTTAATAACATTTAATAGAGCGTAGGGGAAACAGTGTTTCACCTCTTTGATGCTGACCACTTTGCTTTAGCTTCTCATGCCGCTGAGCTGCAGGTACATCATCTTCACTCTCCTCAGTGCTTGTGCTGCTTACATCCAAAACGATGTCTTTCTGGGGGTCAACTCTGACAAAGTTCCGACACTCAAATGTCAAGTGGCCAGCTGAAAAAAATCCACATGCAAGAGAGACTGAATGAACAACTATGGAAAGGCTGAACAGTTTCATTGGTCGAATTCCTCTGTTATAACCCCTTCAGCTGCTGTAATGAAATATGGCCATCACCATTTCTAAAACACATCTCATTGCAAGACAGCATCAGGACCTCACTAGAACTTAAAAACAGATTATATCTTGATCATACTCACATGTCCAGGTTGGCAAAAGGAACAAATAGCAACACAAACACACTGCACAATCCTCATTTTAATGTCATTTCATCCTCCTTTGATGTTTTACTTACGATATCCACATTTCTTGCACCCAGCTCTGATGTTGTCCTTATTAGGTCCTATGAGATGAGAAGATAAGAGTGTTTAGAGTTTGAAGTAACCATCGGTAATTTTTTTGTATACATGCACACAGAAATGTACAATAACAAGGCTATTACGTTTCTGTGTACATTAGTTTATGTAACTAAATAACAGCGTTTGAAGTGCTCAGTTCTCTGTGTTAGGCTCTCACTTTATTCAGATAAAAGCATGTAGAGTCAGTGTGGAGATTTGCTATATACTTATACAAACACAACTGAAGAAAGACTTAAACTAACTAAATTTCTCAATATTTTTGAGTCATAAAGACACACAGACATTGCATCGAACATTACTGTTAACGTTACTCGTTATTAGCTGCTGTGTAACGTTAGCCAAGTACATGTTAGTACGTTGTATCTAAAGTGATCAGAAATGGATACAGTAAAGTCTATTTTAGACGTAAAACAGTTTTTTTTTTTTGTTTAAGACAAAAGACAACGTTACTAGGCAGCATCGACCATTGGAAAGTTGTCCGATCTGTGTCCTAAGTTAACATAGGCTAATGCTGATGTTAGCATGACTTTATGCTTCTCGTTACTCTGAATATCATTTTCGGATTAATTACGTAAATCATAAATCGCAAAACAACAAATGTTGACTTAAATACAAAATTTACCTGGGACAGCCATTGTGTTTTAGACGGAAATGGTCTAATAAGTCTAAAACTAATGGTTGTTAGCACGCGAATCAACCAGATATTTTCCCGACTCTTCGTTCAAAATACTGTCGACCGGAAACGTTAGAAATACATGGTTCCGCCTTCTTCTTTTTTCCCCCTACTCATCTCTGGCGTGTAGCAAACCCAAATTGGTGCAATATCGCCACCAACTGGAATGGAGTTTGGAATACATGGCTGCATTGGTTTTTGTTTTCTAAATGCCAGACAAATACATTTTAAAATATGTTCGAAGGAACTGAAAAACATTTTTTATAAAAACGATTCCACCAAATACACTGAAGTTTGGAGCTACAGTTTGTAATCTTTTTATAATAATATACAATTGAAAATACACACCTAAAGAAAGGGATAGGGAGTTTGACATGAGAAACTGGGAAGAAGCAATATTCACAAAAGGGGATGTATCTAGCATTCAGAATTTATTGGTATATTTTCATTATTTATATGTTTACTTTGTAATTAGACGCCACATGTGTACAGGCTGACATATGGAGTGATGCAATGTGTGCCAGGAGGTGTTCAAAATCACATGGCGAATATACGTTAAAATTTGTTTTGTGTATTTCTCCTGCGTTGCCAAGATCCTGAGTATTTCCATCTTTCAAGTCACTCTCAATTCCTAAGAATTTTTTAGAAACAATATTTTGCCCCATGTTTAATTGCTTTCCCAGCCATGCCAGTTGTGGTTTTTTGTTAGGGTTAATTGAAGGCAGCCAGAGTCAGACTAGCAGATGGAAAATGTCGACAGATGCGGAGCCCCCAGACATGCCCTCATCATCATGTCTGTGACTTTGACACACACAAACACACGTTCACACATACAAACATATACACACAATCTTGCTCTCTGTCTTGTGATTGTGAAAACTGCCTCAGTGACTTTTCTGCCAGAATTATTATTGTTATTCATTTATTTGCAATTAAAATTGATAATATTCAGTGTTATCTAATCAGATGATGCCTCATAATAAGCTGCCTCACAGCACCACAGCCAGAGGACTTTGGACATCGGCACCCAATCTTTTTGTGTGTACTTGTGTGTGCAAGCAACCTTGCATGTTAAAAACATACAATGTTACTGTTGCTGAGAGAAATGCTGCATTTTTAGCCACCTATCAGATGTACATGCAATTGTTGTCTCAGAAAACTGATCAGGTTTTGTTGTGGAGGTGATGTTTGTGGATCAAATTTCTAAGGTATGATAAAATAAGAACTTTTATGAACCTTAAAGCACCTTCATGGCATTTTCAGTCTGTCTTTCAAGCCCTTCTCATCACATATAAATGATTCTTTTTATATGAGCAAAGTAGTGAAAATTCTGACACCCGTTGCTTGCAGATGGATAGAATTTTATAAGATCTTATTGCTCTGACAGAGATCAAGGGAGCACGCCTTATCTCAGTGTCTCTTCATTGCCTTGGGTGAGAGATTAAAGCAAAAAGTATTTGTCATATGACAGAACAGGTGTTTGCTGGACAGGGACTTGCTTGCTGTATATATGAAATTCTTTTTTTAGCAATCAGAAGGTACAAAGAATACTAAGAAGCAATACGTTGAAAAAAAAACAGCTGCAAAACAATTAATTTTCTAAAACCTGAAAGGAACTCACTGTAACTGTTGTGGTCATTAAGAATAAAGGACAAACGGACACAAACACAGAAAATGTCCCAACATCACTTGAGCTTCCATGAGAAAGGAAAGTGAGTTGAATATTTCATGCTTAAGAAAACAAAACTACATAACACACAGGCATTAAATATTTTTTATTCCATTAGTCATTGGTCAGTCAACACCACCACAGTGGAACAAATGCATACCAAGAGTCTGTGAGCTACTGCTTGCACATGCCTCCGTCTAATATTACTCCCATTGAAAAACAATGCTTCATCTCATTCATCTATGGCATTTCAATTCTTAAGATGCTGACACACTGGATCCATCCACAGAGGGCTGGTTGACAGATCCTATTCACAATAGAGTAGGAGGTCCAGCCATGCAGCTCATGATCAATACAGACCAATCACTCTGATTTTATGAAAAAACAACTCAACATTAACTTTCTGCAAAGGAGTTTGCCCAGCAAAACGCACCAAATGTGTGAAATTAAACTGTCAGACAAGCCAGTGATGATCAAATACGAATTCATATTCTGTTATTGTGTTGCATCTCTGCTTGTTTTTAGATACATATTGATCAGTTTAGCAGTTACACTAGAAAGGTTTTGACCAGACCTCCATTTTTCCTTCTCAAGAATAGATGACTAGATTTAATAAAGACAGATACAATTAAGATCTGAAATGATTCATCGCACACACATGCAAGAACTATGGCCAACTCTGATCCTGAAGGGTTTATATGACTTTGAGTGCCATCATAATACACTGTCATTTTAATTTCTTACTGATATTATTGATCGTCAGCTAACTTCCTTCTGTTTGTTAAAAGCCCATTTTCAAGCCAGACTAGGCTGTGCTACAAAGTATATTGTTTCAGTTTACATGATAACCACAGAAAGATGCGAATGGCCTAGTTGCATTTCTTGACATTGCTTAACATTAGTACTGGTCAGTTTACTGTAAATGCTGCACTTTGTAGATATGATGACTCATTTTCCAGTGAGCTGACTAAGTACCTATCTAAGATTCATCAGCTCTGAAGTAGGATAACTGTGCCATTACAGTTGTGATCTGGCTCGGTTCAAAGTTAGCTAGCTACCTGAAAATCTCACTTTGTTAGCACAGGCTGAATTATTTAAAAATGGTGAATAAGACACATACATATTCCTGATCTCTCTTTATTTTAAACTCTTGAACTGTGTTGGCGAACTGACTCAAATTTATACTAAGTTTCACAAGCTTATCTACGTCTCTACACATACCATAAAAAAGCTCCCTGACAAAGTTTAGACTTTAGTAAAACATTTCCTAGTTTCTATTGTGCCGCTATTTTACTTTCATCACACTTAATCACACAAGCCAAACTTCATGTCTGTCCTCCATTTTTCCCTCTGTCAAGGGCAACAGTAGACAGCAGTACTTGCATAGTAAAACTCAATCTGACTCTGTTTAATATGCAAGAACATCTTTAAGTATGTTCCTCAGAATTTATGATGTACCTCTCTTAACTTTATAAGAAATTCATTAAATAGATATTTTCTGTGGTTTTGCTGAGTCTTCTTTTTTGTCTGGAGCTTCTGTGAGTCACTACTCAGTTAAATAATGGGTTTTTTTAAAATCTTGTATAATAAACAAAGTAAAACTTAGTCTGAAAGACGAGGGTAAGTGCAAAAATTAGATATATCTATCTAGTTTCTGACTGATGAGTCACAAAAAAATGGTGCTGCATTGAAATATTTCCATTTCCAGACGAATTAAAAGGAAAACAATGTGAAAATGAGTTGTTGAATGAGATCCATAGGCCACAAGAAGTCACCAAATGGTTTGATAGGATTTTAAATAAGGGGAATCATATGCTTTAGTCTTTACAGTCACCAGATCTCAACCAATTTGAACATGTAAAGGCAATCTTGGACTGACATGTTAGTCAGCACTGAAACACCAAATGAGAGAATACTCTTGGAAAAATACTGTTCCATCCCTCTGGTAAATTCCAGAGAGTTAGAGAATCCAAACCAAGCGCATTAAAGCTTTCTGGTGGTTTATGGTGACCAAGCACCTTACCAAAACACTTGGTTGTTGGTTTTTCCTTTAATCTGTCACTCATCTCATATTTATTCTGCTGGAGCTTGATAGACAGACACTGTTACTCAGGGAGAGCAAACCATTACTGAGATAAACAACTACTGATAGAAGAGGTTGTCAAGCAGAAAACAGCATGAAAAAGCACAAAAGCCTTCAACAAAATGAAAGAAATACATTAATATTCCTAACACAAGGGCGTGATCAAAGTTTTTTTTCTTTTTTTGAATGGTTTCATGAAATTCTCAAACTGAAATGACTCATGGCTTTCACAAACCAAGGTCAACTAAATGCTAAAGTCTTTCCTTGAAATTTTGGTAATGTGTTTATGGGAAAAGTTGAAAGCAAAAGATTAAAACAATCTATACTCCACTGGGATGCTCCACAGTCAATTTAATTCAAAATGTATTTTCCCATTGGCTTGCTTTTGAATGCATTTAGATTTGTTATTCACATCTTTGTGCATAATACACAGGTCAAACATACTGCAAACACACAGTAGCCTCAAAGTACTCTTTTGATTCATTTAATCTCTTTACTGCTTCAAAAGTGGAATAGCCAAAGCTATAAACTTCCCAACTCACAGAAAGTGAATAGAATCTGTTGACTAGTCATAAGTCCTTGCTTCAGTCTCATTGCTATCTCTCTAATGGCTCCCTAGCTTTTCTAATTCCAACTCTTTTCATCAAAGCTAAGCTGTTTTGTAAAGCTGGCTTTTAACTGCTTCTGTTTACCTGGGATTTTTCGGCTCCCGTTTACAGAAAACAGCCAATGTATTACACATAATAGATGAAAGAGGACTCCTCCTGAAGAAATTAGGCTACTGAGGCAGGAGATATTAACGATCAAATAACGTGTTTTAGTTTATTCATTTATGACCTTTGCTGTAGAACAAAAAGTAATAAGCTTATGTTTATTATTTAAGTAAAAAGAACAAGGATTTAATTAAAATTCTGAAAAAAGTATTAAAATGAGTAACCCTTTTTGACAATCATCTTCCTATCAACAAGTTATAGAGAAAATTCAATACACATCCTCTTAACAAGCAGTGCAAACCAAACTACAAAGCTGTAAAAAATGCTTTCAAGCAATCCCACACAAAATTAAATGCTGTTAAGGTACAACTGTAACTGTCATTAAACATCGGTATGGCCACACAGCTTTGTGTGTTTGTTACTGGCTGGAGAATGTACACAATTTGATTTTTTTAAGATGAGTCTGCTCTTAATCAGAGTATCCAAGCAATCACCATGTGACCTAGCTCAGTTGAAAGTGACCAAACCCACTGATGCCTTGAAAACAAATCCAACGTTAACTGCTAACCTGCTAATCTTACTTTGTGATCCAAGAAACGATCAACAACACAACACAGAAACTCTTGATCTCTCTATATTCTAAAACTTTTAAAAGTGTGGGTGAACTGTCCTTGGATGTGTGTAGTAACAAAATACAGATTGGCTCTTTAAGGATGACTTTATGGTAGCTTTTTACAAGCTGGCTGACAAACTTGTCTAAATGCTTGTGCATATCATTAGCTCTGTGACAAAGATAAGACTGTGGTAAAACATTCTTTAGTTGCTATGGTGCCGCTTTTTTTCCCTTCTATCACTATCTAATCCTCCCTTATACAGTTTCTGTTATCCATTTTGCCTCTTGTCAAGAGCCAGTCTGTTCAAACAACAATCTATAGTTGTATAGTTGCACAGTAAAAATCAATTCCTCTCGATTTAACATGCTGAACCATCTTTGACTCTGCACCTAAGAATTTATGTTGTATCTTCTACACATCATCAGAGATGACATAAATAGACTTCACCGTGGTTTTGCTATGCCTTCCACTTTTAGTCTACAGTCTCTGTGAGTCACTGAGCATTTAAAGAATTAGATTTTCTTGTGTTGCTTCCCTGGTGTACCAAACAAAACACAGAGCTTAAATTTTTAAAGATTGGGAATGAATGTAAAAATGAGATGTATCCATACGTCCATCAGAGGTCCAGAGGCTTAGGAAATCTATACCAAGATGTACTGAAGCTGTTCTGGTGGCTCATGGTGGATCAGAACCTAACTAAGAGGCTTTATGTTGGCTAAGCCTTTGATTTGTCACTCCTCTGTCTACTGGAGCTTGGAAGAAATTCATCCTCAGGCATAAACAAACCAGTATTTGGTTAAACAACTTCTGAAATAAAATGCTTTTGAGTAAGAAACACAGAGTTAAACTGCTTATCAGATATCAAAAAAAGAAGAAAATGAAAGTAAATATGCAGAAACACAGGGGTCATGATCAAAGTTTTTCCATTCCTTGATTGGTTTCATGAAATTCTCAAACTGAAATGAATCATGGACTACAAAACCCAAACTCATTGCCAAATGCTCTCTTAAAGGTTGGTTAATGTGTTCATGAGAAAAGTTTAGAGCAAAAGATTGAAACAATCTGTATTCCACTGGGATGCTCTACAGTCAATTAAATCCAAGATGTATTCTCTTGTTTGCCCGCTTTTGCATGCATTTGGGTTCATTATTCACATCTTTGTCCCCAAAACACATGTCAGAGACACTGCTTCAAACAGTGCCCTCAAAGTTCTCTGGTGGTTCCTTGAACCTCTTTCCTAGTCTGAATGCTGTCGTCGCCTAGTTGTGTGTTACCCCAAGCCAAGACAGCAGACTGTTTAGGTATGAGGGGTTTTTTTCCACATGAAGAAACACATTTTCATGTTTGAGCAAAATGTTCCCTCATCTACATAAAATACATGTTTTAAATCAGAAAGAAGCAAAGCTCCCTTAGAAGATTCTTTAAACAAAACTTAGAGTATGTGGAAGCAAGATTTTGGTACTGTAATGCCTCAAGCTAAAAGCGAAAACATCTTTAACATGCTAAACTTTGGTAGTAAGCACTAAATACAAACTTCAGTTAAGAAGGGAAAGTCATACTGTTGCAGGTATTTGGTAATAAAGTATTCCACTTATTAAAAATTGGACCTGTTTTAGATGAAATGTCAGGTCATTAATAGATGATGAGAGTAGCAAATAAAGACTATAACATAATTAAGGTATACTGTCAACAAGAAATACACTCTGATTTATGCTGCAAACTCTTGCAGTTGGTTAGAAACAAAAAAATCATTCTACCTTGAAAGTTTCTGCTTGCTTTTATCAGCCTTTGAACAGCTCGGTAAAGACCATAAATTACATTTTTATCTGGTCTATAGTTAGCTAACATGTAGTACTAAGAATTAAAAGGCAGCAAAGCATCTTTTCATGTATTATTCCCTCATCTTTTCTTTATTTCTGATGCATTTGCATAGAAACATTACAAAGCCAGCCTGACAGTCCATTATGCATCCAAACTGCCTGCAGGACAGGAAAGCTTTCTTAGCTTCGTTCTCATAGCCCAACCTATTAGATGAGCTTGACCTCTGCTGTCACTGCAACTTTTGCTCAGAATAGATGTTACGTAACCTTCTACACATGCAAGTGCATGCATGTGTGCGTGTCATAAATGTGCTCCTGTGCTAAAACAAACAGAAAAAAAACTACAGTTCTAAAACACACAGGAAACAGACAAAAGTAGCTCTGAGACTTGTTCCAGTAACACTTCTGGACCAGCAGAAAAGGTTGGGAACTCAACACCAAACATTTCTTTTGTAACTTGGCATCTGCTGTGAAATGCAAGTACAGACAGTGCCAGAGACCAAGAAAATCCTTGCTTTTTTTGTAATGCATACAGGTCAGTGATGGAGCTCATAGTGTAAAACCCTGTGAAGAACAGATTTTTCTACAGAGCATGCAGGGTGGTCCGGTGTGGTCTTCAAGAAATGTCAACTCTATGCCCTATTGGTAATCTACGTATGAGTCTGTGACCTGAAAATGTAAAATGAGCACCGCCAAACCAGTTGAATCAAACAAGCTGTCCATCTCACAGCGGTTCTCCTTGCACTGCTAACAGGCCCTGTCTGGTCAGCACCTGGCGGACTCAGAGGACGCTGTGGAGGATGTTTTTGGATAGAGGCCTGCCTAGGAAAATAAACCTATGTCTGACCTCAAGCGCCAGTCGTGGAGTCTGCAGACCTCACCACCTGACTCAATGTTCTGCCCACAAGCACAAGAATCATGCCTGGGTGGCCATGCAGGAGAGGGGAAGTCTCTTTGGAATCCTCTCAGAAGGGAAAACAAAAGCAATGACCAGGAGGAGAAAGACTCTGATTTAAGTTATTCCATCACAATGATTGGACTTTCTAATTTATATGCATTCATTTTCTTGACCTTTGTAACTCTCAACTTTATTCATTCTAAAATTAAGAGGGGAAATTCGTTTTTTATACAATCTTTCTTTGGCAACTGCCAGAGTGTTTCGAGTGTTTTTCTTCCTGGTCTTATCCAAGGTCTTGCCAGGTGAGACAAACAGCAGCTGGAATTGATTTGTATTGAATGATGATTTCTGTATGCAGCTAGAGTTTTGGTTGCTCAGCCTTACCCCTCCCCAAAACAACCCCCCACCCGAATCCCACCTCAGCTCTCTCTTTCTCCCTTTCCATGGCTTCTGTAATGAGTGCTCTTTGATGTCTGTTTGATGTGATCTGGAGTAAGCAGAGTGCTTAGTCGAGTGGGAGGTGAGAAATGCGAGGCAGGTACACAGCGGTACGCCACGGTGGTGTGTGTTGATTAAAAGTCGTTTTCTCCCGTCAGACCAAGCTCGGCCATCCAGAATACAAAAGTGTTTCTCTGTTTCTGCAGCATCTGGTTTTCCTGCAAAGTCCTGGTTTCCTTGATAACGTTTAGCTCATTAGTGCAAGTTTATTTCACGTCTGCCTTTGTATAGTACAGCATCTACACTCTTGTTTATTTACCTGCATTCCTTAAACCCTTTGTCCCACTTTGACTCCTTTGAAACCAATGCAGGCATTTCCTGCAGCAAACTACAAAGCCTCAACCTGTGCGAGCTGCTGACAGACATGTGTCCACAAAGGACAGAGAGAGGGAAACTCTTTGATTCAATGCATTGTGGATTGTGGAGGAAAAAGATGGGCAGCAAAGGGAGGCAAATGGGTCTGCTCTCTGATTTGATGGATTTTTCTGACGCAAACTGGTAAAAAGGTGAGTGCTTCTGGTGGTGCAGATATGTGTGTGTCTGTGTGTGTCCAAATAAGTGTGTACACTCCTCCTTTTCTGCCTCTGTCTCAAACAAAAAGATGTGAGCCAAGGCTACAAATGGTAGTGGCATAAGGAATATAATTTTTTGCTTTCCATTATTCATTTATTACTCCCCTGGATACCTTGGAGGTGAGAAACTTTGCACACCATTATACCAGAAGGAGGTGAAACAAGCAGATTGTAATTAGGCATTTGGAGACCTAGGAAAACAGGAGAGATGGAAGAAAAATAAGACGAGCAAGAAGAGGAAAGAGGAGAGAACTGTAACAGCGTTGAGAAAAGAAAAATAAATGTGACAGCTAGAGAGGTTTTGAGGCTCAGAGGCAAGATGACACTGTTGATAAGCCTTCTTCTTTTCACTGGATGTGGTCGCACAGGTGAGTCAGAGTGTTGTATTTGTGATGTTGCTAAGCGAGGCAGAAGGCAAGCGAACCAGTAGCAATGAGCACATATTTAATGTGGTCACCATGTGCCCATGAAAGCATTTTTATGTGGCATGATGTCAAATGCAATATATTCTTTAATGCACACTGTAAAATCTGGAGTTTTAAGCATGTGGATGTTTGGACTTGAATGTAATTCACTTGCATGTCACAGCCTTTGGGTTTAAAGTCAGACATAACAAACAGTTGACGATTATAACACATCACAAAGAGGCAGACAGGCATGTTTGCAGTCACATAGACACACACAAACATACACACACACACTTAAACACACTTAAACACACACACACACACTCATATTTATTACTTCTATAAGTTAGAGGACCATCATCAATCCCTTACCATCACAATTACATGTTTGGCCCTATCCCTTTTTCCAACCTTAACCTATTTCTAACTTGACTCTTAAAACCAAGACTTAACCTTTAAAGAGCCCTTTGAAGTTGCAAAGATTGAAAGTGTCCTTGTTTTAAATTGCAGAACTCTTGCTATGTTTATGCCTTGTGTTCTCTCTACCCCTGTGGTTTTAGATCCCTTCAAACAAAGACTTTTACAAATGCTGCTGACCCCGTTTTAGAAGTTTGAAAACTGTGCTTGCATTGTAGCCTGATGGGGAAGAAACAAAAACTTTTGAAAACAATAACTCAGACACTCACGTTCACTTCTTGACTGGATCTTATCAGTCTGTGTGTCCCTCTCTGATGTGACCATCATGTGAACTTTTAACAGAAGAAAACAAACATCCTTTATGTATATATTAGCGGGTTAATTTAACCTGAGTAACAAAACAGGCATTGCTTACCTTGTTGTTAATGCTAGTAGTAATCTGTAGTTTTTTTTCTACAATTAATCAACCAACCTTCTGCCACCTATTTACACCATCATGTCCATGCACAGAGGAAGTGTGAGGTCATGTGATATGCACTTTCAGGCATGTCAGTTTGGACAATGAGTTTTTTTGTATTTAGGTATTTTGTATGTTGTAAACTAAAGAAGAACAGTGTTGATGTAGCCCAGGAATCAAAGAAGAAGAGTTGTCTGTGACACGCACACACACAGACACACACAAGGTCTTTTCATTTATGTAGACTTTGCATTTGATCTGTCTCGTTCTCATGTTCTCAGCTTCTTGCTAAGCCAGTCTCTTTAATTTACTCTCTTACCAATTTACGTCCATGAGCACACATACACACACATACACACACACTGTAGCCTAATTAGGGTAAACTCCATATTTCCTTTATGAGTCCAATTAAAAACTAAGAGGGGCCACTTCTCAAAGCTGTCAAGCTGTTTGATGTTGAGGTAGCAATCTCTTGCTGTAACTGCTGTGAGCCGTCTTGAGTCGGGACATGGGTCTGTGGGTTCATCACTCCTAATTGTCCCCCAATTGAGTTGCATGCCAGCAGTAAAACCTTTTATGACAGGTCCTTCAACCAGTCTGAGATGCGATCTCAGTCACCAAAGCTTCACATAAAAAAAGACTCACATCATTTCTGGTAACTTCTTAAATTTATCCTGATACGTTCTTCATCTGTCTGGTCGATGTCCCTCTATAAATGTCTGTGGGAGGGCTTTTTAAGACAAGGCCAAAATATATTACAGGCATCATTGCAGGCTTAGTTTAATTTTTCCACCAGTGCTCTTTCTGTTTTTATTATCTCCTCTCTGGCAGTGTGACTTTCTCTTAAGTCTTTTTTTTCCTTTCCCTACAGGGTGTCTGACTCTGTCTTTTCTTTAAGATACCATCTAAAGTGTCCCCAACTTTAACCATCCATATCTATGGTCCAATCTTTCTCTTTTCCCCATCTTTATCATCTCAATAATTCCTTTTTAAAGCCACCTTTAAAGAGTGAGGGAAAAGGATTTGGCTCTTTCTTTGAAATCGCAGCTCTGTGGTCTGGCACCACCCACTGGTATATCCTTTTTTTGACAACCTGGCTCTAAATATTTCCTTCCATAAGTTGTAATCTAGACACAACATCAGGTTAACCACTGTAATTTACAGAATATATAGGTCAAAGGAGCCCTTACGTTCAATAACAGAGAGGGGGGCAGCAGATTTGTAATTTACTTTTAGTGGTAGAGGGTGACTCAGGTTCAAGATGCTGAAATTTGGGAGTGCTTGTGTGTGAGGAGCTAGACCTATGTGTGATAATTAAAAGACCTATATACCGTATTTTCCGCACTATAAGGCGCATCGGATTATAAGGCGCACCTTCAATAAATGGCCTATTTCAAAACTGTTT
>JAQMCX010000045.1:12472703-12492450 GCA_029814765.1 Acanthurus leucopareius | reverse complement strand
AGGCGCACTGTCGGTTTTTGAGAAAATTAAAGGCTTTTAGGTGCGCCTTATAGTGCGGAAAATACGGTACATAAAAAGATAAATGTCAGATTTAAAATACACATTATAGTGTTTAAGCAACAGCTTGTAAATAATAGTCATTGTTATAGATAATTATTATTATTATTTACCAGCCAGGGTCCTATATAAACAGGAGCTTTTTGTATGGTTGGATAGAACAGGAAGTCATTTTTAACACACCACATGATGAAGAAGAGCCTCCCGCTGTACGGTTTCCTCTGCTTCGTGATCGCAATAGTGTACACAAGTCACCATCTGCCACACTATAAATATCCTTTATACACTTGCACTCCATCAGAGGCCAGGGAAATATTTATGTATGTTTTTTTTTTTTACCAATAGATATCTGCTTATCCCTCCTGGATGAAATGCGTGATTTATTTCAATGAATCTTGTTACTATTAGTCATGACTGCTTTGCCTGGAGCAATAAAAGGATGTAGTTTCTTTCGTCAACAGGAAAGTCAGATACCAACCTCTTTGAGGTAGCAGAAAGTAATACTGTGGACAAACGATTGTATTTTTTTAAAACATAGTAAATCAAGTTGTATGATATATGCTCTGAATGTAAGACTGGATTGGTAGTATGGGTTTCATTTTAAATACTGACTGGTGGATACCAGAAATTGATTTTATACAGGAAGTGTTCTATGTAGAAAATATATATTGAGATAAATTCCTAGTAATTTTACTGCATTCCCACAAGCATTCAGGCTTGCCATATAATCATCCAACAAAAGCAACTTACTACCTCTCGCAGGATGATCCACACTGAGACCTAAAACAGCCACCAGGTGTTTACACTTGTCTCGCAGGAAACTAATTTGACTTTCCCGACACAAGCTCGACTTTCTCTCAGGGGCAAACCCATAACAAATGGACTGACAGACGTGCCTCCACAAGTTTTCCTGCTCTTGCACACTGCCGCTGGTAATTCCACTTCATGTGGTGTGGCCCACATCATGTGAGGCCCCTTTACCCAGATTGCTGGTATGATTTTATTGCAGCCTTGATTAGGCACATGTGACTAACTGCAGAACCCTGTTGGCAACGGGTGAGTGGTTGGCAGAAAGTAGAGGTCTTCCAGAGCTCTGAATCGTAACGAGATTCAGCCTCGCGGGTTCACGAGGCAAAGAATTTGATTCTTCTGGCCGTGTGGAACAAAGTTGGCCCAACTCACTTCATTTCACACATTTACTGTTGTGTTTGCGTAAAAAGGGAGACATTTTTATTCTGCAGGCGGTCTCCACTACCTCACAGAAGAAATATGCTAACCTCGCTTCACTTGCCACTGAAAAACCAGCCAAGTTGACTTGGTGAGAGAGGGAAAATATTGGGGTCTTTTAAATGCAAAAATTCAGAGGGGGGGGGGGGAGATGGAAATATGATCATTTTCCTGACATGAAAAGCAGAGCACATCAAGACTCAATCATGATGTTCTCAAGAATAGGTTGGACCTCATTTCTTTTTCTGCCATGGACTTTTTTTTTTCTAGAGGATAGGGGTAAGAAATGGAAAGAGACATGGTAATAATTTGTATTGTGATGGATGCCAACATAAATTGACATTTTTTTTCTCTCCCTGTTAAAGGGGCTGCTGCATAAAAATACCCATTATACATTTACCAGATCAAAGGACCATTCAAATTTTTTTATCATACAAAGTTCGGAGTGGCAGAGCCAGGGAAAAAAAAGTGGGGGGTGAATTTAAAGCAACCCATTAAAACAATAAAATGGGGGTGGTACATTTTTTAAGGAAAGTGAGTAGAGGGGCTGCGATGCTACGGAGCTCTTGTGTGGTCCTGGATTCTCTTTTTCTCTCTCTCTCTCCCCAGGCTCTTCCTCTTTCTCTGACATTTTCTCTTCCCTCTTTTGTGGCTCTAAGCCTATGAGCTGGCGTTTGCCCTTCCTCTCTACACACCCAGTGGGGCTTTAAAAAGGCAGGGCTGGAGGTCTTAGCCGCCACTCACACTCTCTGCCTGTGCCTCTGTGTTTTGGTCGCGGTGTGCTGCTCTGAAAGCCAGTTGTGTTAACGACTCCAGCCTCCAGGTCACTCGGATTAGAGATGCAGACGCCACATCGCGGGGCCCCCAATCTGCTGTTCATCCTTCTGGGCCCCATACTGTTGGCTGTGGGCCGTGCTGCTATGGATAGCCAAGGTGAGGAGACAACAGAGTTATTATTGCTGCCTGCGGCTGGGATATTAGTAGCACTTTTGTGGGCAGACAAATGGACGCACAGGGTGACTCAAGCAGGTAACCTCAACCTAGGACATGGTGAGTTTGTGAGGACAGGCTGTGTTTGAGAACTTGGTCATGAGCGCAAACTTAGGTGGGATGGAGAATGGAGAGTCTGTTAGTGTAGATGCAAAAAAGAATGTGTTGTATTTTTTTTCCTGTGTTAACTGTTTATGTAAAAAGTGTGATGGACTGTTAGTCTTTCCACTGTTTTGATTTGTGGCTGGAAGAATGTTTCTTTTAGACTTCTTTTACTGTAAGACTCTCACTGGGCATGAATGGACAGAAACCAGAGTGTCTTCATGGCTGTTTTTGTCATTTTGACACCTCTTGAGAAACATCTCCTCTTGTCTACCCCAAGGCCAAATATAATTCAAACTGTCAGAAAAAAAAGTAGAGGGGGATGCATGAGTGTGCAGGCACAGACACACTTGAATTCACTCAAAGCTTCTTTGCACTGGAAATATACCATTCCATACATGCAAACACCACACACCCACACATACCAAGCAGTCAATATTACACACAGACTTGAATCTCTTCCTCTCAGATCTGCTCATATCCATTCACACTTTCCCATACCCGCTCTCTGTCTTTGTGTGTGTGTTTCCATGGAGCAGCCCTGTATGAATTTGAGAAAGAGCCAGCCTATTGGGATGCTCAGGCCAGAGCAACACTTGATGCTGCGCTGAAACTCCGCCCTCGGGACCACCAGGCCAAGAACATCATCCTTTTCCTCGGTGATGGTAGGTCACACAGAATCTTTTTGACCAAGCATTTAATAATGACTTGCGGTTGGAGTTCTGACGGAAAAAACAATCTTGCTCTCAACCTCAATGGCAAGTACAGCCTGTTATGCAATGCAAGAAGTGTTGAAGTGTTTTCAGTTTATGTCTCGGAAGAGAGGGACTCTGTGTGAGATTGCAGAGCATGCATGTGTCTAGATCGGTAATGACTGAGGAGTCAGTGGTTTTAATAAAATTTTAAACGCTTAAGTCATTTGTTCAAACGCTTAAAATTGATTATGTGGGTTCAACAAGCGAACACTTGGTAGAAAGTGGAAGAGCAGAAGTAGTTCAACTTAATTCACTTAAAGAGAAGTCCACGTCTTATTCCCTGTGCTGTTTCCTTAAACTTTTTCCCTCATCTTAACAAATTACTTAAAATTGCCATTACTTAAAGCTGCTCTGATGTCTGAAATATTTAATGATGGTTTAATCAATGCATTGATTTTCTTGTAACATTTTTTGTGAAAGGCAAGCTTTTTGCAAAAAAAATGTGGTACGCCATGGGGCAAACTATTTTCCTGTCAAGATCACAGGGACACCTCAACCAATCCAAAGAAAAAACTATATGACGCAGAATGAGAGCACTACCAGCAGAGCCAGCTGTTAAATCAGACTGCCAAAACCAGTTCAGAGATGTGAAAAAACATCTTTTTCTATTGAGAAAATCATCCAATGCTGGTTTTTTTTGCTCTCCTTAAAAAAAAATCCATTTGTGATGTAACTTTGCCTCACAAGATTCTGCAGCAATCTATTAAGGTGACAACTTTTTTTTTTTTTTTCAAATGAAATGTCCCTTGCTGCTTGCTGGTTGACAAAATACCCTGCCAACTGCCAGTAGTTTCTCAAAGGATGCTCATTGGTTATCAGTGTCCAGCTTGAAGCCTGGAATTATAGTTTTGTATGTAAAATAAAGCTGCTCTGCAAGCTATGGTTCAAATGACAAAAGGTGGTTAATACCTTTACTTTACAGTTTCTCTTGGCTCTTGGCTTGGGAACTTGGAATGTTTAGCAACTAAAGAGCTGGATGCGTCCCTCAGAAGCTGGTTGTGACCAAACCTGAGTTAGAGAGAAACTGAATATTGAGTGTAATTGTCAAATGGCAAGAAAAACAATTCCAAAATACTAATGTAGGCGGAGGCGCTAACTGTTGCTTATTTTGTTGTTAAGATGCCAACTTGTCAAACTTCACATGATATTTTTAGGAGCTCAGAATGTGGAACAACAATTACAGTGAAGAGCTTTCCTGTGAACAAACCAACTAGTATTTACATTCAGTGTTGCTAACCAGCACACATTGTGTGTGTGCCCTTGAAATATTTGAAGTTTGTTTTCTTCCTCACAAAACATTTGCAAAGCATAATTTTTAAAATCTATTTCTATATCTATCTATATCTAGCTATATCTATGTTTTCTGGCTGGCAGCCTCCTTCTGCACTACCTTGTTGGTACATTGCTATGCTTGGCATCACCCATGCACATGACTTGCAGATAATAAGACTTCTAAAAGCATTGTTCCAAAAGTTTACTAGAGGTCAGATACTTAACGGGGCACCTTTGAGGCATCAGTCCCTGTTAGTGCAGTGCGTGGCTGTTACACCAAAGATGTCACACATCTCCTCCCATAGTCCAGTCCAGTGTGGCATTCAGGGACTCACTGTGGACCAATGGGACGACCAGTTGAGGAAAGGTTCCATCTGGACTGGATTTAATTGGCAAATTTTTCACAATAATTGTTACTTCCTTGGTATATTTACAGCTGCTGAGGTATTAGAGTAATTTATGTAAAGGGAGCTGTTTAAAGGTACGAAGATTTAAGAATGTTTTTCCTGTTAACTACTGGGATATCTGCTTTGAATCAGACCATCTGAGTCACATTTCTGGGTGGTCGAGGTTGAGTTTTCTTTGTGCATCTCTCCAGCAATGCCCTGCCCAGAGCATGTTTCCAGTTTTATGACCGTTATGTTGTTAAGTGCGTCACAGTCACATGGGTTTTTTAAAGTGTGGCTTTCAAGTCAAGGGTGAAATCCAATAATGGACCATGGGAAGACTTAAAACAAGTCCCTTGATTGTCGTAAAAAAAATCGTGATCAAAAAGCAAATAATAAATGCCAAACTGTGACATGGCAGTATCTTTATTTATGTTTATGTTTTACATGTTCTACCAAAAGTGGTCTGAATACTGGCCTGAAAGAGTCAGTGTTGGTCTGTGTGATGATTTCGTTCGAAACTGTGGTTTTCCTAGATAACCACTGCCTTAAATGCCCTGTATTTGTGGATTCATTTGATGTTAATGCCCTCAACGTGCCTTGACTTTGTTTGCTTAGGAGAATTACCAAAACAAATTCTTCTTTTTTTTCTTTTCATCTGAAAGTTAAATGCTGAGCTTTTAAAATAAACACATTTTAATAATTCAGCCTGGATTTTCGAAACATTCACAGTGAAGAGAGCATCAGTAAACCTTCACATAATGCAAATAAATTCAGAATGCAGATTTGAGATAACACAAGTCATGGTTTCTGAAATATGTCGTTCAATGTGACAGTGGACTGAGATAGTAAATCTTAAAAAAAAAGAAGACTGACTGTTTCAGTGAACCTTCACCTGTCAATCATTGGCTTCCAGGGATGGGAGTGTCCACGGTTTCTGCAGCTCGAATCCTGCGAGGTCAGATGGAGGGTGGATCAGGGGAGGAGACAATGCTTGCTATGGACACCTTTCCATATGTGGCCCTTTCAAAGGTGACAACACAACACAACACTGTTGACCTGTAGTTTATCATTAAATATCCTTCCACAGATAAGTGCAGACCATAATACAAATTATAATTTGAAAGAGTATCATGATTAACCTAAACTGCATTTTATGGATATGGATATTGATATGGATTTTATGATCAAGTCCTCATCTTCACTATTATTTTTGATTGCCATAGGAATGGGCCATAAGACATTTAAAGCTTTACCACTTAATTACATGATTTCTTTTTTATCAGTTTTTTTAATACATATTCACTTACCTCGACATGCTCCTGGTGTAATTACAATTTAACTTTTATGATAGACTTTTAAATCACTAGCTATGTATTGTAACATCTCTTCAAAAACATTTGATTTACAGCATTAAAGGTTCAGTATTAGACTATTTTAAAGTTAAGAAAAGTACCTCACAAAGATGATGCAAGTTTGATGCTTTTAACATACACATTTTTTTAAATTACCCTTCAGTTAAAAAACTGGGAATGGAGCCAAGGTCACTGTGTCTGTTATGATTTTACACTCTGAGACCTCTGAACTGCTTGGCCTCCACACACATGCATGCACATGCACTATCAACAGTGATATCAGTGGATGGGTGGATGGTCTCCAAGGGTAGCGTGCTGTTGGATGTTGAGTGTGGGTGTGTATGTGAGAGAGAGAGAGAGAGAGAAAGAGAGAGTGAGAAAATGTGAGAGAGGTACCACATGCTTATATATCACAGTATGTGTGTGCATGTGTACAAATATATGTGTGTTGTGTGTATTGGTATATACTGTAACTGCAGTGTGTAACATAACGAGAAGAGGACAAAATGAAACAGATTAATGCTGAACAAGAGTGAAATAGACAGAAATCCTGTGCAGATGAATACATTAGCTCAAAGAAGAATGGCTACACATGTGTGTTCATTTTTCTCATGCTTTGTTCTCTTAACATTGCACGCCTCATACCATCCCACCATGTCTTAAGTACTGAAACCACTGTGTTAAAAAACATTTTCATGGGAGTTGGGTGAAAAAAAACACTTGGGTTGAAAATGCTGACACTGTGGAATCCAAAATAACCCTTTAAAATACTGAAGCTACATAATAACACAAACAAAGTAACAATCAAGGTAGCAGCAGAGCAGCAACTCCAGTGTTCTGTGAGGTAAAATTACTGTTTTTGTCAAAGAAGTCTGGTGGTTTTGAAAAGATTGTAGATGCAGAAAGTTGCTTTAGTTTCCCACCTAAACAGTTTGATGGAAAACTAAAGCTGATATACTCAAGTTATATATATATATTTTTTAAATGTGGGCTTTTAATAGTAATAAAATAGGTTTTGCTGCTGACTCTGTCCACAGCAGTACATTGCTTAGCTTCTTAGACCAGTACTCCTGCTGGTCTCCAAACTGGAGGCTTGCTGACCGCCATGCTCTGTAGGTAACACTTTGTGGTTGAGTACCTCATTCAACCGTCTCTCAACAAACCCTAACAATCTCTTTAAGTGTGAGTGAGAGTGTTAGTCAGTGTTTATTGTCTTCGCTGTCTTTGTGTTCTAACCTATAATGAAGAAGGGAGCTACTGCTTTATTATGTTAATATTATATGTTTATTTTCTGTCCTTTCTTCAGTGGTGTTTATGTTTCTGCTCCACAGACCTACAGTGTGGATAAGCAGGTAGCAGACAGTGCTAGTACAGCCACGGCTTACCACTGTGGGGTGAAGGCCAATGCCAAGACAGTAGGACTCAGCGCAAATGCAGTGGCCTACGAGTGCAACACCACCTTTGGAAACGAGGTCTACTCAGTACTTCGACGTGCTAAAGCACAAGGTAAAGACGCTTAATGGACTGGCTAAGTAGCTATTGTGCTGTTTGATGGGAAAGGTCAGCTGGTATAAATTCTATTCTTATCTTAAGATGTGCAATTACCAAATACACCCTAAAATGAAATATGAGTATAAAACAATTATCTGATAAACACGTGCCTGCTACCTGAATGTCACCAGCTATAGTTCAATGTTCACAATATATTTTATTAGGTTATTGATACCTAGATAGCCACTTTTCGAGTGCAGTGTGGAGTAAGATCCATTCCAGGGCCAGATGATGGTACAGGGCTTATGATCTAACGTAACCCTGATCAACACTGAGGTACTTGATAAATGCCACAGGGATGCCAACTGCACAATACTATGTACACTTGATAAATCTATAGATTAGAAAGTTTTAGTTAGAATAGTTTGTAAGGCACAACTTTAAACTCAACAAGGCAGTAATGGTAGACTGGTGACTGGATTAGTCACTGTGCTCTTCATGGTAACATTTAATGTCCCTGAAAATTAGTTTTGATGTTGTAGAACAGGTTGGGAGAGTCTCATGTTAACCACTGCTCTTATCAGACTTTAAAAAAAAAGACCCTGTTCAAAAAACCTATTAAATTTGAGACAGCAAAACCATAGGTTTAATAATGCTAACTCATATTTGGGTTTAGTGGATCATTCCTTCCTGTACTGTTGGAAAAACTGACCTTTTTACATGTATTACAAGTCAACATGAGTTAAATCAGCGTTCAGTGATTAGAGTCCATGAGCCAACATAACAGCCCACACATACAATCATGATAAAAGACAACACAAAAGTGTCAAACACCAATCAGAGAGTAATATAGTGCTAAAGCTAACAGAATCTGGTGTTTTACTACATAACTGAAACATTAGTCATAGTCATAATCACAAGTGTGATGTGGACTCTCAACTTGATTTGTTTGACTGTTCACTTTTACTGTGTTTTTATACAGAATGTTTGCCAAAAGCATGAGAGTTGGTAACCCCAAGATAACTACTGTATTGTGTTTAAAAAGTGCTTAGTTTGCCTTCACATTTTTTCATAATGCTGCAAAGTTTTAATCATACAAAGTTTGTAGGAGTCTGTATTTTATTAAATGGTTAGACCTCAAAGGCTGGAGCCAAAAGAACAAAGTTTTACAAGGGAAAATTACAGTAATTGGTATTTTAGTTGATTTACTGGCAATCAGACCGGCAAACACTGAAAGCTAATGAAATTAAGGTGCAAGATATATATATAAGAAGGAGTGAGGTCCATTATTTACTTATATAATGCTATAAAGAAAAACCTCTTACACTGGAATTTATTATGTAGCCTGCAGGGATTGTGGGACTGTTAATGTTTGAGCCTATGACCTCATTTCATCCCTATAGCAGCTCTATAACCACTCACACACACACACACAAACGCAAAAAAAGATTGAGAAAAACACCAAATCTGTGCAAATCGTCCATTGTTTTGGTCTTGTCATTGAATTGCACCAACAATCACGAACCAAGTCTCAATGCCTAAGTGTGTGCCTCTGTTCGGGTGTGTCTTTGCATTGTTCAGGTAAATCAGTAGGCATCGTGACCACCACCCGGGTCCAGCATGCATCCCCGGCCGGCGCTTATGCCCACTCTGTCAGCCGCAGCTGGTATAGTGACGCAGATCTTCCCTCCAGCGCTCGCAAACAGGGATGTGTTGACATTGCAACCCAACTTGTCACCAATTTTGACATTGATGTATGTAAGAATAATTCCATCTGGAATGTTTAAGTACCAAAGAAATATTTTATTATCGGACCAAGTTCACTTGAAAACATACTGTCCTGTAATTCACTGCCCTTATCTTATGTGGCTCCCTGCACAAGCAGAACAAAGTATTGTAGTGCTTATCAGCAATAGCAGTATACTTGATCAATGCTTTGTTTTCAGTTGGATTAGCAGCAGTTTGCAAGTTGTTTTGCAACTACTGTTATTTAACCTTTGGGTATATTGCCCGGATGTTGATGAGAACTTAACTGAAATATGACACACGTTCTTTGAAAAGAGCAATAAATGCACACCTTTGATCTGTTTAATTGCTTTTTACAACATTACAATACCGTTTTAAAATATAGCGATAGGCAAGGTGCACGGAGAAAAATTAACAAAGAAATCAAGAACAAGAGAGCAGGGCTTAGAGATTAAAGGTTATACTAGGCCAAAGTGCAACACTTATTCAGATTTAGTCAAGCTTAATTATATCCATTATCACGTTCATCATTTTTTTATCTTCCTCATATGATACAAGTCTTTGACATTCAAAGGACTTTGTCACAGTTAGTGATATCCCACTGTTGAAAATGAACGTTGTTAAAAAATACATTTATATTTGAAAGAAACTTTGGAAAAGACATATGTTATAAAAAGGGTTCTATATGCTTTATGGTTGTTGCTCACATTGCTGTGACCTCTGACTTAATATAAATGCAGATTTAACTGTGCTCCATCTGTCAGCACACTATTATTTAACGTTTTTACTTTTGGCCTGCACACTGAATGCACTCTGCACTTAGGAGACATACCAGACATGTAGAATCAGGGTTATAGTACAGGGTTAAACATTATCCTGCAAAGGTCCAAGGCTTTAATATGATACACTTTAAGTGAACTAGACACCAATTTCATCCAATATATCTACTTTATAAGATATGACATATTTTCCACATACAGCAACTATAAAAAAAATTCTGTAAGAAGAGAGATTGTGTAATCAAGCAGCAGCTGTAATGTTTTTGTGTATTCATGTGCAGTGGGAAAACTTTTATCTGTCACTAATTAAAGATGACAGACATGAGGGTTTTTTTTATTAGAGGATGCCACAAATATGTACTTTATTGAAATCCATGTTTGCTGTCTGTTTATTTAAGATTGCAGTGCGGCTCAGCAGAAAAACACTGTCCTTTTAAACCAACTATCTTACAGACATGGACATTTAAATCTGACAATTACTTACTTAGTTCCCACATTCAATTTACACATATAAATGGCTTTTTCTTCTTAGAAGAAAAAATCTGTTTCTTCTTTTCTTCTTTATATAAATATGAAAATTCTCTCTTGTATTCCTTTAAGGTGATTCTTGGAGGAGGGAGGATGTACATGACACCAAAAGGCACCCCGGACCCTGAGTACCCCACCTCAAGCTCTCGCAAGGGGGATCGCAGAGACAAGAGGAACCTTATTGACGTGTGGCTGAAAGCTAAACCTGTAGGATTTGCTAAATACAGCTGGATATTGCCTTTTCCTTTAAGATTTGAGGCACAGCCTTAAATGTAATTGACTTGTTTTTCAGAAGAAGAAGTCACACTATGTTTGGCACAGGAAGGAGTTCGACGAGATAAATGTTAAAACTACTGACCGGCTCATGGGTGGGTATGGACGGGTCACCACAGTGAGATATCAAGTTAAACAGATCATGAGCTCATCGCAACATGCAGTATAAAACATATACCGACACAAAATTCAAAAAGCACATCCAGCAAATACACACACGTATACACACACATATACACACATACAGACACACATTTGAACCTCTGTCTGTTTCCCATATGTTGACTGATAACCTTTTCCAGAAAAGTCAGCTTTCATCTTACAGGCATGTATTCAAGTCATGATACTGAACTGTGAATACACAGTTAGCAGGTATTATCAGCTCTTACTACCATCATAAACTGAAACCAAAGGGCATTTTCTGGCTGTGATGCGTATCACAGTAATACAAATGCAATTGTACTGTTATCATCTTGCCTTGTTATATTGCTTTCTTATGTACATTGTGTGCATTTCCATTGTTCCTCTGTTTGAAATGAGAGATCCTAAGAAAACAGGCCTGTTTAAATGGCAGCAATGAAGCTTTATTCCAAGCATTACTAGCATGATCAGAGCATGTTTTCGATCAATTGGACGGAAGAAATACTAAATGCAGTGATACGTTATCAATTTAGGAATTTTTATGACTTATTTATTCGTTAACAAGTAAGAGTCATGATGTTGGAAGCAACTTGGGTTTAAACTTAGAGTCTTGGCGAGGTGTGTGAGCCAGATAACAAGTTAAGTCTGTATATTTCACAATCGTTTATTTCAGTGATTTTCTTCTTACTTTTCTTACCTGACCCACAGTTTTATATTTCTCTCTGTTCTCTCACTCTGAAGGTTTAATTTATCTCATTATCAGCTCAGTTTAAGTCTTTTTTTTTTTTAAATTATATATACAGTAAAGCGTTCCCCTTTTTGGTCATTCCAGGTCTGTTTGAGCCAAAGGACATGAGGTTTGAGGTTTTCCGAAACAGCTCACGTGACCCCTCCATCGTCGAGATGACAGAGAAGGCCATACAAATCCTCAGCAAGAATCCCAAAGGATACTTCCTCTTTGTTGAAGATGAGTATTACATCAACAGTCCTTTCGTCTAAAATGTCTACAGCCATGTCATTGTTAGCATCATGAAGAATTATGGTCTGATGGTAATTCACACTGTGCAGGATTTGTGAACCTACCTTACAATACTTTTGCGTCGGGTCTGATCTGCTTGTTTTTCTGGTGTTCTCTTACGAGGGAGAATCGATCACGGCCACCATGACGGCATTGCCAAACTGGCGCTGACAGAAACTGTGATGTTTGACCAAGCCATTCAGCGCACAGCACAGCTAACCAGAGAATCGGATACTCTCACCGTGGTCACTGCTGACCACTCCCATGTCTTCACTTTTGGTGGTAACACACCTCGAGGGAATCCGATCTTTGGTATGGTTCAAAGCACAAACACTTGAATAAAGTCAGGATGGTGTAAAGGGAAATTATAACACATTGGATTTCTATAATACACAAACAGTATAAGAAAAAAGGAGAACTAGCCTAGTTTTGGGGCATTAATGTATTGAGGCAGTTACATAATATCTGAAATTGTGGTTTTGTTGTATGTTAAAAGTCTTGATTTCTGGTCTCATAAGGTTATGTGAGTCTCTGTGTTTGTCTCTACTCTGTGTGGAAGGAATCTGTTATCAATGCATTATTACTCACTCCACCTTTATTTTGTCATTCAGGTCTGGCACCAAAGAAAGCCGATGACAGAATGCCTTTCACCAGCATCCTATATGCCAACGGTCCTGGTTATGTCCACATAAATGGAACCAGAGGGAACATTACAATGGTGGATTACTGTAAGCACAAACTAATGTCTTTCAGATGCTTCTTCCGTCTGCACAGACAGCGTAAACTGATGTGGTTATAGCTGACGCAAGCCCATGTTTTTCTCTTGAAAGCAAAGATGACATATGATATGTACGACGTGCACTGTGCTGCATTCTGTTCCCTTCTCACTGTGGCCTCACTGTGTACATGTAATTGCACTTGAAAAAGTTATTTGTATTTCTTTGAGGAACTCTGGATAGCATGGATCCAGTTCCTCAACCCTCTCACTCTGCACTATTTGCTGTAGTCTTTAGCCACGACTTTAGGTGTTTAGAACTAGTATTTATGTCTCCAAAGTGCACTGTGATCTGATATCTAAAATGAACATGCAATTATAAGTAAGGAATTCATTTATAAAACTTTGTGTCCATCAAGAGAAATATGAAAAACTGCCAAAATCAGAATCAGTGAAGACGAGTAAAGTGTGAGATCAGACCACCACTGTAACATTTTTTAGGGAAGTATGATAAGTACATCCACTATACTGCAAAAAAAACTCTTATCAAATTAAGAATCTGCTGTTGTTTTACAGCTTAACATAAAACATTCTTTAGTGTCCCACTTTTTCCAGCTCTCTGTTTATTTTCTAGGAGGTTAAAGTTCTCTAATCTGTCAGTACACTTCACTTTAGGAAATTCAAGCAGTAAGTGCTGTAATTGAATCAAAAGGACTAAAATTACCCTCAGGGCTTTGAAAACGGTGTAATTAAGGTTAATTAGGTAAATTATAGAAGATTTACAAAACACCATCTTGTAGCAGCCACCAAAACATCTATGAGGCAAATGTAATCCTAAAGCTATGCAAAGACATTCTTCAGTTTGGTGTTATTAAAACTGACAAAGAAAGGGGATCCATTGCAGTCTATTATGATAAAGGCACTTAAATAATATCAGGCTGTCAAAGAAGGATTTCCAAGTTTTTTTAAGCACACTCATTTGGTGTGTCAGGTGCTGTGAGCAAAAAGTGATTTATAACGTCTCGGTAAAAAATCTACTTGTAAATTAATCTGGATTTACATCATGATAATTTAGGATGACAAGTCTCTAAAAGCATCTGTTTTGTTGTAGCAGTTGATAATCCAAGCAGAGAGTTGCTTGAAGCAGTATTTTGTTGCTCATTTTTCTCCAGATGATGAGGAGTACATGCAGCAGGCTGCTGTCCCATTGGATGCTGAAACACATGGCGGGGAGGACGTGGCCATCTACGCCAAAGGTCCAATGGCTCACCTGTTTCACGGGGTGAAAGAGCAGAACTACGTGGCGCATGTTATGGCCTATGCTGCCTGCTTAGAGCCCTATACAAACTGCCCTCCTCGCCCCCACACACACACCTCAGGTGGGGCTGTGAAGACACCTTCGAGCCTACTGTTTGCCCTACTTGGCCTCCTCTGTGTACTCAGATGACCCCCAGACACACACATATCAACACACACACTTAAAAATATATGTATGCATTCAGCATTACAAATATGTAATGCGCTTAACATGCATAGAGTACATACACACACATTTACTGTAAGCACAGGCTGGCACCTCATAATGCAGGGATAAACATCTACAGTACTGTATATCCTGATCGCAGACTTAAACATGCATGTAGTGGCTCTTATTGAAATACAGACCAACCAGCAGACATGCACTGCAGACCAGAATGCGTGCAAATATGCAAAACATGAAGCCTCATTTTAAATCTGCATCTACAACATGACTACCATTTTGCACTAACAAGTTCTTATTTCATCCATTTTTCCAAAGTTCAACACAATCCTGCTATCAGTCTGCTCGTTCAGAGCTATTAAACATTTGCGAGGAGCCGTTATTTACTAGTTACACATTTATCCGAGGCTTCAAGCCAGAATCACTTGGAACAAATAAGCAGGCTGAAGCCTCCCTGTTCAGCTTGTGGACACTTAGACGGGCTGTTGATGTTCATGATCGTCACTGTCGAGATGGACTAAATGACTGTATGGTGGCATCATAAAACTGAAGTACGAGCCATTGTGCCAAGCCCAGCTGCAACACCTACAGACCTTATAAGAAGTCATAAAGATGCTGTACCTCTTGCGGAGTGGAATACATGTAGTTTCTTAGTTTTGTTTTTTTTTATATAAAGCTTGTACATTATCCTCATTGGTTCCAAATAGGAAATCTGTTTGGTTTTTTTGGGGGTTTTTTTGTTAGGTCAAATTGTCTGTCACTTGATATGTAATCTATTTGAAAGGTACATGAATGTATTTTGTAAGCAAATATCATCAATGTATTTTTATACTCTGTTTTTCAAATGTTACCTAAGGATGAATAACATCACTTTTTTGCTGAGTGCATTTGTAAATTCATTTGATAACAATTATTTTAGGTAATATGTTAAGGGCTCTTTCAGAGGATTTCCTAAAAAGCCTCTGTGGGCAAGTGACATTTCCTAGAAAGGGCTTGCTGATTTCTACAGAAATTCCATATATATGTATATATATATATTTCAGGGAAAAAATGAAGAGGGCTTAGAGCAGTAAAGTTAGTTGTAAGCATTAAAATTAGTCAAGCATTTGGCTCTGAGCCGTAACAAATGCAAACAAAGTGCATCAGGGAATCATGTAGAAAAAAAGTTTACATTTTCTGGCACAACTTTACAACAGAAAGGCCACAAGCCAAAACATGTTTGTCTAACAGTAAAGTCAGTAAAGTTGTTATATAATACACATTTGATGGAGTTTTTGACCTCTAGATAATTGAATCAAACTATTTTAATAGGATCAAAGTGCACTGTAATATGTCAGGAAACACACATAGGAGAGATGCATGCACACTTTAACGAAGAGCCACATGAACATATTGAACATGCAATATGGTATTGCATGTTAATAACATGCGGTCAAGACGTTGTGACATCAGCAAATTAAGGGACAAACAGGAAGGGAGACAGAAAAGGAAAAAAAGGAATATTACATCAAGAAAAACTTAATCAAGTGCATTTTTACATCAATTTAGTCACTTTAGCCACCTTTCAGTCGTACGGCTTGTATAAAGACTGACCCTGTGACCTCTACAACAATGTGACGATGTTAAGTTATAATAAGTTCCATGATATTGACCATTAGAGAGAGTCAGTTCATTCTCAGTATCCTTGCAGCAGAGTCTGTGCTGCGTTTCTGCATTGTGAAATGCTGGACTCGTTTTGTTGTGGATTCATTTGTTCTTACTTTTATGTGCTCACAGCCCAACAGTTCTGTCTTTCCAAGGTTTTGCTCTTTTCGCAAAATCCTCTACTGCAATATGTCCAAATGCTGATACTGACCAAAAAAAACAAAACAAAACAAAACAAAAAAAACTATGACCTTGTGATGGTCTGTCTGAACCTCAAGCTCAGTCAGTCCAAGAGTGCTAAGGGCTTTTAACCACACTTCTACAAAACATCACGCAGACATACCTGCAGTCCCACCTGTTCACACACGGACTCACATATTAGAGATTTATTCCGCCACAAATTCAAAAAAAAAAAAGATTCTCTGTTAGAAAACTGTTTTAACAAAGTGTGGGCTGAATTCTGGATAGCCTAAACATGAACTGCAGAAATATGCAAATCTGCACTGTAATAAATTAGAGACACCATAAAACAATGTCATCAACATCATTATTATGTAATGATTTATGGAAACTTTTAGACATAATAACTAAAGCTGTTAATATTCACCAGATGGTGTTCTATGTTAAAAACACACACAGAGGAAAAAATTGATTATTGATTAATGAGAAGACGTTAAGATTAATTACTTAGAAGCCTCCAGTACATTTTGATTAGTCATTTTCAATTAAGTATTCTGTAAATCAAAGACACTTAGACAAATAAAGAATAAATCATTTTAATGATGGACTTGTCTGCTGATTTTTTCTACATAAATCCATTGATTGTTTAGCTTATGATTGATTATTTAGTTTATACAAATATCTGGAACAAATTAGTAAAATCAACAGATCTTCACATTCTTCGCAAGCTGTGAATATTTTTGCATGAACTATTGAATAACTTGAATGAATCTCAGTTTTTTTTACATTTAATTTTCTATCAATCAATCAATCAGTTTTTATTGCAGCTGTATTGAGTAGGATTAAAGCCATCATTTAGGTAAATGAACATGAATGAAGTGGCACAAGAAGTACAGTGGCATAAAACAAAAGTGTACCGTTCCTCAAATTTGTACTTAAGTCCAGTACTAGAAGAAATTTACTGGGTCTGTGAGGGTTTATTGTGTGTGTGTGCATGTGTGCGTTCGTAACCTCTAGCTCACAGTAAAAGGCTCTTCGGTGTGCCCTTTGCTCCTTGGCTGCTGCTATAAAAGAACCTCAGTTTGCAGACAAGTGCTCATGTGCTCGGTTTCTCTTTTTAATTAACACCCAGTCAGCACCATGGCCAGCAAATATAAAGTCATTTTTACAGGATTACTGATGTTTATTTCAATGCAGTGGACTTTTTCTGTTTCGGGTAAGAAATGTTACTTTTTTCTGCTGTTTTTTAGGTATCTGCTGAAACTTTCAGATCCATACAACTGGATTTCAAGGACAGCACAAAGACTTGACACTGATGCTGTATAAATTTTCAGTTCAAGAGGGGAAAAAAAATCAGGAAATATTGTTTATAGGCTGGCAGAGTTTTTTTTGTGATTCTTACATGACTATACTAATGCTGAACGAGAATACTTGACCTAAAATTTTCACTCGTTTCTGAAATATTTACCAAATAGAGCATTTAATGTCTGAGAGATGACACATAATCACCCTCTTATTTGTTGTTATTCCTCCATCATTTTCATAGCATAATTTGTTGTATGATCATTGCAGCCTCATTGGAAACTGCCTAGCCTTCACTAGTTTATTTAGTTTATTAGTTTACTTTATTTGATAAATGAAAAGAATGGCATTCATAAACCTATTATTGCCAATTGCACAAATTAAAATCATCACCCCAAGTAGATTTACAGTGTTAAAATGTATATATATATATGTGTATATATATATATATATATATATATATATAAAAACCTATGGTTGTAGGTAGCACAATGAAATGTTCTTTTTCTTAATGCTATGTTGTTCATATTCATTTGTGTTTAAGTTATTTTGTTGCACAGCGGTATAATGACAATATAGCGTGTTCTGTTCTTGCTTATAGAGGAAGAGCTTCATGCCAGCTATTGGAACAACAAAGGGAAGCAGGCTCTTCACGCTGCCCTGAATGTTCAGCCTAATCTCCACAAAGCCAAGAACACTATCCTCTTCTTGGGGGACGGTGAGTTTGAGAATAGAGCTTTCCCACACAAGCTTCTTTGAATTTTGAGCAATTTTCACCTATCACTACATTTCATTTGTTCATGTTGGAAGTAGCCATCAGAGCTTTATGGTGTAAATCTAATTCAATTGAAACCTCCAGAGGATTAAATATGTAAAATGCATGACTTCAACAGCAAGT
This sequence comes from Acanthurus leucopareius, assembly GCA_029814765.1. NCBI lineage: Eukaryota > Metazoa > Chordata > Actinopteri > Acanthuriformes > Acanthuridae > Acanthurus > Acanthurus leucopareius. Next base: position 12,474,111 of record JAQMCX010000045.1, on the reverse strand, counting down.
CACTCACTATAGACCCAACTTTGCAGCAAAAAAACAAACATATATACAGCCCAGTGCAAATCACACCTTTGGTCTTTTTTAGTTATTTTCCTCATTCATGACAACTGTAAGAGGAGGGAGGGATTTAAATACATGTTACTCTTTTACACTATATTAGGCTTAAAGTTATACATAATTTAGGCTGTGGTCACTTTGAGTGTTAGCTAACCGCAAGCTGTCTGCTAGCTACTCACTTCAGTTAATATAAATGACCTCAGTTGCTCTTTCGTGTTTGTGGTGTTGGTGAATTTTGGAGGTTTTTTAATGCAAATACTGGAAATTTAATTTGGCTTGCTCTGCGATTAATTGCTAACAGACCATCCAAAATGTGTGTGCCTCAACTGCTCTCCACCTCTTTGCCCATTTTTGGATTAGCCGGTAGTAGGGCTTTGCCAAAATAGCAACAGCCGGAGCGACCACAGTGAGCTTCACAATAGACTCTTCAGAGAGCTATGGGTGACGCCGGGGAGACTATGTCCATGTTTTATCCAGGCTATGGTCTCATCATCTTTGTGGTGTTAGAGAGAGTACAATACAACAGTACAGTACACTGTGTGACCCTAAAAAGTGTGGTTTTGTGGGTAGAAGATGAATGGTGACATCTGATCGCCAGCAGTTACTCAGGCTTGGGAAGCCAAGAACAACAAAATGAACTGAAGCTAAGCCAGCCTACACCGCATGTGCAGATAATTCTCATGTGTCCTCAACTGAACCATACACAACAAAAAGGTAAATCACTGCAAAGAATTCAGTAAGTTCATGGAGGTGAGGGTTAGAGCTGGAGGGGTTGCAGTTTCGGGCTGCCCATTACATCAGTTTTTAAATCACCTTCATGCTAAAAGTTCTAAACTGGTAGGACACTGTTATATAATTACTGCTGCTCCTTCCTTCTGGTTACTCCATGGTCCAAGATCATTATTTGGCAACTCCACTTGTTTTTATTTTGTGGATGAATTATAGATTTATGGTTACAGTTGCCTCCACCCAAGCCACATACATGCTGATAGCAGCACATGGAAGATTTTATCAGAGTATGGAACTGATTAGCAACATTTAATAACCCCTTGAGTGATATGTTTATGGCAACAAATTGCTAAATTCCTACTATCAGTGACAGTGTGTAAATGGGAATGACACATTTGACCTTAACCTTGAGCAACTGAAAGTTATATAATGCCCAAACATTTTGCTCATTTCAGTTGAAATTCAGTATATTTGACTTGATTTTAAGGACAAATTTAGTCTGATGGTAAATCAGATGGCCACACTGACATAATAATGAAATGTTTAGGTTTAGATAGATAGATAGATAGATGTACTTTATTGATCCCAATTTGGGAAATTCCACTGTTGCAGCACTCCACAACCA
>JAQMCX010000045.1:12344152-12472603 GCA_029814765.1 Acanthurus leucopareius | reverse complement strand
CCTTCCTGATCAGTTTGTTCAGTCTGCTGGTGTCACTGGCTGTGATGCTGCTCCCCCAGCAGACCACAGAGGAGAAGTTTACATGTTGTTTCTAACACACTGAAACTGTAGTATACAGCAAAGAGTTTGAATTTCCGAAGTCAGGAGATGTTAAAACTCTCATCATCAGCTGAGCCTTTCGGGGTTCACAAAGTACAATGGCAGTCCTGTACCTGCCTGGCTGATGTTATCTAACACTCAGGTGTGCTTCCACCTGCTTCCAGGTATGGGGATCACGACAGTAACTGCTGCGCGAATCCTCAAAGGCCAGATGGCAGGAAAATCTGGAGAGGAGACCAGTTTAGTTATGGATACCTTCCCATACCTAGCCCTGTCTAAGGTCAGCACACTCCAACCAACACATCACACTGCTACATAGGAATGTGTAATAAACCTTTTGAATGAGGACAATCCACATGCATATAGTACATGACTGAGCTCCTTGTACAACACCAACAAACTGACACTTATATAACTGTTCAGACTGTCATATTTGATTTTAATTCATTCTGATTGGGTGTCATTATAACCCTCCCATCTGTAAAAAATTATGTATGGATATGGATGTTAGTTCGTATACAGCAGAGGATTTCTTTTGTCTGCAAGTTTAAGAGAGCAGAATACTTTTACTTCAGGTTAGAGTTAGCAGGCACTTGTTTTATCCCTGCTTTCAACATTCAAACACATAACTGGAACCGGCCATCCCATACCAAATAAAATATTGTTTAAGTAAACCACCAAGCACCAGAAACTGCTAAATTTAGCTTATTAATGTTAATAAATGGATACCTAAGGGTACATGCACATGCCCACCAAGTCCAAGAACACAGTTGTAATCTGCTTCACACTTAGTTTAAGTCACTGTGGATAAGAACAGATGCTTAATGTTCATATTAATGTGTTATTAATGTGTTTGTGATTATACTTGGCCCCTGCAGGTGTACAATGTGGACCAGCAGATGCCAGACAGTGCTGGCACAGCCACAGCTTACTTATGTGGTGTGAAGGCCAACTACGGCACCTTGGGTGTCACTGCTGCCACACCAAGGGGCGACTGTAAAGCTGTCTCTGGGAATACAGTCGAATCAGTCCTACACCGTGCCAAGATAGCAGGTATGTTAATGTTGTTTCAGTAAGATTTGGACTTTCAGTCACTCAGACACTGTTCAGATGAGTTTGTTTTGATGTGTTATTAGCTTTAATCAGACAGATCACTATAATTCTGTATTCTTAAATTTGTGAAACCAAAGTCAGTCTTGTTTATCACAGTGTTTGTCCATGCCAGTATGGAAGGTGTGAAAATATTTCCATGTTGTGACCGAGGCTGCTTTCTGTGTTTCAGGAAAATCAGTGGGAATTGTAACTACAACCAGGGTGCAGCATGCCTCCCCTGCAGGAAACTATGCTCACGTTGCTGACCGAGGCTGGTACTCTGACTCTGACCTACCAGATGACGCTGTCCAAAATGGCTGCCGTGACATAGCATATCAGCTAGTTCACAACACAGAGATAAATGTAAGCCTTAACAATACATCACTTAGCCTGACTAGTCTTCTTGAACTGGATGACAAAGAATCTCAATAGACTTGTTTTTATGTCAGTATTCATCATCTCAAACAAAAATTCAGCACTATACGATGCTTATAAATACAATTCACACAAATGCAGAGGAAACCAAAGGGTCAGTATAAGCTTACAAACTATCAACATATCTCTCGATCCAGGTCATTCTTGGCGGAGGTCGTCAGTACATGTTTTCCAATAACACACAAGACTCTGAGTACCCAACGGAAACAGGAGACCGAATAGATGGGCAGGATCTTGTTTTGGAGTGGTTGAAGAACAAGCAGGTAAACAGAAGGTTTGTGTTTGAGTGTGGATGAATGTCATTTTCCCTCTGGCTGCAACTTTTTTACAGTCTCTCCACTCTTCTGAAAATAAACTTGGTTTTATTCATTGCCCACAGAATGCTAAATATGTTTGGAACAAAGCTGACTTTGATGCCGTGGATCCTGCAAATACAGACTTTCTAATGGGTAAGAGAGTGTGTTTCAATTCAGCGTTCACTGAGCATGTACTACAAGGACAACCAGACCTCACATACAGGGCAGAGTCCAAAAACAACACTGTATACATAGTTTGCGTCCAAAGTGAGGAATATGTATTTACATACACACATTACACATTCTTATAGTTTACCATATGATTTTCAGGATGTGCTAAACTGATCCTGCCCTTGCAAATAATGAAATGAATTAATTTAACAGTATCAATTTTGAATTTAGAACACTTTTTTTTTTTTTTTAACGTTCATGCATTGCAGAAAAAAAAAAAACTTAAATTGAGCATGTTTAATCGTGTCATGGCACTAATGCTGGCTGCTCAGTTTCATTCCAACATCTTAACGCTGAGGTGTGCTGTTTCTCTCTGCATGTAGGTCTCTTTGAGCCCAAAGACTGCCGCTATGAGCTAGATCGTGATCCATCCATGGACCCCTCCCTGACAGAGATGGTGGAGAAAGCAATTCACATTCTAAGCAAGAATCCAAATGGATATTTTCTCTTTGTAGAAGATAAGTGTATTTCTCTTTTACATAATCTGCCATATAATCTAAGTTTACCGCCAGTGTTCTTGTTCTTTTTACACAATAAATATATGATCATAATTTAACACTAACTTCAGAGCATTGAAAGTTTAAAGAAAGCAGTTGTTAATTTTAACATTGGGTAATTTAAACAGGATTTATAATTATTTTGGAGTTTCGCCCTTTACAGAGTGTGAATAATGATTGGAGTTGCATATGTTCTTGAAATATCTCGACAAGATTTCAGGATAGACTACTTATTTTACAGTGATAAAATGTAAAATAAAAATTTAAAAAAATAGAATGATTTTCACATTTTAATTTGAGGGATAAGCTCATTTTGACTTATTTGTCTTATCAATTCTTTTGGACTTTAAGTGGGAGAATCGATCATGGTCACCATGCTTCAGAGGCCAAAAGAGCTCTCTATGAGGCTGTTGAGCTTGACCGAGCCATTGGGAGAGCAGCTGAACTCACCAGCGAGCTGGACACACTGACTGTGGTCACCGCTGACCACTCTCATGTCTTCTCTTTTGGAGGATACTCTGTCAGAGGAAACCCTGTTTTAGGTAAAATGCACTTTGAATTTGAAAAGAGCTAAGCATAGGGAGGCTTTATAAGAGAAAATGAATATTTTATGATGTTTCAGTTTAAGAAAACACGTGTATAATTAAATGTCCTGTAATATACAGGGGTGTCTTCCTCAAGAGCTGATGATAACAAGCAATTCACCACTGCTTTGTATGGAAATGGACCAGGATATCAGATTGTCAATGGAACTCGCCCAGATGTAAATGAGACTATTTCAAGTAAGTGTACACTGATGATCTACCAAATAATTGTAGCTCCATCTTGTGGCGTAACAGAATACCTACTGTAGAGGTACGAAGAAGGCACAAGACCTTAGGCCACTGGAGATGTACAGTATTGTACAAATGTCACAGAGCAAAACAATGAATGCCCATCTTCTCACTCATATAATAAAAAAACAGTTGTTATAACTCCAAACCATTAAAATTTGTTGAGTATAAAATCATGTGTTTCCTCTATATCAAAATGATCAAATTTTGTTTAGTCTACAAAGGATATGCTCTACTTTGGACAAAAACTTTGCGCATATTCAGTTATTTGCAAAAAACAAAACAAAACAAAAAAACAAACACTTTGAGTTGTGAAGATGATCACAGCAGATATCAGTTATTTTTTCAAGTCACAAAAAACAGATAAAAAAAACAGATGACTACTACCAGTATGAAAACTACTATTATAAGAATAAAATAAATATAATACACATATTACACTACAATCATTATAATCCTAGTATCATTATGAAGGGTTAGATGATTGAACCAATTTGTCAGTTCCTCCTTAAACTTGATGTGAATCTTTTTTTAATTTTATGTAGATTTCATGCCTTAGATTATGATTAATCATAAATGTAATGTAATGATGTAATAGCCACTCAATAAATATTAAAATCATAAGTCTTCTAATATTCTGCTTTTATTATTAAAAATTTGACTTGTTTTGCCATTTAGTTTTTGGGTTTAATCATATGTCCAGGTTTTTAGTCCTTTCTTAACAATCAAATAACAAACTTTACAATACAAAGTATAGGTTTGTCACTGACCTTGATATAGCTAACATAACACTGCTTTATCCTGTTTTTCCTCAGCGGAAACTAATTACCGCCAGCAGGCCTCTGTCCCTCTTGGATCAGAGACCCACGGCACAGAAGATGTAGCTATCTTTGCTAAAGGTCCCATGTCACATCTTTTCCATGGGGTCCAGGAGCAGAGCTACATTGCCCACGTCATGGCTTATGCTTCTTGCCTGGACCCCTATGTGGACTGCGCACTGTCTTTGAATGACCATGCTGGATTCGTCCACCCCAGCTTGCTGCTCCTACTGATGAGCCTCCTTTTTGTCACCATCTACTCCATCTAAGCCTTTGGAGAGTTTGTCCTTCTCTTGGAAAAACTATGCTATCTGACATGTTGGTTAAGAAATTAATTACCCTTCACACTTTCAGTGTGGAATTTAAGCGCTGTATAGTTGCACAAATTTGAGAGCACTACCATTTTAAGTAATTCCTATTTAGATAACCTTGTTGTAAAAAAAAACCCAAACATTAGTACAGTTGTTGCAAGGAGCGATGATTTTTAATGTTCAATATAAGTTATTTATGTGAAAATATGGTTGTAATTATTTTTTAAATATTTTGAATAAAAATTAATGTCCTAAGAAATAATGTGCTTGTCTATGAATGAGAAGACCATGGCCTACTTGAGGTGAGGGTGTAAGTCATTGTGTGTTTTCCACCAGTGATTGCCTCTCAGTTTATGTTTAACCAACCTTTCTTAAAATTTTTACTCATTTACATGTCTCTTTTATTTTCATTGTAATGTACAAACCTTGACAGGCACATCTCAGTCCATGTCATCCAAATCATCCCACCTCAAGTAAAAGACCTTTGCAGTATCTCTACATCTACAGCATCTCTGCATTTTCTGGCCATTAATGACATGAATCAGAGGACAGAATTACAAAAACATGTCACTAATTTTTATCATTTAGCATTTTGTTGCCATTTTTAGTGACATCAACATTTTTGATACCTCAGATATTAAACATTTGATGTCTGTGTGCGTTTATTAAAAAACAGAAAAATATATATATTCTCTGAGAAAATGTCACAAGTTTCAAGTTGGCTAACTGGAACTGAAGTGTTAAGCGCCTCGCGTGCAGATCACTAATCGAAACAACACCTGTAGCAGGTGAATTAGTCTAGAAAGTGAATTGTGTCAGAGGCACTCATGTCAGAGAAAAAAGCTGAGCTGAAATAATGTCTGGCTCAACTGTCCAGTCCTGTACTTATTTTGTTCTTCTTTGAGATATCTTCTAAAATAATACATTTTGTGTTTCACAGCCTAGAACTGATACATCTCATCAGACCAGCTTTACTTTGTCACTCTTCGTCTCAGCTCTACAATCACGTTTAGTGTTTTGTTTGAAAAGCGAATGAAAAATTGGTAGGAATTTACAATTTAAAGAAAAAATGAAAACCTCAGTTTGCTGTGGCTTTTTTTATGTTCAGTTGCAGTTCCACTGAGCACACACCATGATAATAAGGCCAGCTGTTACAACCCCAGTAAATCAACACTTTCTGTGCCTCCTTGCAGTTTGACTGCCTTTTGACTGTTTTCAGCACCAGTTTCAGGAGCTTTGACAAACACTGGCACAGCTCAGGGCTTTCATGGTTCTAGCAGTTTGATAGAAACAAAAAAATGGCTGCATGAGCAGAAATGTTGAGTTCCAGTTCTGAGTGTAAGAATCATGGGGGATTTTAACTTATCTCTTTAGAAGACTCTGTGCAGGTGGATACAACTCTTCAGATACCATTCCTGCGCCATCAAGGAGGGAAATTTACTTTGACCTACACACGCCAGCAGGATTTTGAGGTCTTCTTTTGGTCTTTATTAGTTGCAACAATATGTTTTTTTTTCTTCAAGCCTTCTTGTTGCAAGAAATTGAGTCCACTGATAGTTTAGAGGAGACTTTATGGTTTTCTTAACCTCCAAGGATAACTGGACACACATGCTTGCACAAATTCACACGATCTCACATTCATGGCTTTAGTCTTACTCCTCTGACCTATAAAAGTTGTGAAAATACAGACACTACACGATTCAGCAGAAATATCAGTCATCTGACACCAAACTAATTTCTCTGCTTAGATCACATCAGGTGTCATGTAGACTACTAACACCTTACATTTAACATATATTCATAGCCTTTGGGTATAATATGCACCGCCTTTCAACTGAGGTCTCATGACTTAGTGCAATGAAAATATTGTCCAATCAGGGACATCCGTGGGTGGGACTTCCGCCTGTTGTTAGCGGGGAGGAGGTTTTGTGTGTTTGGAGGGAAATCAAAATAGTCTTGCGATGTCCCGATGAGTGCTTGGATATACAGCGTATCCTCGGAGTTTAAAACAGTACATCTATGAATGCAGTGACAAAACTAAGAATAGTACACTCTGACTGTTGTATAGCTAAATATGAAAAGGTAGTTAAATAAGTGCTGGCACTATTATGGTGCTTTGGAGCCTCTCTCGTTATTAGCTTGGCTAAGTTGGCTAGCCTACAGTAAAAAGTTCTCCGTGACTTACTGCAGGGGTTTCAACAATGGGATAATGCAGAAGATGCTTTGGGGTCTTTCATAAACGGATCATGCCAATCATGGATGAAAGGACGACGAAGCTTCAAAGTCAGCTGTGTGAAGCTGTGAAAAATGGGGAACCCAGGTGATGCTCAGCCCCCTTCTGTGTTTATGTCCAGACATGTTTAGAGGATGTAACAGCTTTGCTTTAACGGTGTGTTTTAATAGGATGCTAAACAGCCTGAATGGTCTTAACGTATGATTTTTTCCCCTGTCAGTCAAAGTCTAAGTAAATTGTGTGTGTTAGATTAAATAAAATGCGTTTTTATCTCGTTCCATACCAATATGTGATCAGTTTCTGCGTAACGTTACGCGTTTAGTGTCTCTTGAACCCTCATTAGACTGAACTTGAACTCGTATGTGTAATCTTGCTAATCAGCGTTACATCCATGTGACCTTTTTAAGCTATTTTACTTTTTCCATATAAAATGATACTAAATCTGTAATGTTACCTTGCTCTACAGATTCACGTAATTTGTTTACATAATTAGTAAAGATCGACATGAAGACTTGACTAACGGGGCGTAGTATTTTAAAAGGGTTACTATGCTATACTTACTAAGCATCTAATAGGCTTTCTGACATTGCTGCTGTAATGATGGTTACACTTCATTGAAAAGGGTTGCCAGGGGACCGACATTACGCTTGTCATGAATATTAAGGATAACATGTTTCTATTGTCATTTGGTCGTTTAACACAAACACCAGTACAGTAAAACTATATTCTGCAATAGAAAATATGTCAGATTATGACAGTTCTCTCATTCTTGGCAGATCTGTGGAGCTGCTTGTATTACAAGGTGCATGCCCTCACCTGGTGGGTAGGGGAGGGGTGGCTCCTATACACTTGGCTGCTGGAAAAGAGACTGAGAAGAACACACGCTGCTTGAAAATGTTGTTGCAACATGGAGCTGACCCAAATGTTAGGTATGGTTTAATACACAGTGTGAAAAGACAAATTACAATGACACCCTTGTAGGATAAATTTCCTCTTCACAATTACCATCTGAATAACTACAGAACCAACATTTTTATTAGATATTTATTTTTTTTATTACTGTTATATTTCCTCCAAGTAGTTTGACAAAAGCATGATCAGTAAGTGTGTAAGAGGGTAGTATAAATATATAGGAGAACATCAACAGATAAATGGTATCATACAATCTGCAGTTTTTTTCTCCTTTTTTAATGAAAATTTAAGGCACTTTTAAAATTCTTTGAGCAGACTGATAACTCAGTATTTTCTTGCACACGTTGTGTATAGTTTATTGTATTTCTTATGTTTCTTTTAGGTCATCAGAAGGCCTGACTCCACTTCACATTGCTGCACTATGGGGATGTTATCAAAATCTGAAGCTGCTCTTGATGAATGGAGGGAATCCAAACAATAAAGACTATGTAAGAATTGTTTTTTTTTGCCTTGGAAACCCCATAAATCAAGTTTCAAACAGCTGAGCAGAGCACTAAGAATCAATTGAATATACATAGATACATTTACTAAAACATTTAGGATAATCTGTTGTTAATCGTGATAGTAAAGTTTTTGAGATAGCTCTGCGTTGAAGCTGAATTATTTTGCAGAAAATACACAGGCTGTAAATAAATATCCACTAAAAAGTGGCTTAACTGTTTTGTTCAGTTTAATTTTAAACCTGTTTATGTTTAATCTATTTAGGAGGGAAATACACCAGGGCAGCTTGCAGAGCAACAGGAGAATAGAAAATGTGCCCAACTTCTTCATGAATACCAGAGCAGCTCACTGGACACAGAGGAGGACGACTTCCCACAGTTCCAGTACTGTAAGAAAATCTCTTCCAAGTCTTTGTTTAGTTATTGGTTATTTAGAAAAAATAAAAACAAAACAAACAAACAAAAAAAGAATGCAAAGTTATTTTGTCCAGTTCTTGTTATTTCATAACTGGAAAATGTGAATAAAATTACATTTACTTAGCGGTTTCAAAAAATAACATTGAGATGTGTTTAAATCAGAAGTAAAATTATTTATTCTTGTCCAGTGTCCAACATCTTGCCTTGCCTCTTGCCTTGCCATTTTGTCCTATGGTGGTAGTACCACAATTATTACAGTGAATGCATCAATTTCGAGAGTTAGCCATACATACATCCGACAAAACACCTTGTTGCATTTCAATACGGAGACACTGCTGACATTGATCTTGGATATTGTTTTTTTTTTAAAGTAGGAAACTTTAGCAGGGTAAGAAAAAAGGGAAAAAAAGTAGAAAAGCCAGAAATTCTTTATTATTATCTGTAGTCCGTGTTTCATTTACTCCAAAACTTGCTGATAAAACTCAATATTTTCCATACCAAACAGGAAAATAGAACAAATGTCTGGTGGTGTAAAAAGACTAAGCCTGCCTCAACTGCAGTTACAAATTGACTTAATAGAGGTGTTGTATGTGTTTAAATGTTTTTCTTTTCTCCACAGCTGTGTATTCAGACCAAACAGACACATCCAGCTATCCTGAATCAGAGTACAGCTTTAGCTCCCACTCCTCCATGATAAGTGACTTTGGTGAGGCCCCATTGAGCAGCACAAGACGCTCATCATTTTTCAACATGTCTCACACTAATGGAAGGCCGAGCTACAGAGGAATATCACATACCAAACTATCTGATATGGACACTAAAAGGCATCATTTGAACAATGCCTCTGTACATTGGTCCTCTGAAGGTGCCTCCTTATTATCAAGCACTCGCATGTCTGCAGTGGGACCTGGAGATGCAATGCCAGTTCTTAAGGAGGACTATTTATGTGCTTATGATGATGTGTTCACATCAAAAGTAGATAAACATGCTGTTGCTGATGATAACAGAATCTCTCCCTCCAGAAGAGACACTCTCCCAGCATTTCTCCCCAGACGAGCAAGTCGTAAAAGTGTAAGCTTTAAAGATGTAGATGAATTTTTCCCTGTTTTTAGTCCTGAATCTCCCAAACAACAGCCTGCTGTTAATGGAGGTATTTGCAACAGCTGGTTATCTTTCGACCTGTCTGAGTACTCTGACTTCCTGGATTCAGAACGCATGGCCACCGTTCTACACAAGCAGGGCATTGATGCCACATCCCCGGATCATGTATATGTGTTTTGCAGGGAGAGCAGTGAGAGCACAGAGGAGGACATGGAGAAAACAGTTCTCAGTCGTTATGTTATGGAAGAGAGTGATGATGAGGAGCAGGGTGGACACGTAAAAGAGGCTCAGGGGAACACAGCAGAACGACCAGCCTGTTTCCATGTTGGCAGCAGTAGTAGTGGGACTGGTAGCAGTCATTATAGCAGCTGTGAGAGTGATCATTACACTAGTGCTCTTGATGCTTCTCTGCACCCCAGACATCTTTTACTCCCTGCGGTAGAGGAGGTTTCTGCTGTGGCTAAAACTGACAGAAAGATTCAGATTCCTACAGACTCAGATTCTGCAAACGGAGATGGGAATCTTCCAACTGTCCAAACAGAAGCCCAAATTGATTTAAAACCTGGAACTATAGAGCATTTACCAAGTATGCTCAATAAACTGGCCCTGTCTGAAGTAAAACACCCAAACAATGAGGAATTTGAGGCTTGTAAAGGTCCTGTTGTGAACACGAGTGTTCCTGATGCATTACAGGACAATATCAACCTTCAATTCACACCTAGTCCTTTTGTAACTGGCAGGACTCGCTCGAGGTTGAGTCGCTGCTTGGAACGAACAAGCAGAACCCCAGAGAGCCTCCTCCTCTCGTCTTCACTGTTTGAAGAGACCCTCCCTACACCAGTTCGAACACGGCGCCAGACACCCAGATCCCAGAGCAGTGAAGATTTTAACAGTTCACCACGCGTGCCTTGTTATACACCATCCTCTTCAGTAAACATCACAGGAGGAGACTATCTGCCTGATGATCGCCAGGACATGCAGTCCAGCACCCTGAGAGCTGGTTCAAGTATTAGTAATAGCCAAGCAGACACTCTCATCCTCTCCAAGAGCATAACTGACTCTGCTGCTGAATCACAGACTTTGTCTGACACAGTCATACTGGAGAAAAACCAGGACTCTTCAATGGATGCTTATGAAAGAAACCTGGCAGAAGTTAGACTGGCCATGCAAAGATATGAGGGCAGGGATTTTCTGACTGATGATTTGACAAGTACAGATGAGGCAACAACAGAAAGGAACGTGAATGAAGTCCCTGGTCAGGAAAAAGTAGACAACCAAAAAAATGAATATGTCTGGATGTCTGAGGACTGTAGCTCTCAGCCAGACTCTGTGCCATCTTCATCCAGCTCCAGCTGTTTTTCTCCAAGAAGGTCAAGGGAAGACTCTGACCTTCCTTGTACTCCAGGCACTGGATGTACCCCCAGGTACAGCATGAGCCGGCTGTCAAACTGCCACCGGCCACAGCACCTGGCTAACCTGTCTTACACCCCTGGGGGGCGACCACTGATTCAGGATCTGGATGAACCAGTGGAGTACCTCTACACTGATATGGAACAGGGCCACAAATTGATTGAGATCCACGTCCCGCCTACAGCAAACACCTCACTTAGCTCCAGCATGAGTACCACCAGCAGTGAGGAGACCATCCTTTATGACTGGAGATCCATGCAGACTGACATGATAAAGAACAGAGGAAAAGAGAACCAGAAGCCCCACACAGCACCCCAGAAGGAGCAAAATGATGAACACAGTCTTTTCCCAGAGACCAAAGGGATGACTGACAAGGAGCTGAGATTAAAACTAGTAGAGCTGGGGGAGAGCCCTGGCCCTATCAGCAGCCGCACCAGGCCCACCTACATGAGAAGGCTGTGCCACCTATTGCAGAGGTCAAACACCTCATCACAACATCCCAAGCAGCAGTTAGACCAGTCACAAGCAGGTAACACTTTTTGATTTCCTTTTTGTCTTACGTGAGCTCTGAGTCTGTAATGGTAGTATTTCAGAACTTGTGGTCTAGACTGTAAGTGGTTTGGGGGCGAGAGAAGAATTTTGTGAAAAGATAAATGGATCATTAAAAACACAGTTAATATTTTTTTTCCTTCCTTTATTCCTGCAGATTTAGGTTATAGTCCAGAATTGTGTCGGACCTTGCAGACCTTCAAGCTGCCTGATTGCCATGCTGACGAGCAGGCTTTGTGCCAGCAGTTTGACCAACCAGATCAAAACAGAAAGTGGAGGGAGGGCATCATTAAGTCCAGCTTCAACTACCTGCTGCTCGACCCAAGGTCTGCCATCTAATTTAAGTGCTACACAAAAAGTCTGTGTCTCAGTAAGAAAAGGGAAAACACTAAAAAACTAAACTTTCTATCAGTTAATGTGTTTTATAATATCTGTTTTAAGGAAGTGCCGCAGAATGCCCCCCACCTTAAAAAATCGTAGAAAATCACATTCTTTTCAAGGATTACATTTGTGACAACAGCGCATGTTGTCAGTAATACAATTTGGATTTTAAAAAAAAACCAAACAAATGTGTTGTGTTGTGTTGCACGTTGATTGAAGAAGTGCTCGTACAGTTTGTGCTGGTGTGTCTTAACTTTTCATTGGAGAGCGTCAGTGCCATTAGTTGAAAATGTGAATCTGGTGTCCTGCAAGAACTGACTTGTTCCCTCATCGAGTTGTAACTATGCACAGCTCCGTAAGAAAAAAACCCTGCCATATTCTCGCGTTTTTTCTAATCAAGTGGATCTTTGTTTTGCTTCTCTGCCAGAGTGACGAAAAACCTCCCATTCCGCGGCCACACCATGACCCCACATGAGTGTTTCCAGACATTTATCCGTGCCATATTTTATGTGGGCAAAGGAAAACGCTCCCGACCCTACAGCCACCTGTACGAGGCTTTGGAGTACTATAAAGGAGACAAGACCTCCAAAGTAAGGCAGTGCATATTGATGGTTTATTTTGTGAACTAGATCAAAATAAACAGGACATAAAACGCATATGTAAAACACTGTCCCACCCTCTCTTCACTCTTTGACAGAAATTGTGTCCCAAAGTGCAGCAGATTCTTCAGGTGTGGAACGCTGAGCAGGGTGTCATCTCTCTACATTGTTTCCAAAATGTCATTCCAGTGGAGGCATACACAAGAGAGGCTTGCATGGTGGAGGCCATTGGTGAGGATCTTCTGGGATATCTAGTCTGACATTATTTTGACTAAATTCCTCTGTAGATTTTAGATATTGTTATAAATCATCCCATCAAGGCCTTAGTAAAAACATCATTTCATAACTTGACACATATTACTCAAAAATGTTATAAATAGAAGTTTGTATTACATGCTGGGAAAATGGCTGTAGGTGTAAACCAAATTACAACTTAATCTTGGGAGGGATGGGATAGTGAAGGGCAACATTAGTGACTGCTAGAGGAGGCAAAATCAGGTAATTGCTGCAATTTCATTAGTTGAAAACATGCGACTGCCACTAGAAAATCTGTTGATAGCTTGCGTTTTGTTATTTAACCACATAACCAGGGAAAGTAGATGCAATTGCAGCTTATCCGCTGGATTGTCTTACATAGAAACTACCCTGAGTCAACAGTGTTCCTTTAATGCTGCATTAAGGCATACATATAGCATCATGTACGTTGTTTACTTTTTGAAACTTGCAAACTCGCAAGTTAAGTTGTTTGCATCATTTTATGAAATCACGTAAAGCTAAAGTTCCTGCTATGTCATGACTACCATTACCATGTTATTTTTTATATTCAAAGAACTTTGATTTTATGCCATTTACGCATGTGAATAACCTACTAAATTGCCTGATTCTCTCAGGTTTGAAGATGCTCACCAATCAGAAGCGAGGGGATTTTTATGGTGTAGTGTCAAACTGGCAGGTGAAGAGGAAACGGGAGTTGGGCGTCCACCTGCTCTATCGGGCCATGCAAATCTTCCTGGCAGAGGGCGAGAGACAGCTCAGACCAGCTGACATCAGACAGTAGTGACCCCCACTGGAGAGGGGTATGAACAGCAGCAAATACCATTGCACAGAGGGAGCAATACCACTAGTTATGGGAGCAAAACACTCAAAAGTTGGGTTTGGTTTACAACTTCAAGAAACCCCCAAACTGTGACCTGATATTTAACTGTCTTTCTGTTAAGGGTAAACTTTTCACCCCTTAGCAATGTACACTGTATTAAACATGTGACATCTCTTGCAAATGTTTACATTGCAAAACTTTGGATGAGGATCATTTTGCCTCCAGAACCATTTTAAAAGAGAAATTTCCACCCAACACTTTCAGGATAGTACCCTTGAACTAAAACCACATTACTCCAGACAATTAACTGCTCTATTCACACACAGGTGTAATCAGACATTCAGTGGACTTAGTAACAAGGAGCTGACAGGTTAAAGTCTGCTCAATGTCCAGTCCAGCTGATTTGGACATTAATGGGCTTACATAAAGCTGCTTCAGGTAATATTAAGATAAGATCAGGGTTTTGTGCATGTGTAAATACAGCTTTAATGTTGCATTAGAGAAAGAGTGAGGCAGCTGCAACGGCCAAAGTAGCACTTTTTTTTCCCTTTATTTACTAAAAGTGTAGGTAGAGTATCAGTTGACCTAGATTTTCTTTCTTTTCTAAAGCCTAAAACAACCTAACTCATACCTATATGTTCATTAAACTTAGATCTGATTTTTGTCTCCATTACATACAGTACTCTTAAAAGTAGAGGCAAACTCCCCTCACTTTTTTAACAGCTGGAAAACACAAAAGATTTTTCTTCATTTTAAGAAACTGCAGCATTTTTTTATGGACATACTGTAACATTTATTACACATTTACGGCCAGACTGACAACTTACTGCTCACCTTTCTCTCTGCTCCACTCACATTCACTGTCAATTCTCTGCCTGTCGCTCTCTCTCACCCACTCAACCTCAGATACTGTACTCTTTTAACAGCAAGACCCCAGCGGAAGTTATGAATGTTTCATGTTTCTTCCTTTTTGGTTGTTGTTTATAACAAGTAGACAAGCTTTGTTTGAGAAAAGGCTGCAGGCAGCAAGACAGATGATTGCTTAAAAAAAAAAAAAAAGGCGGTTTGGAAATTCCACATCAAAGCAGAAAATGAGACGATTTTCTCTAACAGTCAACTGACAGCAGTATTACTTGTCCACCCTTTAAGCACACAATTAGTGTGCAAAGGTCCCTTACAGGTTCATGAAAAATGCAATGAATGGGAGTGGTCTTGTGGGTTCCATTCACAGGTCCTGACAATAGAAACATGAAATTAACTGTTGTAATGTATGACAAAGTAGACCAGACTGCTTGGTAGAAAGTTAACCTAAGGGTCTGCTTTAACCAGATTTTCACTTTTAGAAGTGTCAGTATCAAAGCCGTCTGATTTTTTTTTTTTTTTTTGCATTAATTTCTTTTTTTATGTTTCCAATTTTGTTTGTCTTGTGATTTTGCTTTCGTTAAAAATAATATTGCTGCCAAGCCAATGATATAATAGCATCAAATAGTAATAGATGTTTGCTTGTGTAAAATTACTTAACAAGTGTCAAAATAATTGGATATTTGCTTTAGCTTTTTTGTAGTTCATAAGCATACGATGATAAGATCTGTAAGCTGTTTGATTGCTTGTTTGTGTTGATTCATATCATTGGGTGTCAGCATTTTTTCTTCAGTTTTATTATCCATATAATGTCACTAGAGAGTCAAACCGGTGAATTCTTATCAAGACTTTTGTTTCTCAAAAAATTCAAAACTGAAGTCCATTTTTTTTACTTGAAAGGTTGTCCACAATTGCATCTCATGGTATATATACTAATGTCCAGAGCACAGAGCTTCAGAATCATTAATTGTCTCCTCAGGGTTACATACTTGATCAGGTATCTGAAAGCTGCACGTATTCCTAATTTCGTACAAAAAGGCATTAATGTTAACAAATGAGAACACTTTTGTATTTTAGAGATATATATTTTTTTATGTCCCAAAAGGGTAAAAAAGCATTAGATAGCTAAAGAAGGGAGTAATTCACCCAATCACGAGCGTTTACTTTTTATAATGAAATTAAATCAATTTAAAAAAAATAAAATAAAACAGTTTGTAATAATCACACTTGAAAACCATTGCTAGTACAATGGTAAGATATTTAGACCCTTTTTGCTCCAGACTGTCATTGTTCTTAGAATTAGGCCCCTTCATTGTGTTTATCTTGATGTTTTTTTGAGTGTCAGAATGTATCATTTATGTATTATGATGCATATATTCATTTCTGCATACATGTAATGCCATCGTTTGATTCTGCTGACACTGTTAAATTGTCTTGCCCCTTTATTTTGCATTCATGTAAATGTAGTAAAACACAAATGTAAAACCTGATCTGAATGACTTGGATCATGTTCTTCTGTTTCCCTCTAGTGGACAAAATTAGTCATTATTTTTTGTTCCTCTGACTAGAATGACTCTCTTCCTGCAGCAACTATTCTTTATTTGTGGTTTGATGTTAATATTGCAAACATTTATTTCACAGAGAACAGTTTGCTTTGTTAGGTCTTATTAACTCTATTCAATAATATATTTTTAAAACTCGATTTTACTATAACGTGCCTAAGTTTATTCTAATAATTGTACCAAGAAACAATCCGTATAAATGATTTCAATTTTTACATTACTTCGCCATGAAGCTGTTTGCCTTGCATGATTGAGCTTATTTAATTTTAAAATTTTAAAATTATGTCTAATTTGGAAACAATGGTGCTCCTATACTGTTATGACTCATGAGTTTTATAAATCTATACCTTCTGCGATTCGTTCTGTTAATGTGTTTAAATACTTAATTCAAAGCAACTAATCTGTTTATTTTATGTTATTTATTTTATGTTTTACACCGTGATAAACATCTGACAAGGCTGCACGTCTTAGCTGAATATATGCTCCTCTATGCGTACGTTTAACATTTTGAGAAAGTGCTCTTAAATGTGCAGAATTTTCAGATTTATAGATATATATATATACATTGACATGTACTTGTTTGTCATACCGTACATTTTCAGTTCTATATAGGGCTGGTTTGAAAGCTTAAAAATATAGGTCTAACGCATGTGATGAGTAGCCTTGATGAAACTAAAAGACAACGTAGAATGATTTTCTATATGCAGGACCGATGGCTCTACTTATCGCTGCTGGTCATCAAGGAGAATCAACGCTGTTCAGTTTTTTAATTGAAATGCAAAGCGGAAACGCCTCTTTCTCGACCTGATAAAAACCTACAACAAGAAAGGAAAACGTTCTCGGTAATCTGACTTAGTAAATCGGTAACTGAATTTGTGCTATTGGATGAATCGTAAAGAACTACAAATATCGTACATAGTTTTGTTTTAAAGTTTTTTTCTTTTTGTTTTTTTTTTAAAAATGAGCGACTTTTCTTTTTTCTTTTTTTTCTTTGTCTTTTAATAAACTGTGGGCTACCTCTACTTCTTACTAGAGTTTTATTTTTGAGTCAGTACTCTGCTTTTAACTCCATTTCTACTTTCGTTACCAATCTGCGCTGAATGCGGGAAATTGGTGTAGTGGGGAGTTTCCACACCCAGCCGCCTGGACAGACGCACTACCTGCTTAATGACCATGATGCGATGGTGATGGAGGAAAAACCACAACAAGAAGCGAAGACTTTTCCACGTGTGGCCACACTTTTTGCACTAAACTTTAAAAAAGACAACAAACATAGTACTTCCCGGGCCTCCTGACAAACACTGACATCTCTTCTTTTGAGAACTTTTCCTCCAACTTACTCCAAAACATTAAAGTAGACTTACATTGCAAACAGGTGAAGTTAGCCAGCTAATATGAGCTGTGTACATTTTTTATGTGTACTGTTAATCTTTAATGTTATGGTAAAGGTATTAGCTCATCTTCAGCTATGGGTTAGAAGTCTGTTAGGACTTTAAATTAAAAATGAAAAAAATAAATTCATTTAAATTAGGCTTAAATTAAAATGAAAAGTTACAGCTGAAAAGTAACTTTGAGTAGTCGAATTTATCACCAAGGATGGTGTACCTTTTTAATTTACACATATAGGTTTTTCAAATGTTAACCATAACATTTACTGTAATCATTTTATTTTTCTTTCTTTTTTTTTTTTTAAAGAAAGTGGACTTCTGATTGAGAACGCCTATCATAGAGAGTCATAAAGAGTTCTTTACTCACTACTGATGCTTTTTTTAAGTCACCAAAGTACACTAACAGTGTAAAAAAGCGGATGCAGATTGTGCCACTGCATTCATTAGTTTTGGAAAAAATTACAAAGATTTTCTAAAGATAATTTGAAAAATATGTTCCTAGTTAGGCATGCTAAGCAGCTGGTTTAAACTAAAACTACTTCATATTAATTTTATTTAGGAAGGTCTACATTATATCTTGAAAAATGTTATCATCATGAAATGCTATACAAGCTAAAATTTTACTACTGAGTACATGCTTAACTAGACTGAGTTCAAACAAAAAGAGAACCAGATCAACATTCAAAAATGGAATGATTAGTTGCATTTTTTATCTGTTTGCATGCTGAGTCAAAATTTTGTAGAGGCTGGCATTGTAAGTTTGCAAGTTTTTTAACTTTGATTGTGCTGTTTGACTATTTATTGCTGACATAACAGTGACTTTTATTTTTTTTGCATAGTAAGTAATTTGGTCAATAGTATGTTGAACCAAAAACTAATGAAATTTTGTCTATAGTGATGAACAAAAAACTGTATAAAGCTAATACTAACAGTAACATTATTCAATAATTTAGACTAAATATCTTATATTATTCTCTGTAAATAATCAATATGGAGAAATACTGTAAAGAAAAAAATGTGTAAATAGCTTATGGGAAAACACAGTATACTGTTGCTTGCTTTACAATATGAGGTGAGTGAGGGCCATCATATTCACTTCAAACAAAAGGTGTTGAGTAATTAGAAATCAAAACTTTTTGTAACAAAATAGATTTTCAGTAGTCAGTAGCTCTAGATCACAGTGGTGCTGCTTTGAACACTAGCATTTAACTAGAACAGTTTGTTTTCACTTGAATTAATTTATTGAATTTTTCAAGAACAGGAGTTTTGACTTCATCTCCACCAATCAAAACGAAAACAAAGAAAGAAAGACCCACCACATCACTGAGGAATAAACTGTTGGATTTATTTAATTATAATACAGCACAAAAATCATTCAGTACTTTAACATATGTAAACTCAAGTACTACAACATAATGGCTCTGGAATGGTTTGCCAGACAAATAATATGTAGAACATCAATTAAAAGTACATATTTTATTCTACATAATAAAACTCTCTTTTCCAAAATGACATTTAAAGCTGTTAAAAGTATATTGTTCTAGCAAACTTACTTTAACATTTAACATCAACATTTGCTGTTCATCTGATGATCAATTCTTGAACACAGGCTGATGAATAAATGAGTTCTAAAGACTAAATCCTTTGATATACCAAAAAAAGGTCACTTACCATATTACTGGGATCTGTTTATTTTCAACATATTCCTTTTTTATTTTCATGTAACATTTAAAAAAAGCTAAATATTTTATCAGACCCTTAATGCAATGCATTTTATTCTCTGTTCTCTCTTCTTCAAAGGTCATTTTTTCCCAACTAACTACATTTTTACCTCCTCTGCTGCTGTAGCCAGACTCGGACCCCTTTGCCCCGGCAAGCGTGATCGAGATACAATCTGAACTGCCTGTCAATTCACACCGCCTGTGTTTGCCTGTTGTCGGTGGGAGGCGAAGGGGGAGAGACAGGCAGAGACATAAATAATGCCGTCATCAGCATATCGGGACACTATTCCTTTTGACGTTTGGATGAAATCTGGGACACAGTTGCATTCATCGTTCAGTGAGCTCTTCCACACAGTTAAACCCACCGACAGCAATGAATGTTGATTGTGACCTTTGCTGTGGTTTGGAAGCTGAAAGTATTTTTTTGTGGAGGATGGACGCGATGCCTTTTGAGTGTTTCTTCAAGGAGTCATTAGCCATTCCTGTGTGCAGGTTTTACGCACCGGTTTTACCTTTTTTTTCTTCTTTCTCTGAAACAGTGAGTGACAAAGGCTGGCCACGGGGTACAATCAACGGTCGATGGTTTTTCAATTTAGCTCAAACTCACCGACAGCGTTGAATGTTCACTGGGGCGAGCACAGACCTGATGGTGACCAGGGACGACAGTCTGCTTCGAGGTGCGAGCTGAGAGGCTTCTACCTCTCAACCTCTTTCCTGCTCTCATTCTCTGAGCAGGAAGGACACTGAAAAAGTAATGTTTGAAGATGCCATCTTTTCCATCTAGGCTCATCAAATTACTACAAACCTTTTATATTTCCTATCTATTTACTTTTGTGCTCTTGAATTAAAAAAAAAAATCTAAACACATGCTGATAAATCATGAATACCTAATTCTGCTTCTTGTTAGGGTTCTATGTACCCTGTGTTTGCTGTAGTCTACCTGAGGACAAGAGACAAGAAAAATAAATAGTATAAAAGGAACAAACATGCAGAGATACAAGAATGAAATATTATTTACTTTCAGATTTCACTAAAGGAACTTATGCCCCCCGTGCATTCCTCTTCTACAGCCCTTGCAAAAGAAACATTTAAAAAGAAGCAGAACTGGCTTTGCCGCACCTTTTCTTCAATCCTGGCAATTCAGTGCTGTATTATGCACTATTTACTTCTAAGACACCAAAGACAGTGTCAGGGTATGGGAGCACATTTTATTTCACTGCAAGTATCAGTTGAAAGAGGGAAGTCATCTTGAAACTCCTGACTCATAGCGGGTTTTTAGTAAACACAGCACCTGGGTGGAGGCTGCAGCGAGTTGTCATACTGTATGCTGTATCGAGAGACTGCAGCGCGGCCTCTAGAGAGAAACCAGCATGCCTCGAGGGCTTCATGCAAGGTGGAGGCTAAGGAAGACACTGAGTATGAAACTGTTGACTCACTGAGATCAATAACGTTTGTTGTTTCACTATGATGTGGCACTGTGGCTGCAGAGAAGGTTTTTTTTTTTTTTTCCTTCGTGTGCTAATACCAGTAAAGGAACTGTCCGCCATCTTGTATGAAAGGTTTTTCATTACACACTGCTGAATCATTGTTGCTCATCATGAGAAAAATAGTGCAGGATTTGTGAGAAGCACAAACATCAAATGCTGCAGACCGGCTAAAGCTATGAGATACGACATGACAGTAAACCTGTGGCGGTGAGTCAAGATGTGGTTGGATGATAAATATGTTTTATAGAGAAGGATAAGAAGTGACTAATATGGTGTGGTAGATATCTCATGTCCTGCCACATACGCATTTCACACACACATGCACACACACACACACACAAAAACATAATTAAAAACAATACAATGTCTCAATGAGTAATCACAGTATATAAAAGAGTGGGCTGCTTTACGCCTTTGGATTACAAGGGCTGCTTCTACTTTATCATTTCCTGTTTATTTTAGTCAATGTATTCCTCTGAAAAGCTTTCCAGTTTTGAGCAAGGATTAAAAGTAATCATATCTCAAAATACCTCAATCATAAAGAAAAAAAACCAACAAAAAACTGTTTAGTAGCTGGCAACACGTCACTAAGGCTGGGACCTAAAAAAGCACAGTCCTTGCTGCGAGGGACACCGCTAACTCGGCCTCTCTCCACTCTCCCGAACAGTGATTTGAGTGACAGTGTTGGAATTGACAGAAGTGGATGAGAAAGAATGTTGCTTTATAAGGTCTTCTCTGGCCGCAGGACGAGGGTGACAGTAGGAAGAAAGATCCGGGACACGCAACTAGAGAGAGAGAAGGGCCCTGAGCTGACAATGTGGTCCTAATCTGAATGACAAGGTCTGCACATCAGCCCTCAAACCAGCCTGGGCTGGGGTGGGGGCGGATGATGAGGAAGCTAAGGGGAGAGAAGAAGGAGAAAGGAGAGAGGAATAAGAAGAGACAGAGGGGGGAGGAGGGGGGGAAGGGCAGGCAAGGGTGTCCTTCCTTCAAACATGCTGGCCTTAATGGCACAGACAGCTCTGACATTTAATCACTGAATCATTTTTAGATAAGTGGATGTGGTAGTTTGTGTGGAGAGAGAGTTGAGACTTGTAAAAATTTCAGGAGGCATTCTCCAGCCAAATATAAAGAGCTTTGAAAAACGCAAGAATAAAAAAAAAAAAGAAAAGCTGAGGAATAATGGTTGTGATCACAGAACACGAACGATCTCCCTGAAACTACTTCAAATCAAGGTCAAATGTAGACGAAAGGGAAGAGAGGCAAGTTTGTGACTTTAAGGGTCAGTAAATTGTGAAAATCTGTGCAAAAGATTACGACTGATAACTCTCTCTTGTTTAGTAACTACTGTTGAGTCTCTCTTGCGCAAAAAAAATAACCAACACTTATTCAGTGAAGCTGCTCAGCAGAAAACTACAACAGTACTGGGCGCCTCTCAAAGGGGAATTACCGTGAATGTGATAGAGGAGGATAAAGGACATATGCCGGGCAGATTGTGAATGAAAGAGAGCTATAAAAACTTGTGAATAAAATAAAAATGTCAAAGCTTTTCTAAGAAGCGCTAACAAAAGCAAACTAGTAGAACAAGTTTTCGGAGCAGATACTGTTATGGTGTCAGTTAGTACTGTATATCCTGTCAAAACACCCTCATAATTCCAGAAAGACAAATCATACAGGAGTTGATAATACGACTCCAAAATAACAAAAGGAGCATCTGTACTTGATATTACAGTAGCGTGTGAATACACTGTTCTTTTTTTATGTTAAAGGATATCCTTTCATCAGGGGGTTGAGGGAGACTGTTGGTCTAAAATGTGGCCAATCAAAGGAGAGGGCACATCAGGACAGGTTTTGTTCTACCTTTTGTGGGGAGTACTTTTTCTTTCTGTCCTCTTAGGTGTAGCCTTACATTGTTGTGTATCTCTGAGGCTAATTTTAGGCATGAAAAAGCAAAATTTTGGTTGGACAAAAACATGGATGAACACTTATGAGAAAAAATATATAATCACAAAAGAACGGGTTGCATGGGACATGAGAAAAGAAAGATGGAAAAAAAATTTCAGGGTAAAAAACTGAAAATGTAGTTGTGATACTTTGCAATTTTTTACCTTGTAACTTTTGTAGTTGTGATACTTAGCTGAGAAATGGAGTTAGCATACTTTTTTTTAAGCCAGTTAATTTTAGTTATATTTTAAGTTGTTAAAAACCACTCAGGTTTGGATGCACTTTATATATGAGAAACAACATGTTATACAAATTCTGGATATTCACAATGTGCAAAAATTTAACTGGCAACAGTTTGTTGTATCCAAAGCATCTTATGACCTCATGTCTCATTATTTCTTCTTGTCACATTTTATCAACTCTAAAAACATCTGCTTCATGTCAAATTTAAAATATCTTGTGACATTGGAGGTAAAAAAAATAAAATAAAAAAACAAAAAAAAAGCAAAACAAAACTTGGCAGCCAATTTCTAATCAGGCCTTACTGTTTGGTTAGGTAACACTTCAGTGGAAACCCCAGTTTATGTCTGCCTCTCCTTCACCGTCTCTCTCTGTCTCTCTCTCTCTCTCTCTCTTTCTCTCACTCTTTTTAGGAGGGGGAGGAAATTCCTGGCGAGGGTGCTGTGAGTTGTTGCTCTCTGCCTGCAGGTACAGACCGGCCTCCTCTGTCTGCCTGTCTGCAGATATCATACCGCGACGTGATCTGTTTAGCTGTCTGACTTAATGCTCACCTGCTCACGCGCCTCAGGCTCGGGATGTGTGTGTGTATGTGTGTGTGCTTGAGTGCATGTGTGTGTGTGTGTGTGTGTGTGTGTGTGTGTGTTGACTTCCTCTGTCTCCTTACAGCTGGAATGGCATTTTTCTCTTTATCTGCTGCCCTGCGATTACAGACACACACACACACAGAAAGAATGACAGATGGACTTTTGCAACACTGACAAGATATTTAAAAATTTAAACACTAAAAATCTCCTGACAAACAATACGAAGTCAACAAGAAAACACACACAGACAGATAGACACACACACACACACACACACACACACACACACACACACACACACACAAGGCCTGATAAGCTGGACTGGAAAGAATGGGGCTGATTACACTAATTAGAGGAAAGGAAGTGAGGAAGGCAGGATCGTGCATGCACTGAAACATGGACATAAAGCCTCCTAACATTTGCAAGTATTTACCAAAACTAGCGAAACCTGTTTCAAACATCAGCATATCCATCTTATTTTAATGCGTTTTTCACCCTCTAAAGGTTCTTTGCACATCTCAATTCAGTAGAACAAGCGGTTTAATTCCCACTGATGCTGAAACTGGACGTTTTCCTTTGTGCTGAGTTGAGTGGCTTTGGATGCATCGTGTGCCAGGCGGCGTATTATGTTGTATTTTTCTCATTTTTTTCATCCTCAGGTTGTCACTGCGCTGACAGATGCGGGCTGACGTGTACAACCACACTCGCAAAACACACACAGACACACTTGAGTAGGGGTCTGAGTCCAGCTGGAGGTGGTCTCCTGCCAAACCTGCAGGCAGGCTGACTGAATTCATATTCATCACACACACACTGATTGGAAGTGACAGGGCACACGCACATACACATATACACACACAGCTGGGGGAGAAAAAAAAAATCTGCTGGTGAG
Source organism: Acanthurus leucopareius (assembly GCA_029814765.1). Classification (NCBI taxonomy): domain Eukaryota; kingdom Metazoa; phylum Chordata; class Actinopteri; order Acanthuriformes; family Acanthuridae; genus Acanthurus; species Acanthurus leucopareius. Next base: position 12,448,114 of record JAQMCX010000045.1, on the reverse strand, counting down.
TAAATCAATATTTCAAGGGCAACCCGCTATCCTAAAAATTTTATAACGAGAAACTACTTTGCCACTTCTGGTCCATCATTCTGTCTTTGGCTTTGTTTCATTAATTTTATCTTCTGTCATAAATGTATCTGCACTTTCTATTTAAAATAGGGGCAGCCATTGAGAAGAGAGAAATAGAGGGGGATGTAGACCAGCAGCAGTGAGTAAATCGTGGGAGAAGAGTGGACCAGGGGGGAGAAAAAAGCGAGAAGAGAATAATAGCCAATAGGCAGAGCGAGCGACTGGGCCGAGAGAGCTTGGGAGAGAATGCCTTACTCTCTCTCTCTCTCTCTCTCTCTTTTGCACACACAAAGCAGAGAGAGAGACTCTGCAGGGTGCCAAATAATAACCTTCCTTGTCATTATTATCACCCAGCCCAAACCGGTCTCCACTCCACTCTTCTTCCACCTCCTTCCGTCTTCAACACAATCATTGCCCTATCGTTTACAGTGTGCTGCTAAATGGGAACATCAATAGACACATCCATTAGCAGCGCAACTCCTTTCCTCTCTGATTCTCAAGTGCTTTAATAGTCGACACACATGTGCACAGACACACACACACACACACACACTCATGCTGTACCTCGGCCAAGCAAGCTAGCCCCGCGAAAGCGAAGCTGAACTGATGGAGTGTATCATTACAGCCGGTTAGTAACGTGGTTTCTGAGAGCGATGTGCCACCAGTTAACCTGGAGCTAAAAAACCAAGAGGATGAAGCTGCTTTCTGATTTAACTAGCTGTAGTACGAGAAAGCAATCTGAGAATTTCCTCTGTCATTTATTTATTTTGCTCACGTCTTTACTGCCATGCTGCAATATCTTTGCAACATTTTTTTTCATTGGATTTTCTGCTCAGGCCTTTGTAAGGAGCGCTCTTTAGTCTTTTCTGGCAGCCACTGCTCATGATGACTACCAAAGTCAATGTCACTTTGGGAGAAATTTTCCCAGGAAAATTCCTGCCAGACAGCTGGGGTTTCAAATTAAATTGTGCAAAAAAACAAAACACAACTGAGTTATATTCATAAGCAGCAGTAGCTAAACTCATAAGTATTAATTTCTATGGTTTCAGAAAATTCAGGACATTATTCCACTTTTAAAAACATGAATCAGCTGCTGACAGACCAAAGTGCTCCCCTAAAGTTTATTCATCATTATATATATATTTATTTTCTTTAATTAATCTTTTTTTTTTTTTTTTTTTGCAGAGGTAACCTTAATATGATAACCTGGAAATATACTGGATAGATAACTGCAAATTAATTGCGTTCAGGTTTTATTTAGGAGCTATTGTGTTCAAAACAGTTCACAAAAAAGACAACCGGAAATAAAAAAAGTAATAAATGTAATTTGTAAAGGACAACAAATTAAAACTGATCAATACAAATGAGCCTATCTTACTAAGAGCTGCTTTAATACCTTGTTAAGCTCACATCAGTCACCGTAAATGTAGATATATAATTAAGATCAGCAGCTTTTTGGCAGTTTAATGAACATCAAAATGAACCCTGCCCAAAACCCATTCAGAACAGTCGTGGAATGAGAAACAGATAAGGAAGGACACGGAGGGCAAATACAGCGGGTGAGAGGGAGGGAAGGGCTTCCCACAGTGCCGCCACACACACTGTAATTTCAGCATGCATGTTTTTTTGGATGGAGGGCGAAGCAGGATGCTGGGAAGCCTGGGAGGGGCACAGGGTGGGTAAGAGGGGGTTGGACATGGGGGTTTGCGGGATTTGTCGTGCAGTCGTTAAATTTGACTTGTGGAGATTGGTTTTTTCGACCGATGGAAATAGAAAAAATGGGCTTTATGCACGCACACAGGCAGACACACTACAAACAAGACAGCAGGCACATTCAATTACTCCTTCTATAAAATGCATAAATTACGTTCCAAAATGAGACATCCAAATTTAAGGAAAAAAGACATTTCTTTTTATAGCCAATTTAATCGCACAGAGGCTTCCCAGAGTGTGTCCTGTGACCCATGTTGAATTACTGAATTTAGCAATTTTCTTCTTTTTTTTTTTTAATTACTGAATTTAGAGCATTTTGGAACACAAGTAGTCGGTTTGTCTTTAAATTACTCAGAGAAGAAAACAGCAGAGGATAATGAGTTTGCTTTATCACGTTCACACCATTATTATCCCCCCTAACTCGGTGGTCTCTGATTCTTACCGTAACAGTCTTGTGTGTGTGTGTGTGTGTGTGTGTGTGTGTGTGTGTGTGTGTGTGTGTGTGGGGCATCTGGTGGTAGACCGCAGACAGACTCTAGGTGCCGTTCTGTGTGTGTGCGTGTGTGCTTGCTTGCGTGCCTCATTCGTGTCTGGACCTGGGCAGAAAACAAACAGAGGAGAAGAAAGCACAGGATAAATTCAGGTGTTGTTTGGGTAACCATGTTATTAAAATGTCATACTCATACTCACACACACACACATACACATACACATACACATACACACACACATAAAGTGATATGCACTTAAACTGTTTAACAGCGGTGACTGATGTGTGTAACAGTATTAGCCGTAATAAGTCTGCACTCTAAGAACTCACGCATGATTTTATATGTAACAAGACCACTCACAACCTAATTCCTATATACACTGTGGGTGGTCCTGAGAAACAATGACAAGAAGTCGCCGTGTGTGTACATTAACACATGATTCATCTTTTAAAAAAAAAAAAAAAAATGTTGAGATGTAAGCTAGATGGTTTCAAGAGGGGAAAAAACTGTGACGCCTCATGAACAAGAACCTTGCGAAAACAAATATTTGGAATCAAGCTTTGAAACCTCTTTGCAGTTTGCAAAATCACATCTTGATAAACAAGCAGCATGCAGTGATCGTGTGTTGAGATGGCTGTCCTGTCTCTTCCAATAAAGCTGAATTGTCGCTGATGTGCTTTTATGTGGTGCCCTAAACACAATAAAGGATTTCAAAATAATGAGAGCACCGACTCCAATGTATAATATAGAGCTGGGTGTCTGACATGCCCACAGCAGGATGAGGCTGGGAGTGATGTGCACTGAGACAGAATGAATTATCAAAAAGAATTTTTGAGTGCAACTTCTTAAGTTGACCAGATGGAAAGGGGGGAAAAAAAGGCAGTAAAACCTGGAGATGCAGCAGGGGGCAACTAATGTATCCTTCCTGGTATTCAACCTTTACATAATTTATTTGAAAAAAAATGCGAATACAAGTACTAGAGTATACAAACATAATTAACAAAATAGAAAATGTGTATTTATCTACTTTTTACTTAGACATTGAGAGAAAATTATTATAAGGATATCTGTGTGGAATCAGGACAACAACGTCTGTCTGTGTGTATATTGTCTCCGTTTTGTCTTTTTTTTTGAGTGAGTAATTACCCTAGCAGGAGATAAAGCGAAAAAAAGAAACTGAAAATTTAACCAACTGCAACTGATAAATATTTTCATTACAGATTAATCTGCAGATTAATTTATTAGTTAATCACTTCCTAGTTAAGTCTACAACATATTAGAAAATAGTGAAAATGTAGGTCAAAACTGACATATTCAAATTGCAACAAAATGGTTGACAACTGACTCATAATTTATTATTTTAGTCAGGGAGTGAAAGTGGAATGAATTGTTCATGGTCCTTATAATAATTCTACTTAAGTGCTCCAATTCAAAAATCAATTCCAAAAATCTAAACACAAATTAAGATTAGTATACAGTACAAAAAAAACTCTAGATTGGAGCTCTAGGAAAGCGTGACAGTTTTAAACTAAAATGAGATGAGCAAACTATAATAATGTGTGACATCATGGGGAAAAATGATAAATACACATAGTATTGTTATTAGAGGTAGTATAAGTACGAGTATCAGATTCCATCAAAGTTTTCCATTAGTCAGTCATGGTTATTTTATACGTCTGCTGATGTTCTCTTTGATTTGAAGCCATTCCATCTCCCATTGTGACTAATAATGATTCGCACTACGTGCTCCGAAAGCTGCAGGTTCATTTGCGGTCAATGAACATATCTGAGTTCCTGTGAAAGACATATGCATCAGTGTTTTTAAGCAGCTGTGGCTGAGTTTAACTTTTTTGAGCAACCTGCTGTTTGCATTTAAACTATAAACAAGAAGTCCATCTAAGTTCTTTTTACCAATATGGTTCAAAAACCCTTTTATGAGGTCACAGTTAGATGTGGCAGGTACGAGACTTTCTTAATAAAGATACCAAGGAGTCTGGATGTGTGTGAAACCAGTACCTTTTTTGGTTTGTGTAAACATTGGGAGTGGAGTTTGGATCTTACATCTGATCCAGGACCAGGGTCTTGATCCTAAACTACAAATATGTGTGCAGAATCTAAGGCCAACTTCAGCCTTGCTATTTTATTTTATTTAGTCATCTTTTTTATGCTCATATCAGTCTTCTTTTTTCTTTCAGATTACGTGCAGTGAGTGTATTATGCATTATTTAAAGCAGTCTAGACTTAGCCCTCATGAAACCCATAATAACACCACCAGCTGTAATAAATGGACCTGAAATTTCCTAGAAATTATACATACAATCTGAAAATGGAGTTGCAAATGAAAACACACACACAAAAAGAAGGGGAAAAAAAATGTGTCCAAAAGGTTGTTGAAAGGTGGCTTGCTAAAATAGACTTGCCAGTGAAATATGGTTCCTCTCAGCCGGATCTACATTCATAGAGAAAAGAACAATGATTGACCTTGGCCAGATGAAAAATTGCCTCAATTGTTCATACTTCACTTTGATGTTAAATACAGTGAAACAGGGCAGCACAGGAAAGCTTCTTGCTGCAGCCGAAGGAGAAATTAAACCTTTTATGTCGCCTAAATGACCCCCTCGTTTCTCTTTCTAAAGTACCCTCTGTTCAATTGCCTGCATCTGCCAGAATATACATGCAATTTACTATTTGTGTCTTAAAAGTAACTGTATCCTTCAGCGACTGCTCTTTTCTCTGGTATGTCCCTTCCTACAGGCGCTGTGTTTTTCTTTTAAACCAACTAGTCTCCCACCTCCCCATCTCTTACTCATTGTATTTTTCCACTTTTCCCACTCCCATCCCTCTATCTCCTCTGCTCCAGTAAGCACACATGCCAAGACCAGGGAGGGCACCTCCGTCATTAAGGTCCCGGCACGGAGTCACCAATTTACACTCTCATTAACAGATCCATGTGCTGCTCAGTGCATTAAAAAAACAGGGACCACCCACGTGTTTTAGGCCCCTCAAAACAAAATGCAACAATAAAGATCTCTGTTCTCTCTGCCGGCTAAATGAGCCAATTCATGCGAATAGGAAGAAAAAAAAAAGAAGTGGCAAATTAACAGACGTTTGAGGGTGTTTATGTGTTAACAAGAAGATGCTATTAATCAGGATTGAGTGCTTGAAAGCCCTTGTTGTGGGATCCACTGGCCTTGCAGTTTTTGTTCTTTTTTCCACAGAGCAAAGGAAGCCTTGTATAAGTTACAGTTTGTTTCCAAGTGTGTCAGGAAAGAGACTGTGTGTAAAAACCTGTTTAATGTGTTGAACTTTTGCATTGGCTCTAAGACAAACCACACTGTTATGAGAACACTGAAACCTGTAGTTTCTGATTAACATTTACCTTAAACTTACATCTCTCGATTCGCTTCGGTGTTTTGAATCTTTTCCAGTAATGACTAAGAAGAATCAGGTCAGCGTGCCCAAAGTCACAAAACAGTTACAAGATGCTTACACCTTATTTCTAGTGATCCAAGTAGCATTTTTTTTTTCAAGCAAATAATCCCAGCTAGAGGTTATTAATCAATACCGTTATGCAATCTAAAACAAATTCTGTACTTGTGGTCCTGTGTGGCTCAACGGCTACAGAACACAAACTCAATCACTGCAAAGGTTAAGAGTTACAGCTCCAACTGGGCCACCTGGCTTTAAAATGTAAGGTATCTGATAGACAAAGTGATGTCTGCTCTCTTTTAAGGAATCCTCTCTACAAGTTTTAAATCCAGGTTCTTCAGCTAAAGGAGTGCACATAGGAAAAAAAAATTCTTAAAGGAGCAAAGTAACTTGTCTTAACTTAATGTATATATATGTAAGCCTTTCTCGGATCAGATGGCTTCAGTTCAATGTTTAAATTAAGATCAGCATTAAAACCCGTGAGGCAGTTGGTTCTGTGATGAAATGCAGAGGGCACTGACTCACAGGGTGTTTCTTTGTAAAGTAAAATAATCATTTGTAAATGTACCTCTATGAATGTCAGATATGTGTGCCAACTGCTTTGATCATTTCAGCTTCAAAAAAAAAAAAAGAGAAAAAAAATCGACTGTGCCATGTCCAAACAACCAAAAGGCCAGGAAACAAATGACACGGCTGTTTTCATTTCTTTACCTTTTTAAGTCTGAACAAACCATACACACTGATCTTTGTGCTTTGTCAGGATATGTCTGTGTTCTTACCATATTGTGCCTGTTTGTAATAAAACTAGTACAGACATGTAGACCACCCAGAGCACTTACCCAAACACCCTCCTTTCTCACAAAAAAAAAAGTCACTAGTCTTAATTATATCCATCCTCTGGGTGTGTCTTTCTGCCCAAAGCTGACATCGGAGCCACCCCCCACCAACACCCGCCACAAACCTCACCGAGGACTTATGGAAAGAACTTTTCGGTGAACACACTGACCTTAGATGGAATGAACCTTTTTTAAGTACTGTCAGGAGTTATATATATTCACTGAGGTTACAAAGGCAATCTGATTTAATGTTGGATTATCTCTTCCTGTATCCTAAGACTTGTAAACAATCCCAGACTTTCTGTAGACGTTTTTGTTTTTTGGGTTTTTTTTTTTTGATAACAAAATCTGCAGGATGTTAAAATCAAGCGGTGAATTGTTTACCATATCAAAGGAAAAGAGGATGAAATACCAAAAATATCAAAACCTGCACAAAGTACTAAGATGGAAAGAGGAAAAGACAAGACAGCACGTTCATGTACACACACACACACACACGCTTTGTAATAAGGAGGCGTCTGCTCAGGGAGGAGGTTGTTGTGACTGCACTGTTCTTTTTCATGATCTATAATTTTCAAGCTGGCAGTGTGAGGGGGCAACCTAGTGGTTTGCACATAGAGAGACATGAAGACATAGAGAGAGAGAGAGAGTCTACACAGGCAGGATCCCAGCGACTATCTGCCAGACAAATCCTCCCTGGGCTTTGATCCTCTGCCCACTTCTCTCTCTGCGGTTTTTGTTTTCAGGCAAACAACTGTGATGTTTAGCTGAAGTGCATTGAGATTCCAAGCCCCCCCCCCCCTTCAAAAAAAAAAAGGAAAAGAGGGAGAGTCTTAAAATCTGCTTAGAGGAAAAAACAACAACAAAAAATGAGGAAATACAAATAAGAGGGTTATAATTTATGATGGGGGGGGGAAAGCGAAAAATATTTTTAAAAAATGATCATCACCCTGTTCACTCCTTCTTTCCTTTCTAATATGTTCACTTTGCTATCCTCCAAGGATAAAGGGGTTAATCTGGTCCTGTTGTATTTTAGCTATGATTCTATCGAAGGCCATTTGTTCCAAGCAGCGAGGCTAATGACCCTCAGCCGACGCTTGGCTTTTGGCCGGAAACTTAGAGCAAGGGAAGGTAAGTAACCTCATATATTCTCGGGGGGCTGAGCTAATGAGAGGGAATGGGAATACGAGCTACAGTCCATCATCTACTTAGGACCTCGACAGCAGTGCTGTCGTCCTCCCCTGAGTTACACACACACACACACACACTCATACACAGACACACAGGAAAACCTTAATAGGAAACCCAACTATCCTCCTCGTCTTGCCCCTAATTTTACTCCTGTCTTGTTAAGTAAATGTACTATGCGTAGCCTTTTATCATCAATAAGTCAATATCACATTAATAGGGAGACATTACACAGTATTATCACTTTAAACAAGGAGTTCTATCATCAAGATGGCTGGCACAGTCTTCTGGCCTTTTAACTGCATTTAACTTTGTATGGATTTTGTCAATCAGCTGGTGTGCTCTACTGCACAAAATACTTTTACACACAAAACACTGCAAGCTGCCGTTTCACCAGCCAGAAAAATGCAAAAAGGAATAATTTTGTGGAAGAAAGTAAAATAGATACAGTGTATCATTAACAAAGGCGTAACTAGAGGAGTGCACTTAGAAGATTAGAGATCTGCACCAGGCTTACAGTCAAGATGGCCAAGAAGGTTCAAAAAAGAATTTGTCCACTGAGGGTGCGTAACTTTAGTGGATCATAACATGTCGTGATAATATTAATCTGCGGATAATTGGGTTCAAGATGAGACAAAACTTTTTCTCTGGATGTCAGTTTTTTGGGCCACCATAAAGGCCAAAATGCCTGTAACAAATTAGGTGTGTCATATTTTTTAGCCTAGCTCACTACTAGAAATAGCTTTTGCTTTGTTTGCCTAAACAAAAACAGGGTTACACATTGAAGCAGTTGTTGACAGCGGCTCCTACTGGCAGGTTCAGAGGGTAAAAGGAGTCAGTAGTCGGTGACAGTGAAAAGGCTATAAAAAGGTTTTTTAAACATGTGAATCATCCTAATCACAAAAGGTCCTTGAATATACAGTTTTAAATAGGTACAAAAAAAAATTCCTTTCACCTGGCGGAGACAAAAAAGATAGAGAAAAAAAGGCATAATTGCACTTATGCTTTTTTTTTTCTTTTTTTTTTTAAATGCAACACGACTAACCGAACCTAAAGGTTCTTCACCATGAATGGCTAATAGTGGTAGTGCGGTTATAAACATCAATTTCAGGGTTATGTGCTTTCTTTATTGTTAGCTCGTTGAAGTAGTTACAGCCATGTATGGAGTAACACACCACCCATACACATATGTTGTATTGCTGTTGCGTGGATGCCCCAGCCATGTGCAGCTGAGTGAATACTGCTGTGATGGGAAATCAGCGGGGGGTCCACTCCTCTGCCTTTATTCGATTCAAGCCGAGCCTGGCTGCCTCTTTCACTCCTCTGGCACGCATACGAATATTTAAGCGTGTGTTTGTGGAAAAAAAGAATGGGTACAGGAATAAGTACCCTACTGCACTCTGTGTACATGTGTATGTCTATAAGTGTGTTTGTGTGTGTGTGTGTGTTGGTAATACTTCCAATGGCAGACTAATGATAGGTCTTATCGACACCCAGCAGTGAATGCGGGCCTTTGTCTCCTCGCGGGACGCATTATGGAAAGCTTAGGGGGCTGCCTTTGACTCCCTTTTCATTCTTTCCCCCACTGATAAAACCCACACAAAAAAGGCAACTGTTATATAGCTCATGTAGTGTAGCAAGTTGCGACACAATGCACCCCCGTACTCCAGTCATCAAAATAAGCAAAAGTTAGTTGCACAGCTTATGAACTTAGTACAAGTCGGTGAGAAAAGATTCAAATTAAAACTTAATTTTTACATTTTGGAAAACCAAATCAGAATGACTGGAATTATCATTCATACTGTGGAAGAGGGAGTGTGTGCGTGATGTGGCAGAAAGATACGACACTGAGTTGTTATTACATTACTGAGGATTATTTGGTATTTTTCTCTATTTTTTTTCTAAGCATTTAAAAAGGTGTCAAATTATTGTAAAAGATAGAAAATATAATTATAATATTCATCTTTTGTCTGAGGCATTTAATTCTGTTCTTCTGCCCACATCTGTTACATCTCTGGAAATCTAGTTAGCACAAATATAAAATACCTGGACTTAGCAAAAGGCTTTATTTTTGGTGAGGTTGTTTTTTTTTTTTGGTCTGCAATCTTGTATGATTCATGCTTTCAAACATTTCACAACACAATCACTATTCTCAAAATGATTCAGACTCATTTTGAAAGAAATATTGATATTAATGGCTCTTCCATTCAAGCACAACTGCAGGTATGTAGGGCATAGTTAAGAATGAGTTTGTGCCTTTTCCTGCCTTTTAACATTGCAAAGAAAACAGAGTTTTTCTCTGCCTCTAAAGGCTCTGGTAGTTACTGTGCTTATTTGAGGATTAGAGGTTGGGGCAGGGTCCTTAGACAAGCAGTTTATGAAATGAAAATGTTTTCTTTTCCAATGATGGCAAGCGTTACTTTTCACATTTTGAAGAGTTCAGCATACAGCTCCTTGGGGAAGCATAGCCATTTCTATTGCTGTTTCCCACTGAGTCAATAAAATCCTCTCTCTCTCTCTCTGCCTCTGTGTGTTCTTTCTCAGCCTTTTTTTTTAAAGTAGTTATTCTTTGGAATAGCCTTAAGTATATTTATATATTTTTTTACTCTTAGCTCTCTGTCTTTGGATTTTGTCCTCTCATTCCCCACTCTGTCATTTTCTATTCACCTTTATTTTTGGGGAGGATAACTCCAAAGGAATCATCAAAGAACCTAACTTTCCCTTATCCCCTCCGGTCTTTCTTCACATTCATCTTTCCCTTCTCAACTTTAATCTCAAGCAAAAGAACAATAAATGATATTCCATCGTAGACCTTCCTTCAGCTGCTCTCTTCCTGCATCCATGTTGCTGGCGTAGCAATCCAAAACAGAGCCCCTAAGGCCAAGTAGTGAGGATTTAGAGGTCTCATTTAGAAAGCAGGTAGCCGAGTCTCCCCCTGCCCATCCCTCGCAGCAATTAAAGAGAGGGCAGGAAGTGCAGTATTTTATGGCCTTATAAAGACATTAGAAGCATCGCTCTATTGGCCCTCACCCCCCACTTCTTTATTCACCAGTTCTACAGTATCGCTCCCCTGCTCTCATGCTCACACAACCTTTTTTCCTTTCTTGTTGATTTCTCCTCTCTTTGAAATCTTGTCTATCCGCTGTCTCTTCTTTCTTGGTTGTGTTTTTTTTTTATGTCTCTGCCCCCTCATGGCCATCAATGTTTCATCCATCCATCCATCCATTTTGAAACTGCTGTGGCTTCAAACTCAATAAGAGCTCTCATTCTAATCTTTAATCCTCCGGTGGATGTTGTGTGTCTTTGCAGAGAGGGGGGGGAGAAAGAAAGAAAGAAAGAAAAAAAAAAGAGGCTGTGATAAAGGAGCGCTCTGTTGTTCTAATGCTTTGCTTTGTGCGACACAAATGTTGCCATTTTTCGACACTTGTTCATCAGCTTTTTACGCACGTTCGTTTTTAGCCCCCCCTTCCCAAAACCCCACCACCACCACCGCCACCACCACTACCACAACTACCGCCATTGTAAACCATCGTCCATCATTTGCCGCTTATTTTGCGTGAGCGTGAAACCAACAATTACTCGCTCTGTCCCCCAGCCCTGCAGTGAATCAATAAGACTTGACGGAGTGACTCATTTGCCTGTCATTTTCCCATATGCGTTTTTTGAAATATGAAACCGTGTGACACACTGTGGCTTCGGTCGGTGCAACCCCGCCTTTGCATGCACAAACAGACACCAAAAAGAGAGAGCCACGGCGCTTCTTGAGTCCTGCAGCTCTTAAAGCCAGCTTAGACAGACTCGGCTGCTCCTGAAAGACCTTCTTCCACCGGAGCAGAGGACAGACACAGTTGAGAGGAAAAAAAAAGAGGAGGGGGGGGCAGAAGAAAGAGCTGTGGCATGTCTGGATACTTGCTTACAACATCCTCCACCTTTTTCCTTTCTTTCTTCCCCAGACTATGCTTGCATCATTTGACCAGTTCCGAAAACAATGGGGTTGTGTGTAGTTGGATAACTTGTGACTCCACCAGTCCCAGTGGGTTGATATACAGAACGTTTATCAAAAGAATGATGAAAGAAGAAGAAGGCACCTCTTCCTCACACTAGTTTTAAAACCACTTCCATTTTAAAGCAACTTAGTCTTAAGTCCTGTCTGACTGGAGTGATTTTGGGCAGAGATTTAAAATGTGAGGAATTTAAATCATTTTCAACAAATATTTGTTGGCATTTAACAGCACAGACAGAAGATAGAGAGGCAGTGATGGAAGTAAGTAATTAAAGCTAGAGACTAGTTGAATGTGCAAAGACCTAACAAAAAAAGGGAGGCTGAGAAAGGGAGTCTGTGGTCACTCCGAAAGACAGAACTGAAGGGAGTTGAAAATGAGAGATTACACGGCTCGGGCAGACTGAAAATAAGTGAGTGAGAGTGCACGACATAAAGAGCTAGAGGAGAGAACTGAGTTGGACTGGACTGGTGTTGATATGAAATGAGCTGAGTTGAACTGAAATGAACCGAAGTAAGCTGAATTGAATTTGTTCTGTCTTCTGCAAAGTCATTGTGAGATACAGTTCATATTGTTCAGAGAGCTAGACAGAGGAAAGGGAGAGTGATGGAAAAGGACATTTGTGCTGGCAGGACACGCCAGCAAGGCAGTAAGTATTATGTTGTGTAATAGAAGAGCCACAGGTTCATTTTCTTGACAGCCAGTGTTTCTGGAAAAGAGAGTCCAGCACTGAATCCTACATGATCATTTGTTGTGCATTCCCGTTTTCCCTTATATCTTTATGACAGTAATTTAAACTAAATGCAATTCATGGAAGCTTTTACATTTCAGTGATCTAAGGAAAGAACAGAGTCCCTCTATTCTGAGAAAAAGACTGAACATAAAAACTGAAGAAAAACACAGATGGCTTGCATTGCCAATTATAGAGCCGGCGATTTAAAAATAACAATAAAGCAATATAACGGACCTATGTTTATTGAAAAATTAGGGGAAAGTAGAAATGACAGTTATAGGTTTAATGATGTGACCTCAATCTTCCTTAGTCTGGATGAAAAAAAAGGTTTTCAGAGACAAACAATGAAAAAATAAAAAAATACACACCGGTGGTATTTTAACCTCTGGGTGGAAGGTTGAGCTTGAAGAGTCTCATCGGAAAGGAGAATGACAAGAACTGAGAAAAACAACATTTTCTTTGCCTCTTGCTGTCTCTCCTCTTTAACCATCCCCCTATCTGTGCATGGTGGCAGCCATTCTGGGCATGCCTGCATGGTACAAAATTATTTACTGCTGCTTTCAGCGACACAGAGAGAGACAGAAAAAGAGAGAGACTCTCTGAGAGACTGCTCACTTTTGGGAACCGCTCAAACACAGTCAAGACAATAAGGTGGCTCTTCTCCCAGTTTCACTCTTGTGTTTTGCCTTTTGGCTAAGCTGTTCTCCGAGGTAATGTTTTATTTTTGACTGCCTGCATTAGTGAAATGTTGGAATTTTTTTAAAATTTTAAGGGGATGCTGGAGAGGAAAGATCAAATACTCACAAAAGAAAATGGATTCTCTCTGTTCTGTCACAAAAACAAAGATGGGCTGAACACCGGCAATAATGTGGGTGAAGTTTGTGTGCGTAAAGATATAGGAGGATACAGGATCAGTTACACTAATGAAGATTTTCTTTTTTAATTTGCTCATTTGCTTACTTTTTGAAGAACATATAGTATTCATGATAAAGATATAAAAAGTTAAAGGATTCATCTTTTTTACGTGGATTTAACTTGTTCTAGTTTTAACAGTTGCTTAATCCAAATTGATGCATATTGCCTGTAATGACTAAAAGACACTTCATAAAAAATTTATAAATTCTGAAATTTAAGTTATAAAAAACCTCATTATTCAAATCTGATACCAAAATGTGCAAAGCAATGTAACTTCACACCGTTTTCTGTTGCTCTGTTGATATTAAATTTGTAAATGTATGACAGATTTCAAAAGCTAAATCCATCAGTTAGCCACAGTCATGACAAAAAATAATCCATTCAACCCCACTTTGTGTATTTTCTGCATTTCTAAAAGATACAATCATATAAACCAGGAAAAATATAAAAATACATAGAAGAATTGCTTGATTTTTTTTGGTGCAGAAATGAACATGAGTGGAGGAAGAGAAAAAGATGGACAAATGAAGATGATTGTGAAGTTGAGGGTGCAGCGGGTGACTCAGTCGTTCCTCACCTGGTGGCTGTGGCTCCAGGCCAAGGAAACACACACACACGCACATACACAAAAAAACATTTTCACACTCAAACACATAACAAAAACACACACACACACGTATGCATGCAAACACCACACCAACCCCAGGTACACAGCTGACTCAAGCAATCAGTCAGAAAGAAACAGAGGACACACACACACACACGCATACACTCACACGCAACAGACAATGTATAACCCCGGGGCAAGTCGTGCTCTCTTACCTCTCTTTCATCACTCTTGTCTTTTCCGTGCAGCGATTTGCTTCCCTTCCTTCCATCTGCGGTGGAGGCTAATGCTGCTAGCGCCCTTTCTGGCTCTTCTTCTCTTGCCAGCTTCTATGACCTGAAATGAAAAACAACAGAGAGGGGAAACGAACCATTAAGAAACTGTTTTTGAGAGAAATAGAAATATCTCTGTCAGCAGCCGCATATCAGGATAAATAAATAAGTAACGAACATCCTTGACACAGTGGGGCCTTCTGGGATTCCAGTTATTGCCTATAAAATCAATTCTCTTTTAACACAGTTTCTTTGCTCAGTGCGTAGGAAGAATGTATGAATGAGATGGGAGATTACAAATCACGGGGTTCATGACCTAAAAAGGCATGTGCCTACATGCAAACTTAAAGATATATTTTCTTGCGTTCTGTTTCATCCAAAGTGTTAAGCAAATATTTAATACTTACACAGTTAAAAACTATCAGCATTGTATTTGCTTGGATTGAGAAGGAATGAGGTTCAAGTTGGGGTCATGGAGCACTGACTGGCAACCGGTCGCACATAAGAGCCTTGGGATAATGATGATTATGTCCCTTCCTGTATGGCTGCATGATTGCCATTTACAGTTTGCATACCTGTGTTGGCTTATTACTGCATGTATTTCATTGTTCAATTCTTCTTGCAGAGACTGAGCTGACGTGTAATTGTGCTGTTCTGAGAATGATTTTATCGTTGCCATACTGTTTCGTAAATTGACAGGGTTTGTGCGTATGTGTGCGATGTGTGTGTGTGTATGTGTGTGTGTGTGTGTATGTTTGTGTGTAGGGGGTTGTCTTGCAGTGCACTGATGAAATTGCTAACAGCTGTGACAGCCGCCATCGCACAAACATACACACTCCTCGCCCATCTCATTTGTAGCGTACAGCTGCAAAGATAAAGCGCGAGGGCTAAGCAAATATTGTACAATGGCCAGGAAACAATGAACCATCCCCATCCCTCCCCTATCTCTCACACTCAAACACACTCATTCACACTAACTGCAGCATTGCAAAAATTGTGTGTGTGTGTGTGTGTGTGTGTGTCTGAGTACGTGTGAAAAAATGACTGGCACTGCTTGTCCTCTTTATTACTGTGAACAGAACAGACAACCCTGCTCCCCTCCCATTCATTTTAATCTCTATTCTTAATGATAAACCTCCTCAGTCACACTGTCACCCCGTCTGTACCCCTCCGCCCTGCGCCCCCTCCAGCCTGGTGTCGACCCTCCCCAAAAAAAAAAAACCCCAGCGAGGCAGCAACAGTGCTCCTTTGTTTCCCCCCCCCACCCCTCCCTGCTCTCTTCTTGCCCCCTCGCCCTGCCCCGGACGATGCTGGTTGGCAGGGACCGAGGCATGCCTCGACAGGAACGCCGGAGGAGAGAGGAAGGGAGGGAATGAAGGATGGAGGGAGGGAGGGAGGGATAGGAGGAAAAAAAATGTGTAGGTGGAAAGGAGTTGTGGTGGTGGTGGGGGGGGGGGTTACTTTAGAGAAAAAAAAACAAGTAGGGGTCTTGCAGTCATTTTTTTCAGTCATTCTTTCTGTCCTCTCTTTCATTCCTGTACTTTTCTGTCCATTCAGCATTGCAAGAGTTGGGGTTTCTCAGAGTGTGCAGAGTGTGCCTGTGGGGGAGGAGGGAGGTGGGTTTGACGGGACTACACCCTCACTGAACCCTCCAACCCTGGTTGACTGAAAGTTGAAGAAAGTTGTTTGCTGAGGACTATTTCTGGTTTTGACTAGGAAGCTAATTTTAAACACCAAAGTATAGATGTAGAAATGAGAGAGAGAGAGAGAGAGAGAGAGAGAGAGGGAGAGAGAGAAAAAAAAAGCTCTGACTCTGAATTTTTATTTCTGCTCTGAAAGAACAAACAGCTGTATTTCTTTGGCTTTTACATTTACCTGGCTCAGGCAGCATGTGCATGATATTCCAACAGGCGATTTGCAAAAATAGCCTTTAAGTACACAACTTGTAATTTCTCATTTGTGCAAAGAAAATAGTGGACCTGCCCACTGAGGTTACTCAAGACATAATTTTAGCTCTTTCGTTCTGGTACCGCTGCTAGTGCGGCAAACCCAGTTCTCTAATAGCATAAATACTACTCTTGTAATGGTGCCTGGGGCATGTCTCATTTGGAAGTGAGAGAGACAGCACAGTAGAGCAGTGCCTTTTCCCTTTAGCCAAAAACACACATTTCACACACACACACACAGACATCATGGCAGCTCCGAGGCAATCGGATCATTAACCCCAACTAATCTACAAACATTATGTTTATAAAAAACGCCTGTCCAGCTCAGGCGCCCGCACAGCCAAGCCATGCTAATTCATTATGAGTGTCTGTTTGTGAGTGTGTGTGTGTGTGTGTGTATAAGTGCAATATAGTGTATTTATGAGCTATGATGATATGTGTGTGTCAGTATTGCTGTGTATGTCATGTCCCTCAGAATGCATGTGCATACACTTGTGTGTCATGGCTGCCTGTGTCTACAGTGTCTGCTGTGACAAACACCAAGAGAACATGACAGAGACAGAGAAAGAGTGTGTGTGCGTGTGCATGTGTGCGTGTGTGTGTACAGATGCATGTGTGCAAATGCAAGTGCGTTTATGTGCGTGTGCCTGTGTGTGTGTGTATGTGTTGTGACTGCCAGTGAAGCAGTACACAGCCTTCCTGTCTGCCTTTCTGTCTCTCTTGGACACCCCGCTGTGCATGCTTCATCAGTCAATAGGACAGATGAAGACAGAGTCCTGCTAGGCTATGAGGAAGAAATGGTAGCTTACATGCAAGAGTGTGTGTGTTTTTTCATGTAAGGATGCTAAACTGCCCCAAGGGAGAACGTGGCAGACATGATGCAAACCTTCAAGGCTTCCTGCCCACATAGAGCTCTTCTGCACCAGATTTGCTTTCTATTACCACCAAACTCTGTTTGATTGATGATTTGCATAGCCTGATACATTTGCCAGTGCATTAAACCTAAACTCCTTCAACTCCTTCCACATCTGGAAAAAAAAGAATAGCTTTTGAGGTCTATAGGTTGTGAGAAAAACTAATTTTTGGAGGCATCTAATAACCACTAAAATCAGGCGGAAATTAAAACTGCTTTGATACCACAACTATTTCCCCACCTCCACAATGCATTACCAGGCTTAAAAAAGCACCAAATAATACATTTCTGTTGGTCAGATGAGACCTGCACCCCAAATCCAGGAAAACACAATTACACATTACACTGTAAGTACTTGCTCCCTCACCCTCAGCACACAAAAACAGCCATTGATGTGTCTGTCTTCACTTCTTAAAACCCAGACTATAAAAAAACATCTCAAGGGCTTATTCTAGAACATTTATGAAAATGGTTTTAATATACCTTCAGGCACAGTCAAATGAAGTGGAAAATACTTAGGAGCTTTAAAAAAAACTTTAACAAGCAGGCAAGGCGGATCCAGTTAACATCTCATATTTTCATTATTTGAAGTATCTTTTGTGAATTAAAAAGGCTGCAAGACTGAGTACAAAACTGTTAGAGAAACACCTAGAACAGCCATTCATGAGAATGTGTGAAGGTTAAAAGGATTAAAAAATAGCTTGTTGGGTGTCATGAAAACTCATCCACCTGGTGTATTTACTCATCGTCAAAGCAGGAAAGTATGCTTGAGGAGAGTGTGCATTAGAAGCTAGTGTATATTGTCACAAGGGAATGTGATACCATTACCCATTGCAGTGTACCTTTGTGAGTCAGAATCAGTCGTGTTCCCATAGGTTGCAATATGATTTAGTTATAGTGAATAACTGATTTGTCATCCGTTATTCTGCAAAAATGACAGATTCTGCAACAAAATCATGGTTTTAAAACACAACAGTGTATTTCAATTTCTATTCCTAACTATATCAGAAAAATACTGGCATGCTATTGTTAAAGAAACCTTGAATTTGAATCACAAGGTCAACTGTATTTGGTCCTTAAAGTGCAGGGAAGTCAAGACCATAAATCAATTCCACGATTTCTAGCAATGTAATTAAAAGTGAAATTGTAGACATTATTATGCAAGAGGAGTAGGAAGATGGATTTGGGTTTATTTTGTTACTGGGAGGGAGGAATGTGTGTCATTTCCTGGTGCTCCAAATGGCCAAGTGACTTGAATGCAATGCCACAGAAGCCATTTCTCCCACAGAGCCTAAGTCGTCCAGACTTATTATCAGTCATTGGGAGGTTTTGCCTCTTTAGTATGCAGCAAGACTGTTTTGTTTGTTTTCAATGTAACTTGTGATATTTGGCCGGGGCTCAGTGCCTTCTTTGTCAGCTATTGTGTGGAGATGAATGAATCTTTCTTCTGAATTTGATACACAGATGCACTGTGCAAAACGACAGAAACACCTTTGAGACCAAGAAAGTGAATTACACACTATGCAAGCACCAGGAAAAAGCCAAAATATGAACCTATTCTCACTCCCATGTCATCATATATGGCAACCTGGTCAGGACCCCCTTAGCTTTTCTTTTTAAAGAAGGAGGTAGCACTTTAGCATCTGTTACTTACATATAGGGCTTTCAAATAAATAGAATTTTAACTAATACACAACATTATTAGTTGGTTATAGCAACAGCACCACCCAAATACCCAAAGTATAAAGCCCAAAAAGTCTTGAGACGAGTGGAGTGCAGGGGTCTTGGTAGAGTGGTGGATCAGGCTTTAAGTCAAAGGAAAGAAAAATCTTTTTTTTCCAAAATAACTAACTAGTTTGTCACTTAAACGTAACCAAGTGTTTAATATGACTGTTTCACATTACCCCCCAAGTTAGAAAGGCTTCAGGAAGGCTTTGAATGCTACAAACAGATCCCCAAAGGAGTAAATGGTGTATTAAAAAGTGACATAAAGGGGTCCTGATCAAGCCACAGTATGTGATGAGGTGAGCATGTGTTGACTAGATATAAAGTGATACAAATCGAGGGTTAACCCTCAATTTTAAAGGTTGAGCAAGATTTATGATGATCTATTAACACTCTATGGCAGGAATGAAAAATAGTATTGATAATTATGTCATGAGTGTATGATAACCTGGAAGTAATATTTTTTGTTTTGTTACCTCAGAATAGGTTATTTATATCACATTGTCACACAGTCATTTACTTTCTTGTTTTAGCTGCTTCCTGCATGTTTCCAGATGCTTAAACAGCTTTCATAGGTAGCGAAGATCACGCTAGTGATAGCACTGCAAGACTGGGGGACAAACAGTGCCATCAACTCATTGTTCAAAATAGATTAAAGCTGTTAAAGAGTTTGATGGATTTCTCGCAGTTGCAATCGTAAGTTAGCAAAGATGCAAGCTGTGGCTGCAAAGCATTCTGGTTTATTGATGCCTCTGTAGAGAAATGAGCATTGCTTCCGTCTTATGTGATTGATTTTTCTCTGCATGACTGCTAAAAGTCATTGCAAAATGGCAGAGCTCTTGCTCTGACTTTGAGTGACTCATAGTAAAACCAACTAATATGTAGCCACCTGATAATATTCTCAGAATATCCTCTTGCACAACATCACATTTATGTCACGCAGAGTCATTTACAGAAATGCAAAAAACCCACAATGTAAGTACAGAGTGGACCAAGAAATGTGGTGCAGTAGCCAGGTTTTTAACTGGTGTAGGGTTAGGGTTAAATAATGCGCATAAATAAGTAATGACTAAAAAAACTAAACTGTTCTAAGGGTGTACGGAAAAAGAGTGGCTGTGTTAAGTCTCATCCCTAAAAGTAAGCCACTGAAAACTGAAAATCCTGACATGAAATCCTGTGTCAGTTCCTAACCCAAGATGCCCTGATTACATAGCCATATTGTGTGATTTGACATTGTCCCGACGCCTGACGCTCAGACAAAGGAGCTGTGCAGGCCTCGAGGGGGCAGATGACAAACACTCCTAAACCATGGCCAGACATAATCCCCCCACCTCCCGCCAAACCCCACAACAAACGCACAGCGGAGGGGGACTTATTCAAAACATATTAGGGAGGTGAAGGGGGCCAGGCACTGAGGGACTCTCCCCACTTGGCTGTCCTAATCATCTGAGACAACCCCTCCAGAGGCAGACCCCCGCCCAAACCCCTTCCCGCCTACAAACCCCACTCCACCCCCTAACGCATGACCCAGACACATCCAGGAACGTTTACAGGGGCGGGCCGCCATGAAGTGGGGTAGCTGACCAAAATGAACAGCCCCCCCGGGAGCTGTAGTTTAATTGTCCATCGTCTTGGTCCAAATTAAACAAGCTCGAGTGCATTCAAGTATCCATACAGAGTCACACCCCTCCCACCACCACCACCCCACTTTTAACAGACTGGCACGTTCCATAGAGCAAGCCATTGATGCAGAATGATGAGCGAGACCCCATTGTCTCGTTATATTGTCTTCAATTAGGCAGGAGATGATGGGAGACAATGAGAAGAGCATTTGTAATCATGAGCCTCCCAAACTCATGCTGGGAAACAGAACTTCATTATGCCCAATGGTCCCTCATCGACGATAAAACCCAGAATATGTTTGGTTCATCCTTACGAAGTTTTCAAGCATAAATGGCTCGGAAAGAAGTGAGTCACTAGGAAAATACTGTGGGGGGTTCTGAAACTGAAGACAGCGGATATGGGTAGAAGTAGATCTTCTTTAAGCTGCACAGCAAAGGAACAGCAGGTTTCAACCCGCAAAATCATATTCATCCTCTTATTATACCTCCTGTGCACTTACCTGAACTTTCATCCTATGCAAGTTTACCGTGGTATTTAAAGTTCTAAAGAGGCTTTTAGAAAAGAGAGTTGGGATGAAATTAGGGGGGAGAAAAAAATCACTCATAATACTTAAAGAGGAACAAGAAGCTCAGTGCTTTTCTGAGCTAGTTTCTTAGGGATGAATTTACGGGCGTGAAGTGTAGCCATGATGTCTTGTCATCTTCACCACATAAATGTTGTACAAGCTTAGCTCTGAGAACAGAAGCTCTGGCAGCGCTGGTGTCAGCTCAGAGCCATCTGTACAAATTAGACTTCTTTAAAAAAGAGAAAGAAAAACTTGAGAGCGCATTATCTGCGTTTACCTGGAGAGCATTCAGCTGAGAAATGACTCTAACCCGACATCTTGCTGGCTTTGTAGCTCACCCGTCATTTAAATCACGTTCCACCGTGGCTGTTAGGCTTTGATAGAACCATCCGACCGGACAAATACAGCTTTCATAAAATTGTGCAAATGATTTCTTTCAACTGGGATCGCAGCGGTATTGTTCCCCCATCCCTGACCCCCCCACCACCCCGTCTTTCCTCTCTCCTCACGGCACAAAGAGCTAATCTGAGACGAACACTCCCACCAGCTCTGACACATTGTCAAACCAAAACCGAGGTAATTTTATTTTCTTTAAATCATGTAAGTGAAGCATGAGGTAAAAGCCATCATCCATGGAGGACAACAGTGGGGTTAGAGAAATAGCTGCGTATTTTCTCCCCATGCACGCTGCAGGGATTATATATTATGCTCCCTTTTACCCATCTATCCCTTCAGCTGTTCTTCCACATGTACAGTATCAGAGAGGGACCAGATACATGCAGAAATGTTTGAAATCAGTCCGCAGTGGGTGCCAGTAGGAGGGATATCCGTCAAGTCGAGCAGCCCTGGGGCCGAACAACCTTTCCTGCAAGGCCTCACTCCCTTATCTGATTCCAGCAGACGGGGCGAGATGATGGCCATGCCAGCCATTCCCTTTGATTTTTTAAGTATATCCCTCTGCTTTCACACTGCTTATTGATCGTGGACAGACCCCATTGTGCTCCTTTGCTAAAAGAGTGCTTCAAGAAAGCTCTATTTGTAATGTGATCACCCAGATGAGGATGGCAAAGAGGTGGACAGACACTAATCCTCTTTTTCCCCCCCGTCCCCAGCATCGTCCATGGTGATACTCGTGGATCGCCCCTGAATTTCTCATCGCCTGAGGCATAGATGAACGCCCTCTCCTATCCTTTTTTTTGTTTTTAAATGGAGAAGGGTCATGGCATGATAACTAAGACTGGTGACGCAGAGTAGTAGTCACATTTGACACCAACCTTATTTAACATCCACCAATAGACAAGAACTAATTATTCACCCATTTACAACAGGGTTAAATGAAATTTAACAGACATGCCAAAAGAAGCCTGGTCAATGCTTACCATGTTTCTACAGGACCTTTTAGCAGCATCGATTTTCAGTTTATTCATGGTTGTTTTTGACCACAGGCTTAATGTAAAATGTGCTCATCAACCTCAGCGGACCTGACACATTCCTCTGTGTTGAACAGCACAACGCAACAGCACAGAGTGGGGAGCATCTGCCTTGTCATTTCACCCAGATGGCAGCAGAATGTATGTAAATTGGTTCATTAACCTTACAGTGCTTTAACCAGTGGGCCATGCAGAGGGCTCGTTCCATCCGGGTTTTCTTGAATTTTATTAACGCCCATTAATAGCATCGGGAAACTTTCGCTAATGGCCTGAGGTGGTTCGCTGTGGTGTTATCAAACACTGTAGTAATTATACATGACATCCCTCTGATTAACACTCCGGTGATTATTGCACCATGTCAGATCATCTTTTTTTCTTTTTTTCACCAGGTTTAAAGACAGTCATCCATTTTCTTGTCGAGAAAATATTTCAGAGGAAGGAAGAAAAAGAAAATAGGCTTGATATTATCACAACACTCCCCCACCCCGACAGGCAGGCTTGGATCTTTAACCCCTGACAATAGAATAGCATGAAGAAAAAGAAGCAGGGGGGTTAGAATGTGAAAAGGGTCTGCGTTTTCATACAGCGTTTCCCCCCAGTGCTTACAGAGTGTGTGAAAAATTAGCTCGCAGTGTGTGTGTGAGAGTGCGTGTCTGTGTGTGAGCTGCTCACAGTGAGGGCTTGCACCTGGAGCAGGGAGGAGCATGCGAGGGGTCAAGGGTCACCTCGCGGGCTAAACAGCATTGGAGTTCTTCCACTTCCTAAGAAGGCCAGACGACCCCTGCGGCTGCATCGTGCAACATGGGCCTTTCACACACCCCTTCCTTCCCTTTTCCCTCTTGCTCGTCTCTCGTTCACCTCTTTTTCTTTTCTCCTTTGGAAAGGCGCAGTAATCCATAATCCACTCAACTATCAGCAGCTCAATTATCCCTCCCGTTCGCCTATTTTCTCCCCTTGGATGGAGATTCAAAAACAATTAACCTCTTCACGGCTGGGGACTTTTCCCAGGAAAGGGCACAGTGGTAATTGAATGACTCCGCCATTTACATTCCTGACCATGACTTCACTCCTTCACGCATAAATCTGGTTACTGAAAATCCTAATCTGTGGCTTTGTGATTGTCCAATGTCATTATCATGGACGTTGTTTTATCACGCTAAGAAGACAGTATTTTACTTCAAACAGGATTTCACTGGGCAATTTGGTAATGTTTACATAAAACCCTTTGACCTACTTAAACCTTAACAGATTTACATCTTGCCCTTAAGCATGTTGACAGGTTAGATTTAGAAAATGATGCCTTCATAGAACTTACAATAATAATAATAATAATTCTCCTGTCAAAGTAAGTAGACAGTGCTTTCCTGTAAACTGCTCCAACTGCACTATTTCACACTAAGTGTCAATAAGCTATGGTGCATCCCCCCACATCCTCAGCCTTCAATAAAATGTTCTCTTCTCCCCCTTCGTTATGGAGGGGCCTCCTATTCATCTCCAGGTAGAAAGCCTCAAAGTGTAGGAGGGAAGAACAGCTTGTTGCACCCATTGAGTTTTTTATTACTTCCCCCTTCAAAGGGTGGTGGCAGAGGAAGAGACATCCTCAATCTCCTTGATGCCATGATACACAGTCAGCTATCAGAAAACACACACAAACAAGTGGCAGGATTTCAGCAGAAGCTCTGTGCAAATTTTAACAGCAATTGCTCTTCAAAACATCATATCTGAGAAGATTACATCGTTGGCAGAGAGAGCGCATTGCAGCTGTTAGGGGATAATCTCCTAACAAACAAGTTTATCAAAAATGGACATTGTCGAGAAAAACAACTCAGGATATACAATAAAGCTGTCAAGGTTATTCGAATAGAAATAGAAAAAAAATAAATAAAAACAAACATTGCATACAACTCCCAGTTCACAGTTGTGTTGTCAAGCAAAGATGTTGAACAAAGACTCCACTTCAACCAGCCATTTTGCATAAAGCAAGCTAGCTTATTGGTATCTAGCTAACCCAGCAGCCAAATGATGTAATCCCTAACCAACACACATCGAGAAAACAAAGACATGTGCTTCTCAAAATGAAAACACGCTTGAAGATAGATTTGTCTGTCGAACAAATACTCATATTGCAGCGTTTTTTACCAACTCACACCTCTAATTAGCGTTTTGTATTCCTTTGGCTCGACATCAGAAGCCATCAGGCTTAAGCCCCAACTCAGAGACAGCAACCGCCAGAGTCGAGGTGCGACAGACAGCGTCTGAGGGCCTCATTTAAAACCTTAAGTACGGTCAAAAAGGAATCTTCAAGAAGAAATTATATTTTCTGTTTATTTTTGGAGCATGAAAGATTTAACTGCCATGCATTAATAATGGAGTAACGTCTTTTTATTGATCCTCATTCTTTTGATTTCCAAGATCAAGATTCAGGTTTAACATCAACACACTAGAGAAGAACTTATAACTGGGAAATCATTAAGCTTCGGAGGCTCTTGTGTGTGTTGCAAAAAACATTCTGCACAGTGATACAGTGTAATTAACGTAACGCTTTTAAAAAGAGCCAAGTAGCACAGCGCATAAACCCCATGGATTTGATCAAATAGAAAAACATAACATAACTACAGGCATCACGCCATACCTATATTCCTGCAGGCACGCGCCAGAACAGGATAGCTGAAACCTCGTTCTCTCACACACACTCAGACACACACACACACACAGAGGAAAAGTCTTTGATGTTTCCTCATGAGTGTGTATTGCAGCTGTGTGAGTCACCCACACTCCATCCGAGATAGGCTACACAGCGGCAGCAACGGTAGCAGTAGCGAATAAACTGCAACTCTGTGCCACACACACACACAAACACACACACACAAACACACACACACATGCATATAAACACAAACAACATTGCATGACTTGACTGTGGATGGAGAAAGAGGGAAGAGGCAGAGGGCACCAGGAGGACCAGCCAGGACAGCAGGAGGACCCAAAAAAAAAAAGAGAAGAAGGAGAAGAAGAAAAACCCAAAACAACTAGCTGCTCCAGACAGACTGGAACTTCTCCTGATCATTATGTCTAGCGTTCAGGTATCTGGGCTCGGGCCGACTGTAAGCGGTAGTTAGGTTGAGGGTGGTGGGAGGGTTTGGGGGGGTGGGGGTGAGTGTAGATAACACAGCAGCCAGACAAAGAGGGAATAAGAGGCCTGCCTACATACCACCAGCATCAAGGAAGGGAGGGTGGGAGGCGAGGGAGGGAGGGAGGGAGCAACGAGAAGAAAAAAAGAGGGCTATAAAATTTTGATTAGACAATCCTTCGCTGAAGTGACTTTCTGGATCATTTGCTTATTCTTTTCTTTTTCTTTTTTGTTGTTTTTTTTTTCCTTTTTTTGTCAGTTCCCCTCCCTTCTCGCTTCTCCAGAGCGCCGCCTCAGAGAATAGGGCAGACAGATTTTATAGGTCCTAATTAAAGCCATCTGAAGCCTTTCAAAACATCAAATGGCTTCGGTCCCCCGCTCTTTCCCTCTGATTGTGCAAAAAAAAAAAAAAAATCATGGAAAATCAGAGAGCACCCATTTCTGCTTTGACTCACGAATGTACATAAATTTTGCATCCCCATCCCTCCTTCACTGACCCCACTACCCTCTAATTCCAGTCAATAAAAGGGTTCAGTGACATGACCTCATAGAGTGTCTGTCAAATTGACTGGAATTTGACATATTTGCTTGTTGGTGGAATAACTTCTTTCTGAAGACCCCTCTCTCTCCGAGTGTGACCTGAGTATAAACTTAAGGGACGGTTTTTTCGTCATATCCTGCGATGGAAATGTCACAAAAGGTTAGTGAAGATCCACCCTTATCCTGCCTGGCGGGTTGAAGTGAAGTGCAGCCCTGTTTTAGTGCGCTTCAAGTACTCCATTTTTTCTTTCTCTTGTTCCCCCCTAATTGTCCTCATTGAGCCGTGTGGACCGGTTTCACAGCCTGCCTGGCTGGCTGGGGTCAGCGGGTTTACCGTGTGCTTTTTATCTATATTTCATGCCATGGCGCTACGCGCAGACAGCCACACATCCACAATGAGATAATTCACAGAGACGCACGAAGAATGTCGCCAGGATATGACGGACTTACTGATCATTCAAGCATCAAGTGACATTTTTTAAACCATAAAAAAACTGCAAAGCGTTTTCAAAATGTTTCTCTTTTGAATGTTACCAGAAATGACAGACGGCGTACGGCTCAAAAGTGACATTCAGTCTGAAAAGCTGAAACTGAAATCGAGTACGATAAACATAACTTCTACTTTCCGGAATGATAGCAATGAAAAGGAGATTAAGAGAGAAAACAAATAAAAATAAACGGATATATATGTATATGAAACGTCGTCTACTTACGATTCATTTCAATAACTTCTGGGCGTTATTGTCTCGCCCCTGCGCCTCTCCGGTCGTTTGGAGACGGAAAAAGTCTGTTCCTCTGGCGAGGCAGGGTCAATCTCATCGACACCATCGTCAGCTTCATCTAATGGCGATGAAGTTTGCATTAGATAACACCTGGTTAATTCTGCCGAGGACAGCGGACGTCCGATTCCGCCGGTGTCAGGTCTTCAGTGATGCCTGCACTCGCCGGGATTGAGCGCTGAGTGGTGAGGGAGCGCACTGAATGGCGTCATGTGAGCCGGGGAGAGGTGCGCCATTGGCCAGCCGGGAATAAGTATGATAAGGCTGCTCTGTGCGCCATTGGCCCAGGACGGGAGCGGAGGCGCCTCCTCACTTAGCTGTGCGCAAGAATGTGAGCGCGGATCACTGTTCATAATTTTCAGCAGCTAGAAGGGGGGGTTAGTGTGTGCATGTGTGTGCGTGTTGGCGGTGGGGGTGGGGGGTGGGGGGGTTAGTAAGTAACAAATTGTTCCAAAGATCTTCTGTTTTTTGTCATCGACTCAGAGTTAGGCGGTGGACAGCGAGGAGCATTACACACTCTGCTTCCTCTCTGTGAAAAAGAGGAATGAATGAAAATGTCTGGTGAGTCCACACGTCAACTTATGACGAGGAACCTACTTTAACTTTAATATAAATGAGGCACAGTGTGCCTCGACGATTTTGTTTTATCATTATGGTGAAGATATTATAAGCCATATCAAAAATTTGGAATCATTATCTAAAAAGACACAGAGGGAGAAGTAACAGCACCCATTAGGCTGCACTGTAATACACTGGCCAGATGATAATAGATGGTATATTTTTTTTCCCTGGTCATTGTGTTTTTTTAGTTCATTCTGCTGAAAACATTTCAGTGTTTCAATATGAAGCATATGTATATTTGTGTTCGATGTAACAGACATACAACTAGTGTGCAGGATTACAAAAACAGAAACACATCATCTATTAAATAGCTCATATAGTGTGAATTGTTGCATTGTGTTTCTGGATAAATGGCTGGATAATGAGCCAGTGCAGGTGGTTTGGGAATTGTATTAATAAGATATTTAATAAAGCAGTCATCATGGCTCAAGTACAAAGAACAGAATCATGTAATTTTCACATGCAAGAAGCATCAATATAAATATAAAAAAAGGAAGGAAATCACCATTTACGAAATAAATAACACTGTAATGAGATTAAAATGATACAATCATCTTCAGTCGTGAGCAGTGGTGTGACTTGTGTTTTTGTACCACATAGTATTTAGTGGTGCTGAGACCTAAACCATCCTCTGCAACCATTTTGATCCCGATAAGTGCTGAAGCTTATTTATTATTTACAAGACAGAGAGCTAATTAAAATGAAGGGATTCAATGTATAGGTGCTTTGGTGAAAGGTTACAGAAAGACGATAATCTCATATACATGAATAGAAATAAAATGGCCTGATATTTTACATATTAATGCTGGTCTACATTGTTTAGCATCTTCACATCGATTCTCTATACAGTTGGACTTCACAGAGGGCAACAGTACATAAAGGAACATCCTCTTCCCATCTCTCTCTGTGGTTCTCTAGAGTGTGGACGCAGAGGAACTCAAGGTTCTGTATGGGTGGGAAATAGAGCGCATGTAATCTGGAGCGCGCATCTTCCCCAGCTCAGGCTGCATGCATTAAATCAATATTCCGCAAAGCTTTCTCTTGTTTTCACATTCACTTGACTGCTGCCGTGATGCGCCGCAAGGGTCGAGCAGCCGCTCCCCAATTTTTGTGGCACTTGCCCCCCTCCCTCTCCCCTGTCCTCCTCCTTCACTTCACTTCACTTCACTTCACGGCAGACACCCTCATTTAGATGGCTCCAAGGCGATGCGCCCATTCCATTTGTCTCATGCGTTAACGGGAGGCGGCAGGAATAAACCAACGCGTTATCTCGACACAAAACATTATCTTCGCCTCGCTCCTCCAACACCGTGAAACAATGATTATTAACTGTTTGAGGGGCATGTTCAGGGGTTTCGAGGCTTGTCGCCACACTTAAGGAACATGAAATGTATTTTGCAACAACCTCCCTGTACTAGATTTTTGATTTTTTTTTTCTTTTTGACTCAAGATAATGCTTCCCCTTTTCTCGCCACTTTCAGTACTGAGTTTACTGTCACCCCGGGGGGAGTATGGCTAACGGCATTATGACTGGACGTGTGACAGTAGCATTTTTACCAGGAACCAACCTAGCACTTCCTTTTCAAGATTTTAAAAGCCTGTCGTGCTGCATCATCCTAGTGTAAGATACTGGTTATGCATTCATACACACACGGGCTCAGTCACACCCCATCGTTATGAAAGTAAAACCCTGCCTCTGCAAAATGGGTCATACACTGCAGTCACTTTATCTCAGCAAATGTATTGTGCCTGTGTGAGTGGTAGACATGCGCATGTGTGATTACACATCAAAGGCAAGACTCCACCATTGGAGCATGGATGTTTTCGCCTAAACAGTGGTTAGACTTGAGCAAGACTAACCATTCAAGGTTTTTTGGTTTTTTTTTGGAGGGGTTCTTCAGGGGTTTCGAGCCTGTATGATATAGTTAGCCTCGAGAGGCGAAATGTCAGTCTTTTTTTAATGCCTTTCAACAGCCAAGAGGAAGGTGCTCTAGCTCTAAAATAAACTCGGGTAACGTCATTTTCATTCTACCTCAGTACCCTGCATGCCTTATATGTCAGCGGTTTCGAACGAACACATAGGATTTGCTCCGAACACAGAAAAACCATTCACCCTAAGTTCATGCACGAAGATACAGACAGACTAATAGGTAGACACACGCAGAGGTGCAGATATGTATCCACTGTGGAGTGAATTCGAGCAAGGGTTCAAAGCCGTGCCAGTCAAAGAGGGAAGACAGCTCTGTGCCATCGTCTTATAGACCCATCACTGTGCGAGCTAATCTGCTGCTCGTTCCAGGCCTATATTTAGACCAGTGTTTTGTGAACACTTAGCATAATTCGCTGAGACGAAAGGAGCTTTTCAAAGCTGTTAACCTCGTCTCTTTAAAATTCATTTGGGGTTTTTTTTTTTTCCGCTGCGCATTCCAAAAACACCTGTTCTTGCTTTTGTTGTACTATGAAATACACTTCATTTCAATGAGGAAATAGTTTGTTATGAATGGAGATTTTTTGGTGCAGTGTGACTGTGAGAACATGCTGGATGTGAGGAGGCGGCTGATTCTCTCAGCTGCTCGTGAGAGAATTGCTATTATCTGATATCGGTTTGAAAAAACAGTGTGAATTTAGGTGTAAAAAGTGCTCTCACTGTCTCAGCACAACATCACCCCATTTATTCCTGTAGTCACTGTCTTTATTATGCTCCTCTTCATCATTGTATAATTTGACACCACGTATCCACCAATCACATCTATATGAATTCAAAGGAAGGAAGTATTCCTGGAATAACACTGCATGTGGTTATAATTTAATCCAATTTATTATCATCCAGGGAGTACAGTCGGTTTAGGTCCATGTGTGAAAGCTTGTGTGTGTTAGTGCCGAATGCTCTGATTGGGTCCAGGTGGGCCGGAGGGAGTTGGTCGTACTAAAAGCCTTTACCTCCATCTGCTGTGTGGCCTGCACAAGCACCCACATTTACTCACAAACACAGAAAAGATGGACTGTCTGGTTCAAAAGCCTGTCCCTTAAGCTTTAAACGCTATACGCTTTGGCCACAGAAACAGGCCACACTGGGGGCCCACATGGCATCTGCCTCCCAGCTCCTGGAGCCAAGGCATGGGGCCGAGGGAGGGGCCTGGGGCCGAGATAAGCTCTTCCTCCCCTGGTCACCGCTACGCCGTGGGGACCGGACAGGCCTGGAGCCTCAGCTGAGCACTACTGATAATATCCACATGAGTGTACGTGTTTATGTATATGTGTGCGTGTGTGCGTGTGAGGTTGGACGGAAGGGTGGTTATTGATGTGTGTATTTGTAGGAGGGGGGGGGGCATGCAGGGAAACACACACTTGCATGTCTGTCCAAATAGTCAAATATCACAGCTAAGACAAAAATGCCTTTCCCCGAAGTATTAAAAGTTGCAATGCAGGTTGGAGGCAAATATTCACGGAAGTGCGTGCAGATATGTGTCCTCATGAGGTATGCCTTTGCTGTCAGGAATCATAAATGGCACAACACGAAAACAAAAGTTACAAAGACACAAATGAATTGCAACACTGCGAAATGTCTGCATGAATAACTAATTTACTGCAGAACTGAACTCTGACATCTGGAATTTCCTTGTAATGATTTTCCAAAATAAGTATAAGCTTTGTTTGGAAAAAAATGTTTTGAACCTAATATGACGCTAACAGACTTATCTGCCTCGTTTAAATGTGGATATTCTCTCAAAACGTTGCACAGGAAACAAATGAAATTATCCAATTTGCAGATTGTCATACCTCTTTTTAAGGAAACACGATTTTAACACAAAACAAAGTATGAAACCCTGTTAAGCAGGAAAGACACAGCGTGTAATAACTGCAGTGCATTACACTCACGACATTCAACAATGACATGAAACAATGCTGCCTCCACAACGGTGCTCATTATATTTTTTCATTCTTTGTGGGGGGGTTTTTTTCCGTACCCTCATTTTCGATGTAAGATTAATTGCCGTGCTGTTAACAGCAAATCAAAGTGTTCTTGCTCATTCACTCTAATTCATTGTTTATTTAACATGAGTGTAATCTAGTCCTCTGTCGAATGACAGAAAATGGTCCCTCTTTGTTCAGCAGCGCTGACCTTATCATTTTTAACTTGTCATATTGGAATACTCATTTACTCATCATGTTAAGAGTCGCCTCACGTAACGAGCCAGTGAGGCAAATTAAATTAATTCTGGGCTACTTTTAATCGTTTTGATGTTTCAAATAACAGTACATGACAAAAAGGTTTGAATAATGATAGAGGCACTAATTGGTAAAAGATATTTCTTAATATTAAAGTATTATAATATGAAGACCAGGAGGTGGTCTTAAGCAGAATATTTAACAACAGTCTATTTTAGTGTCACATCAAAAGGGCAGGATTTCTTAAATTTGTTGGTATCAGTTAATTATTATCACATTGATTCGAAGAAGTAAATCTAATAATTAATCAGAAATAATTGAAGCAGCATAATGAAGCAGCAGTTTTTTTTTTTACCTTGCAATTTACATTTCGCTTTATTAGTCAGATGGAGTGGAAAATCGTGGGGCTTTTTTTTTTTCATCACAAAACAGGAAGAGGTCTATTTTTTTTCTTATGAAAGAGAACAAAGCTTTGAGTTTCGGGTCGAGTGAGTGGAAAAAGTCACTTAACGGCATATTTATCCTTTTAGTAAAGCCAAAGGGACAGGCCTCGACTGGGGGAAGCTCTTTTCTCTCTGTGGTAGGAAGCAACGGAGTTTATGGGAGATATGGTTTAAGTTAAAAAAATAAATAAATAAATAAGTAAAGCACAACACCAGTCTTGTGAGAAGCACAGAGATATTTTAAGTAAACCTTGCACCATGAGTCCATTATTCTTTTTTAAAGTTTATGTCTCAGTAGCAACTGCTTCACATAAAATTCTTGCACATTGATTATATGTTGTGATTCTCTGGTGTCTCGACTGAGTCGTTTAATCCCGATGCCTTGGGTGTAAATCCAGCCAAAGGCATTTGTCATGTCAT
This sequence comes from Acanthurus leucopareius, assembly GCA_029814765.1. Classification (NCBI taxonomy): domain Eukaryota; kingdom Metazoa; phylum Chordata; class Actinopteri; order Acanthuriformes; family Acanthuridae; genus Acanthurus; species Acanthurus leucopareius. The sequence goes on along the minus strand of JAQMCX010000045.1, from coordinate 12,415,564 downwards.
CCTGCGTTTCCTGTTGCTCAGCATTGTCTACTAAGGCATATGATTCTAAAGTAGTATCTGTTTTTGCTCAGACAGTGGCTTTCATGAATGAGACATACAGATCAAACTACTCAAGAAGACCACTTTTTTATTATTGTGGACTTTGGTTTACTTCTGCATTGTTTTCCATCCTTAGAAGAACTGGTCTCAAGAGTACAGCCATGCTCACTTCTTGCTCGTGTAAAGCTGACTGCTTCTCCGTGTGTCAGTGTCCTCTGATGCATGCGAACTGCATATCAGTCACTAAATAATAATTATCTGCAATCAGATGCATTATGGATTCATGGAGGGAGACTTTTCGAGTGTTTAACAAAGGGTGCTAGTTTTTTTAACTGCAGGCAGTTGTGTGATAAACTGTGGTTGTGCTGCAGCCTGGTTGAGAGACTTTCCCATGTTAAATGAGAAAAAAAACTAACATGGTGCAACATAATGTAGCTTGTCGTGTGTGTAACCCTCAGAGTTAAAGCATGTGTTTTGATGGGGGGAAAAGAGAGAGAGAGAGAGACATTGACATAGAGAGAAATATCCAGAGATCCAGGTCAGCTGTGAGGCCTCAGCTGGACTGCAGGGCTACACCTGTCGGCGCTCGGGGGCCTCTCTCTCTCTCTTTCTCTCTCGCTCTCTCTCTGTCGTCTTTCAGTCTCTCTCCTTCTGTCCAGCTGGACATGCCGGAGCCTCTCAACCCCCCCACCCAGCCTCCACCTCCCGGATCCAGGCCAGTTCAGCCCAGCCATGCGTGGCCATCTCTGGGAATTCATTCCGGATGCTTCCTGTTCATTGCATCCACTTCTCTCCTCTATCTCTCTCTCTCTCTCTCTCTCTCTCTCTCTCTCTCCTCTATCTGTCACTCCACCCCCACATCCTTGCATCTACATGTCTCCCTCTTTACTGTCTGTCCCATGAATTATCTCTATTTTCTCACATGTGTGCTGAAACTTCTTGTCAATCTCCTTTTTTTTGAGATAAATTCTTATATCTAAATTTCTCTAAAATCTGACAAACACAACTGAATTCCACGAAACTAAACAAAATTTCATTTAAAACTCACTGACATGAAAGTCATGCCACTCTGACATGGATTTAGACATCTAAAGTGGACTTATCCCACAAAACTTCAGGCTTTTTTTTTGCTGTCAGAAATGGCAGGAATGAGCAGCTTACTTTGTTAGCAGAGATGATGGCAGAAATATCCAAAGTTTTCCGTCTCATTCGAAACTTTCAGCAGGAACCACTGAGGAGTGCAGAACACATGCCCAACACTCCTGACTCCTGCTGTGCATCCAAAGCCTCCTTTCAACCCAGTCAGCAAAGACAGCAGCTGGAAACATTAAAATGGGACTACAAGCATCATATTTTGTCTGTAGCCTATTTTTATAAAATGGTGCCAGTACTGTAAAATAGAGACGCTATAGTTTTGCTACAGCGTTGACTATGTCACCAGTTTTGTCCCACTCAGTTTCTATTTATAACTTCAAACAGCATTTTACTTCAATGACACATTATTAAAATCAGGGCATTATTTGCTGTTTGCATCTATATGTGTCTGTATTATTCACATACAGGCTGAGCACATGTTGAATGGAGCATAAAATTAAGACTGGGGTCAAAGGTCATATTTTGATGTCCTTCAATAACTGAGCCTCACATGTTAAAATGTCCAATAAACTATTAAATAATTTCAGCCCAGACAATTTTAGCAGAGGTGCTAAATGTTTTACAATCTTAGGTAATTTAAAATTTATCACAGGGCAATTTAGAACAATCTTTACTCAGCTGACATAAAAAATGGATTCAATCAAAAGATTAAATCACTAGAGTTGATACTTTACCTCAAGTGCAGGATTCCACGAAGAGTAGCTGTGTCATCAGAAGTGAGGAGTCTAACAAACCCAATAAAGTTGGCCGTGTTTGATGAAAATGAAAGAAGCAGCTGTGTGTCTGGCCTAATTCTGCAAAGAAATCCCAGTGCAAATCTAACCTCAAATCTGAATCATGTTCTCATTTTTCATTTTAAAGAAGAAAAACAGTAAACTCTCTCAAACCTGTCTGTTAACTGCTGAGCAAAAACAACACGTTTTTATTACAGTTCCCCCCTCACCCCCTAAATAGACTGCAGTTCTTATCGTCCACTTTTCTCTTCTCAAATAGGATTTTTTAGCAATATTAAGTCTTTAGGGATATAAAAAGACACACAGGGATTACATCGCATCTGTATGTCACCTGATTTGTCAGTCCATTCAGACAGGCCATTAATTCCAGCTATAAACAGAAATGCACAAATTTGTGTCTCCTCCCTCCATCCTTGTAACCACTAAAAGATCTTTTTTTTTTATTTATAGCTCCACTCGCAATTTGCTCTCTCACATTGGAGAATGTATAAAAATATATTGGACACAGAGGATGAAAGAAAGATAATGGTAATAGGTTTTGGTTTAATAATGATAGCAGTCGACAGTCAACCTGAAATAAACTGCAGTGTAAAGACATGGCCATGGTTTAATGCTTTTAAGCTTGTTCTGCCGCTACAATTGATTTTCAGATAAATGGTTTGCCAATGACTTGCACTGGCATTAAAAATAAAACAGCAGCAACCAGCTGCTGTCGGCCGCTCATAAACTACAACATTGGCATTTTTTGTGTGTAGTATACCTGAAAGGTGTCCTGCCTGGTTTATACCTCATGCAAGCTTGTAAAAAATCTGCCATTTAACCTCGCTGAATCTCCATTTTGTCCCGCAGCAAGATGGAGCAGAGGGTTGAATAAGAGTGAGTTTATTCTCCTGCTGCACTCACACCACATCCTATCCTACACGCCGGCTACTGAATAATTCAGCTGTTTGTACCTGTGAGGCAAGCAGGCCCTGTTAAGGGCTGCCCCGGTATGATCTATAATTAAATATAATGCAACATGAAAGTGCATAAGACATGAGACTAGGGTTTGGACAAGTCACTCAGACGTCCTCCTAGTTATCCATTTTGTGTCGGTTCATATGCTGACTGCAGCTGTTTTCTTGTGTATTTATTTTAGAAGCTTTTGCAGCCCTTGTGCCACTGTTGATGTTTTTTTTTCTACTTTGCTTGGCTACTCTGTGAGTCTGTGGTCTTGAATATTTGCTACAGCAGTTGACATTTGGAGGGCAATAAGATCATGTCATGTTTGATTTTGCTATTATTGTCTCAGTGTCCCCTTTAAGTACACGGTTTTTGTACACCAATACGGACCCTGTCTCCTGCAGTATGTTTGTTTTGTTCCCCCTAGCAGCTCAATCATAAAGCCTTTTAAAGCACACACTCACAAGTAATCCTGCTGTGCATTTAGAAATATGACCATAACACAACCGTTTACGGGCTCTCTAAATTGTCCTTTTGGGATACGTAAAACCCAGCATCCGTCCATTGTTCCCAGCAAGCGTCCAGCTCTCCCAGAGGTAGATGCAAACAGTTTACCTCGACCAAAACCACAACCACACAGAAATGGACGTGCTTCTCAGAGTTTATGACAAAGGACACATTTTTCTTTTAAATTTTCTTTGAATCACACTTGTTTTGGACTGTGTGTGTGAAAAAAAAAATGTTGCTTCGCAAAATCAAGCATAGACATTCATTATGTGAGGAAATCTCAGTGACAGTTAAAGGCCTTAACCTAACCTATCACACACACACACACACCAACACACACCACAGTGGGATCCTCACATCTGTCCAAATGTGAACGGTAATATCTCCACCTTGCAGGCGGCTGCAGGGAGGGAAGGCTTAGCGGCTCGCTCACTTTCTTCCTTCACTGGCTGTGAAGTGGAGTCTGAGGTGTCAGGAGTTTTTTTTTTCTTTTCTTTCTCTACTTCTCTCTCTCTCTCTCTCTCCCTCTCTCTCTCTCTCTCTCTCTCTCTCTCACGCTTTCTTTCTCTCTCTCTCACTGTCTTTCCACAGCGAGTATGTCTCTATAGTGGTTGAGTCTGTGCTTTACAGAGAACACTGTTCCCGCCTGATAAGGGGCTGAAAGCAGATATATACATCCTGGAGAGAGCTACAGATACAGAGTCATGGTGACAGTAAACAGATCACATACATTATGCTTCCAGGATTTACATGTGGCATATGATACAGAGGTGTTAGTACAGTGTATTGGTAAATGGCTGGTTAACTTCTATCTTAAAGGAATAGTAAGTGTAAGCTAGTATGCATTTTAGCCTAAAAAAACACACGCACACACACACACACACAAACATGCCATGTCTCATTTAGCTGGCAGCCAAATCGAATTGACCCTTCCATTACTCTTGTGCCAAAAAAGAAATAATAATGAAAATAATTTCCGTCAACAGCAAATATGAACAGAGTGAATGTTTATTCCCTTCAGCCATATGCTGGGAGTGTCTAGAGAGTTGCATCCCCCCCCAGTAAAAGCTTTTACCTCTTTGCCTTTATAAAGACCCAGCAATTACTCTGGTTTGCTGACACCCTGAATGCCAACACAACAATGCCTCTTCTTTCTCTGCCCCCCCCCCCTCCCTACACACATATCTTACTACCACCCTCCCCACCCAAACACCCTACGCACTCCCCTTATTACCCCCCCTCAAATACAAAGTTGCCCCTTGGTTGCCATGGCTACCGCAGGAGTTCATAAATCCAAGCGAAGAGGGACTCTTCATTCCTTGAAATTATCAGGAGGATTGTTTGGGGGGTGGGGAGCAACGATAGAGAGAGAGTGTGTTTTTGTGTGTGTGTGTGTGTGTGTGTAGGGTGATCTTCGAAACATGGGATGAAGGATTTGGATGAAGGGAGGTAGAGGGGATAGAGCGGGTGAGGCAGGGGGAAGAAGCCCGTCCCTCCCCTCCACCACGTGCCCCGCTGCAGCAGATGGTGCCGCGTGGCTCTGCCATGCCACAGCGATCGCCTTCTGAGAACTGCTGCCATAAGGAGGCAGGTTAGTAGGAGATTTGGGGTGACAGTGTTTGGCATGGGCTACAAAGTGAAGATGTAGGGAGGGAGAAAGCGCTCAGTGCCTTGGGCTGACACAAAGGTAAGCTGCTGTTATGTTCCTGTCTCTGTGATTTTGTGCCCATGTGGTGCAAGAAGTGGAAAGCAAAGGTAGCTTCCAGGTTCATGGTTTCAGCATCAAACCGCGCCGCCTCACACTGTTAGTTTTAGTTTTGATGATGAACTACTTGTCATTCAGTGATCAAAGACTATGGATACACAGTTATAATCCTTACAGTATTTTTCTACATCAACAAAAAAATGCATCTTAATAAAAATTGCTTTACATCTGTGCTTAGCTCTTGAAATCTGGAGTTAGATTTAGCTTCTGATGCTTTAAGATCAAAAAGGATTATTTATAACATTGGCCATTATATTATTGTCAAGAGATGCATCAGATTCTCCTTTACATTGTGTGTGTCCAGATCCTGTTCGGTTGTTAAGTTGACGTGCTTTACAGTACAAGAGTAAATTTGTTTGTGGCACAAAATATTAACAGAGACTGAACTTTTTTTCTTTTTTTCAGCATGTGAACACTATGATTTCAGTTTAGTAATTATAAGAATATATAAAGTTGCATTCTTGTATCTGTTTTAACACTTCTTATTCATCATATCAATCGCAAGAAGCGGTGAGGAGAAGTAACAACACAGTTCTTGTGAAAAGAAGCAACAAAGGCATTGGGGAAAAAAATCTTATCTTACTCTTAAGTATTTTAAACAAATTATTATACTCTACCTGTCCCTGAACCAATTTTTCCCCCTGTGACTTGTTGAAGTTGTTTCATATTATTTTGCCATCACTCATAACTGAAACCATAATAAGAGACTGACCCTAACCAATTACATCCATTCTGAAAATCCTGTGCCAGGAGATGACAGGCCAGCCTCAGTGAGAACATTGTGTACGGGCCGCATTGTGTCCGCGTGGTGATGTGTGTGGGGTGGATAGGCTTGAGAGGGGGGTACAGGGTAAAAGAGGGTTGTCGGGGGTCATCTGCCTGCTGCATCCGTCTGTGTCCCTCCCTCTCGCTGTCACATGCGCATATTCCTGCACACATCAGCCTCCCGCATGCATTAAGCATAATGTGTCCCATCTGCACGCACGTTAACGCAGTAATCACCTCAAAACACATGAAACACACACAACTGTACCCTTTGATGCATGGCTTAATGCAAACATACATATACACTGGCTTCCCAGCATACTCAATGCACTGTATGCACCAATACACTCCTACACACACACACACACACAGACACACACAGACACACCAGCCCCTCTCAATCCGTGGTTGGGAAGAATGGAGCCAGTGTGCAGCGAGGCAACCAGCAGACAAGGGCAGGGCCGGGGTTCTGCAGGGGCATGTGTGTGAGAGAGTGTGTGTTGGGGGTGCAGAGGGCTTTCAAATGTGGGTAGGCTTTGGGAGGGGCCCTGGCCTATACGTCTGAAAGGCATTTAAGTAAATAGACAGAGTCACAAATAGAATCTAAGACATTCTGGGAGTCATATTATGACAAACTGGGAGATCTGTGGTCACATCTACAGTACAAAGCCCTTGAAAGATGTGAGAGTTGATCCTTGCAGGCCAGTTTGGGAATAAATTATTGAAATCATGGATGTTTCTTTGCTAAATTTAGCAGCTCATCTGAAAGAGGCACTCAAAGGAATCGAGCAACAAAAATATATAAATAAATAACTGCCTTTAAAGGAATACTCATTCAAAATAAAAATAAAAAAAAACTCTGTCATTGTCTTCTCACCCTCTTGTCAACTAAGACTGTACTGAACTTCATAGAATCAGCAAACATAATGGCCATAGGTCTATTTCAGCCCTAGGAAAATGAAAGGAAATGCATAATTATTGAGGTTGTACGCATATGCTTAAAACTATCTGGACAATATTGCTTTGGAGCATTGAATTCCTCTTGGGAAGCTGTAAAAATATCGACTTGCTTAATGAAAAAGTTAAGGATAAAATGAAAATTTGTACTGAAAGCCAACATACTTCACCTGGGTATATAATTTCGATTTCCATGAAGCGTGCCTTTAAAATCGCCTTTTACCATTGCTCTAATTTTGCAGATACTTCAGAGTCAGCCTCTTAACCTGTCAGAGTTCTACGTCTACTCCAACACTTTACTGTATGTGATTAAGATTATGAAACTAAATCTGACTTCACTGTGTCAGTGTTTTAACTTTTAAGCCATTTAGCTGACACTCTGTATCTGAAGCCGCTCACATGGAGTGAGCAAGTAGGATGTTACTGTGTGTTGCTCGAGGATACTTCAGCAGGACACACTTTGGGCCAAAACACAATGATTACAGGAGTATAACGTTTCATCCATGTTTCCTGTGTGCTATTTCAAACTCTATAGAGACCATAAGCAGTAGAGTTTATTTTTTTAAGATTCATTCTAAAAGGTAAAGTATCATCACTGATGTAAATACAGCAATGTCAGATAAATTAATCTTGAGATTGAAATCTTTCATCTTTGATTTTGCTTTTCATCTTGTCACTATCTATATTTATTATGTAGTTTTAACCACAAACCCAGAAGGAACCAAATATATGTGATGCCTTGATGTAATTTGTAGTATCAAGAATTTTAACATTACATGTTTTACTCATCTGCAGTCATGCATTATGGAAACAGCGGAGACAGTTTATCAAGCTTTCTCCATTTAAATATATGTTACAGAGTTCATATAGAGGAGGTTCATGCAGCTGGGTGTAGTGCAAAGCTTAAAAGCTCATGAAGCCCAGGACCAAATTTAAGAATTTGAGAAAACCACCAAATAAGCAGGTGTTCTTTGCACAACAGCTGTGTTGTGCAACTTTTACGCAACATGTTTGACACGCAATTAAACATATTTTTTGTTTGATTCATGGCATTTGTTATTGTCCAGGTTCACATTTCATTGTGAGGGAGACTTTGTCAGGAATGACAACAGTGTTGAAGGCTGCTGTTTCTTCGTAGGGAGGGGACAGGACTGTCTGTGTGGGAAAATTCTGAGACAACCAATAAACCCTTATTTTCCAACTTGCACCAACCACTTGGAGAATGACGTGGTTGGTTTTTTCCAAATTGTGTGTGCCATCACTCCCATATGGCACTTTGTTGCCAGCACAGTTTTATGTATAAAAGATCTGCAGACGTGTATTTGTGTCATTTTAAAATAAAAGGGAACACAGTCACTTTTAAAATAATGTTTATCCACCATAGAATTATTTTTACTGTGTTCAGTGTGTTATTAACAGCGAGTTTGTTTTTTAGATATAAATATAAAGACTGAGGCTTTATGCTAAATATGTTTTATGACTTTTGAATTGAAACCTTTATAAGAGGACTGATGTCAGATGAATTTGCAGCGCCACTTCCAATCATTCTGCCATTATGCCTCATCGTTTCACTGACTGCTCTTTCTTTTCTTCCTTTTCACCCATAATTTTCTTTTTTAGAGAAGCAGATGTGAATGAGTCCCCCTGTGCATACGCTGTTTGTGGTTGAAAGTGTGTATCTGGGTGTGTGTGTGTGTGTCAGAGAGAGTGAAACAGAGAGAGAGAGGGAGAGAGAAAGAGGGAAGTTAGCCAACTAGCCTCTCTTTTGAAACCCAAAGGGCCTGCCTGACTCCAGTTTCCAACATGGCCACCATAAATCAGTAGGAGAAGGAGCTAAGTTAATTGCACAGGCATTTATTAAAGAGAAAGCCTTCATTTACTCCAAAAGCTTTACATCTCCCCTGTGGATGTGGAGTGATAAAAGGAGTTGAGCAAGAGAAAAAGGAAGGAGGGGTATGGCTGTGGTGACAGGGACAGCACATGCAGGGTGTGAACAAAGTTCACTTGCAGCATATTAGATAAGCTGATTGGTAAACTAGATTGTGGACAGATATGCATCTACTGCCTTAGGAATAATTATAAAAAACTTGATAGAGGTCAAAATGACTTTGGTTTAGAAGGGAAATTTTCATTATGGAGTCAATAAAAGAAGCAGCACAAAAAATGGTATAGTATAAACAAATTAGCATATATTTGCATAATGTTAACACTGTGAAACAAATCCTAGGCATGTAACAGTGAGGTGTCCTGTATGTATTTGATTGACCTACTTATGCAAAACACCTCCAGTGACCTCAACAGGCATAAGGAGCTGGGCCGGTGTGACATCCTTGTAGATTCACCACCTCCTATTAAGGACTCAGACAAGAGGGAGACACTCCTTAGTGCAGTCCAGGAGGATGGGAAGAAAGCAAGATCCAGCTCATCCTTTGATCCAGTGAAGTTCCATGTAAGGTCTACAAGAACTTCTCATTGAGGAGTGTGTAGAATATCCTGAGAAGGAGAGGAAAGGTGGCACTACTGCAGAGATTTGTTTAAGGGGTCTGGATCCAAAGGAAGTTGATTCCAAGAGAATCAACCACTTCAAGATGATCTTGCTGCTAAGTGGAAGGAAAGTCTTCTTCTGTTTCATAGCCAAAAAAACAGCTGTCAGACTTTCTCTCAAGCAACAAAAATGTGGACATATTAGTGTAAAAGGAGACAACTCGCCCGGGTGTCTACAACATACTGGAGTGGAGACATAGCCCATCTGGAAGGCCTTGGAGAACAAGGGAGACCTCACAGTGTGTTAGCCAGACTTTGCCATTGCATATGGCTCCATCTCCCAAAAATGGGTCCAAACAGTTTGCCACACCATGTTGCAGACCTGATCCTGGATTATTACAACCACTTCAGAATAAGAGTCTCAGCACAGGCAGTGACATCAAAGTGGCAAAAACTAAAGTTTGGGATAATCACAGGCTTCAAAATCTCTGTAACCCTTTTCCCCCGTAGCAGTGAACTTGATAGTCAAGTCTGCAGAGCCAGAGTGCAGGGGCCCCTGAAACTATTCAGGGACATGTGTACCTCCCATCAAGGCTTTCATGTATGACCAGGCAGTCACCACAGATTCAGTTCAAGGATTCAGGTGGATCATGCAGGGGTTGGAGAAACTCATCTAGTGGGCTTGGATGAACTTCAAGATGGCCAGGTCAAGATCACTTGTGCTAATGAAGGGCTGAGTCATGGGCAGGTTCCACTTCAGCACTGATTGGCCGCTAATCCCAAACCATTTCAGAGGGGCCTGTGAAAAGCCTTGGCACAACCTAACCTGGACAGCTGGCAAAGCTCAGTCCACCAGTTGGAGCCAAGTGCAAAGTGTGAATACACCAGCGTGGTGTATTCACTGCCATGAATTCTCTGACCGCTACTTGTCTCCTCCGTTGAGACCTTGGGTTGGAAGGTCAGCAGCTATCTTAGGAGATGGCTGGTGTTGCCCATAAGCCTCTGTAACACTGCCCTCTATGGAAGCAAAACAATGCTGCAGTTGCCCTTGAAGTCTTTGGAATAAGACTTCAAGGTGTCAAGGATAGAGAGGTGCTGATGCACAGGGACTCAAGTGACCTGATGATAGCCCAAAGAGGAGTGGCACTAAAGACTGAAAGAAGGTGGAGGGCCAAGGACGCTGTGGTGGAAAAAAACTCTGAGATACACCTCAGAGATAATGTGGGAGTTGTGACCCCTGGGAGAGCAGGTTTGGAAATATTCCCAATGACTCAGTTGGGTTGAAGGTGAAAGGAGAAGCTGATTCAGGTCAATTAACAGACACATCTTTAAGAATAGCTCCACACTCTTGAGGCAAATTACATCACACTTTGTCTTACACTGTTATGGTGCTTTTTATGGTTCTGGAATTTTTTTCAATTCAAAAAGTATTAACAAATATGGCTACCACATTTCAGAGGAAAACAGAGATTCGTGTGTACTGTTGCTAACATTTACCAGACAACTGCAGGTTTTGTTACTTTTCTTTGTTTTTTTGTTTTGTTTTCATATTTTTTTCACAATAATTGTGCATTATATTAGTTTAGTTTAAATAGCACTGTATGAGGTGGTCTAGTTATTTTATGTCTTGTGCTAGCTGGACCACCTGCTCTATTACAATACACTATCCAACTTCCTTGCAGAAAATATGTGAACATCCATTTAACTGAATTTGTTTCTGTTTTGAATACATGATTATTGGTCAATTGTGGTATTTTAATTGAAAATGTAAATTTTAATAAAGTACTTTTACATGTGATTTAGTACTCTTGGTGAAAGTTTTGTGAATAAAGTTTTTTGTTGTCACTGCCAACCACAAAACCTAACTCATCTTTTGAAACTTCAAGGTTGTTGGGTTTTTTTTTACATTTTCCAGGATAAATTCAACTCAACAGAATCTTGACACTATATAATTTTTGAAAACTAGTGTAACATGGTGGCTCTAGATGAAATCCTTGCCATTTACATTCACATTTATTGCAAGGACTCCACCGATAATTTGGACTGCTGAAAAAATGTGAATTATGAAACTGTCAGATTTTATCGGACATATCTTGACATCACATTGCACACATACCGTCAAACAACAAGAGCAGACCCACAGATGTAGGCAAAAGCTACTTTAAATAATTTATGGTGGATGTTTTTGTTGTCTAGACTGTCATCCTTTCTTTCAGAACTGACCTTTTACCCTGAGCCTATATGTCAACATTCAGTTTCACAAACATGTGCATCCATCTTAGCTATTTAGAAGTGATATTAGACTTTTGGTAAGGACGCGTTCATATCCTGACCTTCACACAAAAGTCACATTGAAGAGATCCCATGCTTTCTGAACATCTGTTTTGTTCCACCAAGAGACAGATAAGCACTTAACCCCAATTCTCCCCTTTCTTCCACATTTAGCAGTGCCAGCTAGTGTCTTGCTCATGTGCTTCTTTCCTGTGCGATGATGCTATCAAGGTTTCGGCTGCCTTGTTGGCAGCTGTGTGCTGCATAAACCCTCATACACACACCCACACCCCCACACACACACTGAGAACAAGGAGGTGGAAGTGGTAAGGAACCGTTGGGGCCGTGGTTTTGAAGGTATGCCTGTGTGGCTGGTGATGGGAAACATTCGTTACAGTAGTGTAGAATAGCTGTAGCCGCGACATAGGAAGACTAAGAAATGTAGAATCATGACGGTATTTAATACTCAAGATAAAAAAACGAGCAGTAAAAAAGAAAGCTTTATTTTTTTACCACATAATTTTCTTGTGGTTTTAAGATCTACAAAGACACATCTTTTTTTTCTTCTGGTTTTATCAGTTAAATGTCACTTATTATGGTTTTATCTCATTAGAATATCTTTCTACAACAAGAGTAGTTAGATATTTCTTAACATAGTTAGCTTATTTGTTTTTAACTGGAGCTAATTTTCCAGGAACAACAGAAAAAATTAAAACATTTTGCTTGACTGCTTTTACTTATGTTTTGATTTTGACTGATAAAGGAGTTTAAAAATGTAAATTAAAATAACAAACACTATAATCCTTTGTCAAATATGCCTGATTTCTGTCTGACTCAGAATTAAATGCAACAGCTGCAGAACACATATACATGCCATGATTAAATCTATGGATCTAAACAGTATATAGATTATACTGCATACTGTACTGTGTACTGTATACTGTACAGATGCTGGTTGTTTTTATCCCAGAACTCCCTGTAAGATTAGAATAAACTCTGGCTAGAATTAATACTGTTTTTTGTTTGTTTGTTTTTTGTTGTTGTTTTTAATTTAATGTTTGACCAAAATTAAGATAAAAAAACCCCAACTTATTCATGCTGGAAGTATAACATATAGATGGAGCACAAATTTGTTGCCAAGGTGGCATTAAGCTGTTGTTTAAGCAGTGAAGTAGAATTTACTATATTGTGTTGTAAAGTTGTGTGGTTACAAAAAAATAAATACATTTTTGAACTCACATAACTGTTCCACTGCACTCTTCTTTTGTTCCAGTTTCACTGATCTCCAGCGCTGCTGGCACACTTTGCAAAAAGAAAAAGCTACCAAATCTTTCTTACAGTGTGGAAAGGCAACACAATCAGAACATCTGGGAAAGCTTGTGTATTTCTGAACACTTACAACAACTTTTTCACTTATTAATTAAGCCCAACAAGGGCACTGGTTTCACGAAAGTGGCCCTCCTTGCAGCCTACCTCCACTACACCATAGAAAAATAATTCTCATCAATATTTGCAGAAAGCGACGGAAAATGTAAAAAAAAACCCCTTATTTTTCAGTAAAGTGATTAATTTTAAATCACCTCCTGTTATCTCTAAGATACCCTAATTTGTCCTTATTTCATGCAATCAAATCACTGTATGAAAGAAGTTGTCACTTTCTTGAAATGGTGAATATGTCTTTGTGGAACAAAACTCTTCAAATGCCTCTTTTATACGGCACCATGACCTCAATAGAGAAAGCTGCAATCCTCCCTCCTCCGCTAAGCGCTCCGTGTTCTCAGGTGCTTGAATCCCTTTAGTTTTACTCCAGAGGGGATTTGAACAGCATGAATATGGATGTGACGATGATGAACTCGATGATGAAGGTAGTTTGGTCTTCCTTCAGATAAGCGCTAATCGCATTTGGAGACCGTGGCGACAGAGCTAGGTGTAAACTTGGCCAGCGGTATTATGCGGATGGGGGGGGGGGAGGCAGGGAATGGGTGAAGGTGCTTTTGTGTGTGTGTGTTTGTGTATGTGTATGTGTGTGTGTGTGTGTGATGGGTTAGGGAATCACTCGCTGCAGCCTTGAAACGCTCACCCAGAAAGGGAGCAGTGGGTGGGGTGGAGGATGTTATCTCAGCACACATAATCCCAAACTATAGGGATTGATCTCTTGACTCCTCCCACCTCACTCCTTTCTTCCTCTCTCCTATTCCTTCCTTCCTCCTCCTCCTCCACCTCCCTTCATCCTGCAGTTTTTTTGATTCCATTGAATGTCGCTCTCAGTGCTGACGAGGCAGCGGGATGAGTGGTTATAATTAGCCCAGATAGCCTTGTTCATATTCAAATTTCACATCTAATCTCACCATGGATTTCAAACACAGAAACAGGATTGGCTTGCCCATTCCAACCAAAAGATGTGATAGGTCACATCACCTAGCAACAGAGTAAAACACATTTCCCTTGGTATATGTAATTCGATTGTTGGCACTGTGGGTTCTGCATTGTTGAGGGTGCTTTGACTTGCACTGATACAGTTGTGGTACAAAACCATTTTGTCTCACAAATGCTTCATGTTACAGTCCTTCACATAACAAATTACTGTTTAATTATATTTAAAAGTGCTACATGTAACCTTATAGCACCAATTACAGTGCAATTTCTCAGAACTGTCATGACTTTGAGCATGTCTGAAAAATGTGGTCACTTCTGCTTAATGTCATTTGACTCAGTCTTAATTGATGGGTCGCAATGTAAACTATAGTGTATATAATGCATAGGTTCAATGTGTTCTTGCAGTTCGGATTCCTGGTTTTCACACAGGCGGCCCAAGTTTAACTTCTGGTATGAGAACAGTTTCATGTCTTTCAGTAAACATTCAAATGCTGACACGCTCCATTGTACTCCCACAACACAATTTAAACAAGACCACAACCCTGTTTATAAATTAATTCTAACTCTGAAAAAATGTAGTTGTAGGCTACTGTAATTGGTGCTCAAATGTAACCGATTAAAAGTTTCACTGTGTAGATTTTTGGAGACTGGATCCTGAGCCTTTCGTGCTTACTTTCTATTAAAGTTGTTCTGAATTTTGAGTTCCCCCCACTCTTTGTGTAACGGGATACATTGAATAATATTGATACTATAGCTATTTTGCATAATTACATAATTTTTTAAAACAGCATAGAAGTGTCGATCCTGGGCATGCCCAGGAAACAGGTAGTGTAGCTCTGAAAAGTGTTTAAAACTGCAGTTTCAAAGTGTTAATAAACTTAAAGAACATTTCCCTATGCAAAGTTTTCCCAAATTCATAGCACCAGTGTGAAATGTGGTGTGTTAGACTTGAACGTGTCACGCACTACTACAATACTACAATACAGTATACATTCAAGACATTTTTTTACCCCTTATCAACAAGCCCTCGTATGGTTGGATATACACAGTTTCTAAGTGGCCTAATCCCTTAACAACACTCAACACTGCTCTAATAACTTTGTAATGACTTCTGAAGGTAGAGGCTTGCAACTAGGTTAATTAAAGTTCACTCTGAAAGTGGAAGCTAGTTAGCCAAGATGATGTTAACACTGATTCCCACAAGACAACTCTTTGCTAATGTCAGTTCAACACCTGCTAAATCAGCAGAGGCTCCTGTACACTAAGTGTTTGTCCTGAATTATGAAAAGAAAGGCGTTCTAGTTAGTTAGTGGCCGTCTTTCATTCATTAGCTGTGATGGTGGCATAAATTTAAGAAAGAACACTGCTATAATCTCTGCACTCTGCCCTGGACCACAGCATACTGTTGAAAAAATAAAGTTTAGATATTTATTTTTGTATTAGACAATTATCTAAATTTAAGTTTGAATTTTATTTAAATGACGAATCACATTTATTTTAACCTCATTCCTTCTTTATATGTATTTGTTATTGGTTATATCTGCTAATATGTGCAGAGATGTCATCAGTTGATACCCATATATTTGAGTAAACAACAAATTCTAGTTTAATTAATCAAAAATAATGAAAAATCATTTCAATATGACAAATTATAGGTTACTTTATTTGATGTCTAACACTTAATTCATTTGAGGGCCATTTATCGACACACTGAACCATTATTAAATTTTTTTTATATAATATCATATCAACCCCTTCACCCCCCAGTTTATCTCTGTCCTTAACAATTTACCATATTCCGTGCTGATATCAGACCTATTTTATTCAGCACAGGGCTGACTCCTCTCTGAGGCAGGGGTTGTGTCACAAGGATGCAGTGAAGCTTGCTTGACGTGTATATATATATAAAAAAAAGCTTCACTCACCTCAGGGTGTGCGGTGCATCCATGGCGTATGGCCTACATGCTCGCTCAAGCATAAGCCGATGTAGCCTCTGCCTCCCTGGCGCTGCAACTCAGAGTTTGTCATTTATCTCAGATGGGTTTTTATAATGCGCTGGAAGAAAATTCAGTGTTTTCCAACTGAGGGTCACACCATGGCGATCTCAGTAGATATTTGTATTTATTAGATATATAAGAGTTATCCACTGTGTTATGCATTAAGATTCAAAGACTTTAGTTGGGACTGATAATGAGAGCAACTTAATGTGAGGGTTACAATCTTCATATCTAGCTCTCTAACAATTAAAAGCATCACTAAAAGTACCGAGAACTATGCCAGAGCAGCTAGACAAAAAATTTGACTTTATATCTGTGTTGCTAGAATTTATAGTTAGAAGTTAAGAAAATAAGAGCTTAAAATAAGGATAGGCAGGGTTATTTTCTACCTTACACACAGGAGTTAGTCAAAAAAGAACATATGGGGGAGAAGAGTGGGATTCAAGCAAGAGGGAGGAAGCCCACAACATGAATTATTTCTTGAGGGGCTGAGTCTACTGGTTATGATAAAAAAATAAGCAGGAAGAATTTTAAATAACCTTGTTTGCTCTTGTTTAAATGTTTATTTTTTATCATCCTGTGCTGATTTTAGACACATATTAATCCCTTTTTAAGAAATTTAAAAGCACAGAAAAACATTTTTAAATTTTACATATTGACTAATATAGAGTTTGTACAGCATATGTGTGTTGTTTTACCATCCCACACTTCTTCTAGTTTTAAATAATTCCAACCACTCTTATTTGAGAGTGGTTTGAGATGAGTACAAATTCTAAAGGCCTTTGCTATACAAAAATGTACAAAAATGAATTTTTACCATTCCCATTTTAGCTATTAGGAGCCCAAATCTAATGGCTAGTCAAACAATTATGTACATTAGACCTATGTTGCTGCCAAACCACAATCAATGCTGTCGTATAGAACAAAAATAAACAAATGCCCCGTTGGATTTAGTGTGCCTCTGTCAAAGTGGATGAGCCTGATATTTTCAACCACCTTTCTGATTCTCTTTGTAATGTACTTCTGACACCAGCAACTTTTTTAGTTGTTAAATAACTTAAAACACTGTTGTGGTATTTTGTCCAATGTGATGTTACTGTAAGTCAATATAGCTATCACTGAGGCAGAGTGTAATAACTGTCTCTATTATCCCTGCATCAAATAAAAAAATAAATATTTATGAATTACAAATCATAAATTATGATTTATAAGTCAAGTTATTCTGTAGCATGAAGGCCCTACAACTACATTTTGGGATACAACTTTGTGTTGTAAGTTTTAATTTGGTAGCCGTTTGTGCTAATTATGTGACCTTCAACTGTAAGATGAGAAAAGAAGAAAAACAGGTTGATTTTTTTTTAATAGTTTGATGTGCAAAGTGCTACATGGCAGCTTGAAGGCATGGTACACAAGATTTTTCAATTTGGCACCGGCAGATTTAAACCTTTTTTTAATTCTCTGGAAAAGGTGTGTAGTTGTTTTGAAGACAGAAAAGTGATGCATGCTGGCTCTCACTGATACAAGAAAATAGGTGTTTCTCACTCTCTGTCCAAAATTTTACTGCCAAGTTAAATATTACTAAAAATACAACTCTCAGTGATTGGTATCCTTAATCAGGGATGTTTCTTGCCCTCTTGTTTTTTTTTTTTAATTCACAGCCATTCAAAGTCATTGTTCCTAATTTCTGATTGTGCTGACCACCTACACCTTCAGACTATCCTGATACCAAGAACTCACCCATCCAGTCCCCCATGGTGGTACTGTCTCCTGACTGATTTACAAATGTCATTTTGCCAATGTGTAATAAAGGCACAGAAGCATGAGGGCATAGCTTAATTGGCACTGAAGCTTTTTTGTAATCCAATGTATGTATGCTGTATGTATGCTTCTATATGCATGTTTATCTTCCATCCTCAGCTCCAGTTTATTTGGCCAACAGAACCTTACACCTGCTCAAACACTGAAACGTCATTCTGGAGAACAGCATCATTCTTATATAAGAAAAGACATATTACATTGATATGATTCCTTCAGCACAATCTCATATATTGAGTTTGTCATGTAGAGAACAAAACAATTTGAGCGATTGCTATTGGAACCATATAGTCTGTCACAGCGGTCACTTTTTGTTCCTGTTTGAAGCTGCGCAATGAAAACTCCACATGGACAGAAGCCACCTTATGACATGGCCAGTGCCAGCTTAAATCTTGTTCACCCACTGATTGACAGCAACGACATTTCATGGTTGGAAGGCATTCATTCTGAGTGCTTTGTCTCAAGCTTGACCTATCACCATGTCCTTCCCCCATGAAGTGTTTGAACATTTTTCTTGATGTTTCATGTCATCTGTGGGTTTTGACTATAAACATTCTTTCTTTATCCTATTTTTTTTCCGTGTCCATCACTGGAATAGGTCAGAAAAGACTCAGAGGTAGTTGGCATCATAAACTGATGTGGTCAGTGGTTTGAATTCCAGCTGACCTTAAATGGTACAGCAAGACACACAGCCATTGTTTGTTGTTAGCCATTGTCCTCTCTACACATTCTTAGAATAAAAATATATTGCCTATATCATACCCAGGCCAGTTTACTCAATTAGTTGAGCTACAATGGAAAAATGTTTGCAGAAATAAATCTCTAATCTCTTGGTAGCAAGAATACACCCTGTTTTAGTGTCCTTGCACAACAAACTCTCTGCTTTCTGCAGAGATTCTGCATCTTGCAAACACAAAGAACAGCAGAATCCAGATAATTTATGAGAGTGACATCACTTTCGCTATTAAAATGAAAGTCTGTTACAGTTTTAAACTATGTCTCATCAATCCTGATACATTGGGATCAATTTTAGCACAAAATGTGCACTTCCTTGCAATGAAATGATAGAAAAAGAAATCCTCTAGTAAAATAATTCAGTTGTTCCACAGTTTTACAGATACTACATGCAGTCTGCACTGCCAAGCTTATTTTCAGATATGTTGATGAAGACATGGCTCTTGTATAACAGCTGGAGCTCCAAGGCATTGCAGAGTCTTGAGCATGAATGGTCACAGTTGTAATTGACTGTTGAGTAACTGCTGTTGCAGTTTCATTTGATTAAGTCACGTAAGCTGACACTTTGTGTCAGCGAATTTTCTTGTGTGCAAAATTTTGATGCAACATTTCAAATGAAGAGTATGGAAACAATTGGCCATCCTTACATATTTTCACGTTCTGCAAGTTGCATTGCCCTATTTTATTCACATTTTGACCTGCCGGCATCACATCTGTGATTCATACCCGAGGCTTCCTGATTACAAATTCATTTTAAGGCAGCTCGTCAGATCTCCTGTACACGGATCACAGGATAATTGGGTACTGCCAATTACTTTGATGCATCGCATGTGATGAGAAAGAGGTTGGATCTGCCTCTGTCCCTCCTGCAACATAGCACAAATAAATATCCGCACAACTCTGGTCATTATAAGGACTCTGTGTGTACTCATGCACGGCAATATGAGTTCAAAATGTACCAAGGAAAGGGTTTAAGTTGAAGGATTAGGAATCATGTATGTAAGCTCAAATTTTCATATTAAATGGATAGAAAAATAAATATTTTTAGACATCAGTATCAACATTAATGCCTGTTCTGTCACCATCACAGAACTCTGGTGACAACAATTTGACATGTATTTTATTTAACTTTTAAAAAGAGTGCAGCTAACCCTCGAAAGCACACAGACCACAATAATGCATTTAGCTACAGAGATGGGTGATGCCAAGCCTTCAGTCAGAATTAGAGGATAAATCTCTTCACTGTAAGAAGCCAAAAATAGGCAACCAATTCTTCAGTGCTGATGTCCAGTATCTTTGGATTTCTCCATAATGTAGTTATTTCAGATATTGTTATAGCTAGCTTTAAGTATTTGTCATGATGTTTACACGCGCGAATTGAAATGGAACACGTCTACATGAGCTTTGCCGACTATTTTTCTGTGGAAAGTCACAACTACAAGAAGGGTATTCACGTAAAACTCTGTGCATGAATGCAAACATGCACAACACATGCATTCAAGCATGGCCTCTTTTCTTTGCTTCTCAACACATGCATTAAGCACATCTTCAATCTTTCATTCTTGTCATGCACCTTCTCTGTCAGTCTTTCTATCAGAATTCCATACATACCTTGTTACATTCTTTGTTTTCATTGTAAACCAAATGACAATTCATTATTTATTGACAAAGGCATCTGTATTTAACAGCTTAACATAAAGTGACTATTGAATTTATATTATATACTGCATATTATTGTGCTACATAACCATACAACCACACAGGCACACGCGGACACAACAAAAGTCTATATTAAAACGACAGTGTAATGTATTTCCTCAGAGCTGGATATTTTCTCTATTTTTTGTTCTTTTCGTCATGTATCTGGGCAGTGTCTGGGTCCTGTAGGAGACTTAATGGAGTGTGTCTCTTCCAGGCTTTGGGAGTTCACTCCCTGCTGTTAATGCAGTGAGAGAGGAGCAGAGGAGCGGCCGAGCGAGCAAAGACAGCCGCCACCTCACACCGGGTGACTGACTGAACGAACTCCATCCTGCACAGTAATAACAAAGCATCAGTGGCTCTAGGTGCTGGGCTTGCACAACGGTGGCACTGGTATTGCTATATTGTGTTCAGTATTGTATTTCTAATCTGAACAACTCTTGTCTCCTATTTTCATACTCCATGCCTGGTGGACTATTGCTGCACTTTGGCTCTGTCTCTCTCTGTTGAAACTGTTCAGAAATGTACTTTCCACTCTCTTTGTAATTGTAATTTTACATTACCTCCACTCACAGGTCACCCCAAACATCTAGAATAAAGCAAAGGCTGTAGTCATGTCTCTTTTAAAATATTTGTTCCAAAAATGATCTGGTCTGGGTGATGTATTTTTTTTTCTGGAGCTAATGATGGAAGCCGATGCTTGCTTCCTTCTTACTTCTTTTTTAGAGTTGCACATTTGCAGTACTGATCAAGTAGGATGTATTGTTAGAAATGCTCACGCCCACTTGATGGAAAGTTTAGGACCTAACATAGCCTCTAAGAGTGACAAATGCTGGTTTGGGGAATAAATGTAGCAAAGAGATATTCTTGCTAGGTTTGACTCCTGGGATGGCTAGCTCCTCGGCTCAGTCAGATAAAGGGCCAATGAGTCAGGCAGACAAGACTTATTCAACTATCAACCCCTCCGCTTCTGGACTCTCTCTGATCCTGGTGGATGTAGAAGGAGAGTGGCAGGTTAATGTGAGGGATGCATTTTGGTCATTTTGCTAACAAGAGGTATGTCCCCCCTCCCCTACTTGTTAACTGCCTACTGAGAATAAACAGATGTAATGAGTAGAAATATCAGAACAGACCTCACAGAGAGCATCATCACTTACAAATACTTGACACACATTTAAACATTTCTTGTGATTCATGGTTTGCTCTTTTGGAGATGTAATAAAGATTTTTTGACTTTGAAGTTGGTTAAGAGCTGCATTTTTGTTTGCAGCAAAACACGTTTCACTGTATGTGTTATTTTATATATGTTCATCAACACCGATGACTGTGGTTTGCTATTTATGTTGTGCTTATTGGCTGTAGGTGGACTGATGCCAGCTAATAAAATACTGGCTTGAGGAACTTGTCAGCAGTGAGAAACCAACAAAGTTTTTGGCTAAAATCCAAGCCTTGTTATAACTTTATAGAAACATCAAATGAAATTCTTTGCATGCTGGGTTAGGCTCCGGCCACAGAAAATGTATGGAATTTATTTATAGTCTCAACCCGCTTTCCACCCAAGCTGGGCTGTGCCTGGGATTTCCAGATGTTTAATTGAAGCCCCGTCGGTTCCCATGTTAAGTTTTTCATTTGAGTCGACAGTTTCGGGGGGGGGGGGGAGTGAGTTAAGTAAAAGAAAGAACTGCCTACACATGAAGACTCTATCAAAGCAGTGAGACGAGATATAGCACAACGCCTCTGGGATGATCGCTGTCTCAATTTGATAGAGGTACATTCTTTAAAAATTTGAAGTCTAATTCTAAACCAGTCCCTTGGCCGACATTTCAAAGCTCAAAGTTGATTTGATATAGCTGATTTAAAAAAAAAAAAAGTTAGCAAGAGATACAGAAACAAAACCAGTTAACCAAAAGGCTGAAAAAATAAACAATGGATTTAGCTCATCCAAACTCCAGCCCCTACACAGCAATTGGAAGTCAACAAGGCCCAAGGGAAAAGGGTCTTGGGATCCATTTTGGATGTGGGCCCACAGTACCTTTGTATCTTGTTGGCAGGGAGAAGTTGCCCTCCGGCTACGAGTGAAACCACTATTGCCTTTCCTTTGAGATTCTGCCTGTTGTTGCTGTCTATTTGTGTGGGTAGGGGAGCATGCTAGTGACTCAGGCAGACAGTTGTAATTAAGGCCAGCTTCTCAGCCGGATGAGCAGCGAGAGATAATACGGATGTGTATAAACTACCAACGTCCCTCCGTCCCCGCTCCTCCCCGCTCACACACACACACACACACACCCATACAAAATGTGGACAACTTACAACTTATATGACACACAAGGTTTCTAGTCACACACAAAGGCATGTGCAAGAGATGAAAGCGTCAGAAAATCTCTGTAATGAATTGAACAAGTAGGACACTACTCATTAGAGATGCATTTGTGTACGTGAGGCATAGGCAATTCATTATTTTCAGGCTCACGCATCCTGGCGCAAGTTGGCGGAATCAGAAAGATATTTTAATATGTGTTCAGCTCAGAAAATCAGTTTAGCAGTTAGTCAGGATGGGTGCACACCCAAACTGGATAATAATAAACATTTGCTCTGAATGGTTTCCACTGTCTTAATGTTTTGTTTTGTTTTTTTATTGAAGTGGCACACACAAATAAAATGAACTTGAGCAAAATGTCATGGTTGAGGGTGAGAGCACAAAAAAATGCATTTCTGTCCTGTTGCGCTCAAAGTCAGAAGAGATACAAATGGATCAGTGGTGTAAAAATGGACTAACACAGAAGAAATCGAATATGCATTTTACGTATTCGAAAGCAATCTGGTCTCAGCCATTTGAGATAAGCATTGGTTCATTATAGTTATTATGTTGTCTGCAAACAAACTGTAAGGAGTCAAAAATATTATAACGCTGATAAGTGGCCTAAAAGAAAATATGACAATATATGGCAACTGAAGCAAGTTAGCTTAACCTAAGACAACCCTAAAAGCCGGCATCCTGTAAATCTGTCATAACTCAATTCCTTCTCTGCTTCCACCTTCCCGCTGCTAAACCCCAGTCCACCCCAGTGCCCAAACTGCATCGTTGCTTGGCTGCCTGAGGCTTCATTGAATGGACACTTCCTGTAGTTTAGGGCCGTGATTAACCAACCCCTTTATGCTCCCAAGCACCCGTCGCTTTTGTCATCAGTACGCCTCACTTCCCCCTCACCGGGAGTGCAGCAGAAAAGACAACAGAGAGCTCCCAGGCCTAGTCAAACACACAAGCACAATCATGTTAACCCGCCATTGTTTCCCACTCTCCTCCATTGTGGTTTTTTAAAGAGTAGTAGACTGAGGATCTCTTTGAAATAAAGCTCTCAACATGTTTAGAGCCCCATGGCCCCCTTTCTGAGCCGGGGCGTTGCCTCCAATTACGATGCAATTGAGACCCCTCTTCTGTAATTACGCACAAGCCTTCTTCCACATGGCTCTGAGAGAGCGGCTTCTGTTTTGCATGTGAATCACCCGAGCCACGTTGTTAAAGTCAGCTTTTGTTTATGAACCACATGAGCTACAGTCCCTCTAAATATTAGATGGATGCAAAATAAATTGGTTGCATTGCTTTTAGCTTTTTGAAGGCGCCTGCTCTACAAATCAAGGCCATCTAAATAAAGTATTCAGAGATGTTGCGAATCATGGTTTCTATTATCTTTTGTTAATATTTATGATTTTCAGTCTTTTTCCATGTCACCTTTACAAGTTAGAATATGTTTCTGCAGGAGCTTGAAGCACAGGGGCATCCTCTCTTATAAATATAACTAGGTAAGAAGAAGGAAAATTTAAATTACTGCACTGAATATATATCCTGTTTTGTGATTCCATGCCTTTAATTAGTAGCAAAATAACCAACAAATAGAATTAGCACAAATGCTTAACCATGCTCAGTCAGTGAACATACCTTTTGAATGGTTATTGCTATTTTCAGGTACTCTCGGAAAAAAAAGTCTAACAGATATTAAAACCATTCTTTTTTAATGTCTAGTACATTTAAATCTACAAGCAGTTCATAAGAAAGATCATGGCCAAAGATGAGAAATTTTACGTTGTAGTGACAATGTCTATATTCACAGCAGTGGCATTATGGTCTGATGCTGAATTTACGATCAAGTGGCTGTACGGTAATATGAACTCTTGAATCAACTTTTACAGCTGTGTTCAGTTCACTTCAGCTGTTTTCGAAAATCTGTTGACTTTGTATCACCCAGCCCACTTAAAATTACTGTCCGCCGTGACGTTTAGGAGACAGGTGGGAGGCTCAGAGCTATTTTTTACGTATTGTCTGGTTTCCTCTGCTAGGGGGGCATGACACACTCTACCCACACTGCTACTATAGATGCCACAAGCAGGCTCAGATGTGACTTCCAAAAGCTATAAAATGTCTGAGAGTGGACTACAGTGGAAATAAAAAGCCTCAGCTTTATTGTCTGTTTTATGCTTTTTAAAACTGTGAATAAAGTTTTTTCTTTCTTCTTTGTTGTTTTTATGGTGATGATTTATGATTATTCTACAATGTTTTTTATTCAAATTGTACAATAAATCATGCCTTGGCACTCTCCCAACGTGCCGCATTAACTTTATGAGTCAAATAACGTGTGTCTGTGTGAGACCAATTTGATTAATCAATACAATGCTTTGCAAAACGCAACAAACCCCTGTCACTGTTGTTTTCCTGTTCAGAAACATTCATGTTTACATTAACCCCTGATTTGATCTTCACTGTGGTCTCATTTCAGCAGCTGTGTCACATAACCACCTCTTCTCAATAAAAAAAATATCAAAATAAAAATGCTTTTTTCACCCCATAGGCCAGACACCCCTCCCCTCTCCCCTCCCATGGGCCCCTCACTGGATCACGCATGCACACACATAGTCTCGAGAATGAAAGGGGTTTGCACAAGGGTGGAGAATAAGAAGAACAAAGGTGATAGGAGCTGGTTGGTGTGTGTGTGCATGCATGTGGGTATGTGTGTGTGTGTGTGTGTGTGTGGGGATGAGGGTGCTCCTTCCTCTCACCATCCTTTGTCTTGGACTAATTTTACAATCTTGTCCCCAAGAAAAGGGCTCCCACTCACCATGTTTACAAAGGGCCCCTCAAGCGTGACCCCTCATTATGTACGGCCCCTCCTCTTACAACTGACAGGGCCCCTCAGGGTATCAAGCACCAGCAACAGAAAAAAAAAAAAAAATTCACACAGACCACATTTGCATTTGATTTGATTATCCTTCATGGTTGATTCATGGCCCTTTTTAGCCTCTGTTAGGGGACTGTTTAGACAAGCCGTCAGACTGACACACTAACTTGTGCATCACTCTTTTTTTCCACGAAAAAACCCAAATTCCTTCAGTCTCAGCTAAGAAAGTGTGATTTTCATCAGCAGGTATTTTTTTGAAATAGCTGTGTCCGATTCATTTTGCAGTATGAAGAAAAACACCTGCAACCTAAAAACAAGAGAAAGGAAATGGCTTTAAATGCAAGTGTAATGAATGCAAGGCACATCTTTTATCCTCAGTTCCACTGTCTTTTAGTTCTCAGTTTATTTGCAGTCTATTTTTAAATCTTTTTAAAGAAATACATTTTGATTGTGTGGCATTTTTTTTTATCATCATAAATAAATAAGTAACCCTACTAGAAACAAAGATGTCAGTGCAACAACCAGCTGTATAAAGGTTGGCTAGTAGCCAAGTTCTACAAGCCTTTTTTCTCTCCTCAGACAGGTCTAAAAAACTGAACTTCAAAACAACATTTCCATACATGCCGGCAAAACTTTGCTTTAATAGACTGATACAATATCTTCCTGTTCACAGGAATAAAGACAATAAAGACCAACAGGCAAATTTTATTACAGAGAAGTGCTTGAACGTGTATCAGTCACAGGCAAAACTATTCTATTTAGGATTTCTTGTTAGTAAGTCTGGTGTTTGTTACAGACACTGACACGGATGATTCATTTTAAGCAGGAAACTTTGTTGTTTTAAACTGGAAACATTCATCCATCCATAATCTGTTATCGCTTATCCTCTGCAGGGTTTCGGGGAAGCTGGAGCTGTTTCCAACTGATGTTGGGTGAGGAACAGGGTGCGCTGTGGAAGGTTCCCTAGTTCATCACAGGGCTAACACATAGAGGCAAACAACCATTCATGCTCACATTCACACATATGGGTAGTTTCAGAATAGCCAGTTAATCTAACCTGCATGTCTTTGGATTGTGAGGGGAAGCTGGTGCACCTAAAAGAAAAGCTGGGTTTATATCAAGAATCTTATTGCCTATGACATGTTTTATAGCCAAAGAGACAAACACAAATTCAGGAGTACTAGAATTAATTGTGGGAAAATTTGAGAGACACAGCAGGCCATGTTTTGAACAGTAGAAAGAGTGATGTTCTCTCCTAAGATAAATTCTTTTATTTCCGTTTATGGTCTTCAGAACCCCTCCTGCAAAATCCCCCGTAAAACATGTATCTAAAACATATGGGGATCAATGTGAAATAAGCACTCTTTTGTTCTTTGCTAAAACATATTTTGCAGATACATGGCTTTTTTTCAGACAACAGAAATGTGGTCATATGTTTCTGCTTCAGGGCTCTTCAGATGCTCTGCTTTCCTGTTCCTGTTTGCCTGGTGCATGGAGTATGTGTGCGTGTGTGTATGTGTGTGTGTATGTGTTTGTTAGAGCACATGTCTGCAGGGCAGCTGTGTCCCCGATATGTGGGGACCTGACCCAGCTGTCACTAACCATACTGTGGGAGGTCTCTCTGAAAACATGGAAATAAAATGTACGTTTGTCTCTCAGCAGGAACTGGCAGGAAATTTTCAGTAGTTAATAAACACAAATGAGTCTTAGGAAGAAAAAAAAAAAACTCAGCCTAATTCCTTACTTCAAATCAGAGACTTTAATTAAGACTTACAGCAAGATAAGAAGAAGCAACAAATCTTGTCTACCTCTCTGCACAAAATGCACTGCAGCGATGCCTGGTTGTTAAAAACAAGTTGTTGTACATGGAAGGTCGAAGGTCAGAGATACTACCCGCTAACTCATTACAATTTTATCCAGCATGTGAATAGATGGGAATAAAGATGTTTACAAGAACGTACCATGTTATTGAAAGAATAGACCTGTCGTTGTGATTATTACATGTTGAAACATACAGTCTGACACACTGTCATGACAGTTTGTTTCCTGTTAGGTTATCCTGCTACACATGTTGATGCAATTACTGTGCAGTGATGGAACCGGTGTTTATGAAGTCAGGTCACTAAATCCATCAGTGTAATAGTTGACATAAACAAAATTAACCTTAATACATCTCGAACACGGAAAAAATCAAAGCCTGTTTTTTTTATACATACTTCATGTTGTGGAACTGCATAAATTGTATCTTTTTTCTCCATCGTTCACGGTGCACACAGTGCTCTGGGGTTAAATATAATGTGGACGAGCCCCTTTAAAGCAAATGCGATCTGAAAGGCTGGCAAAGGCGAGGGGACGCAGCTGTCGGCGAAGCATATCTTTTTTAAGGGCTGCCCCTAATGATTGGAGACAGTTGGCAATTACGTAAGTATTCACTTTTAGGCCACTGGGCTGTAGACTGTGCCGAGCCCCCCGGACCCTGGCACACATGCAAAATGGGAAGAAGAAGAGGAGGAGGAGGAGGAGGAGGAGGAGGAGGAGGAGGAAGGTGGGGGTTGGTGAATAAGAGTGATAACAGAAGAGTGGGGGAGCTGGCCAAGAACCAACAGGGGAACAGCGATGCACGTGCCAACATAGAGAGAGCAACATATACAGATGGACAGAAGCAGAGGGGGATAGAGGAATGGGAGCAAGGAAAAAGGGGGGAATTTAGCAAGAAGAAAGGAAGTGTAATCACAGATGAAGAGGACAACAAGAGGAGGGGTTAAAAAAATGAAAGCAAAAAAAAAAAGGCGAGGAGGAGCAAACTTCACCCTGCAACGTTCATGTTCTCTGATTTGATGATTGTAAAAGTCTGAAATCAACTTAAGAGCTAAAATATCACAGTAAAACAATGTGATCTGTTACAGAATTTGCATTCTTCCTCTGCGAATGGTTTTAAACATCAACATATTTTGGCCCTGTTTTCACTAAATGATAAAAAGAAAAAACTATGGATGACAGCAGATGTCGCTGCAATTTTCATTCTTTTGCTATATTTACACATGTGTCAGCATATGAGCATAGTGTAAGCTTGTTTCAACAACTATTTATTCAATGTCAAAATACTTGCTGGGTAAAGTGGAACAGAGAAGACAGCAAGTCAGAGGGAGGAAAACAGGCTTTCGCATGCAAACGCCGCAAACAGTAGGACAGCTAGGTTTTTTTTTTTACTCGTGTGTAATGTGGTAGTAAATGAAATACACAGTGTACAAAATGCACCAGATCACCTCATCAGGCAGTGTTTAGTGCAGTATTAGCAACATGTCTGCCATTATGCCGTTTTGGTGTTACATCAGGAGCGTGTGTTTGGCCCCACCACCTGTTTCTCATTCAAACCTGGGAGGTTAACAGCTGCCTGGGAAGAAGATTGATACACACACTCTCACACATACACACACACACACTTACACACACACACACTTCATTATTCATAGAGTAAGTGGGGAATCTGACTAGCCGCAGTGTGACCATCAGAATGATACTTTGTATGCTACAATTTGTCTCAAGTGTAGCAGCAAACACAGGGAGATCACTCTGAGGCACGACATCCCTCACACACACTGTTATCATTGAAATCACAGTCGGTCACAAAGCATTTAATTGCTTTTTCATTTTCTCTGTTATTGATTATGTTGTCTGGCTCACACACTTTGAACTGTCTCAGTAGCACTTGTTGCTAGTATGGACTCACATGCAGCGAGCACAGTGCACACTGCATGCCGTATGTACGTGCGTGTGTGTGTGTGTCAACGTAGATGTTTTCTGTGTGTGAATGAGTTGTGTGAGGCAAAGGTGTCCACAAGTGTGCGCATCAGCAGGGGTGTGAGTGTTTTAACTGCTATCTCAGCCGCTGGATATCGAGTGTGGTCTTCGACACAGGAGCCACGGATGGCCTTTGCTTTATTAGCAGACTTGTCAGCGGTGCTTGGAGTGGCGTCCCACGGAGCCCACTCATCTGTTGTCAAATATTTATAAATGTCACGGAGCTGAGGCCTCCAAACGATGCCAGCATACTCTGTCCGCGCCTTAATGAGCCACTTGGTTTATTGAATCCCTTTAACGTAAGCATGGCTATGAAAAACATTTTCAACATGTCTCGATCCTTTGTTTCGTCTCATGTTCTGTTGTTCTGCAAAAATTAATTCAGCTTTGATTAAAACTGAATTGATTTAGTGACAATCATTACAACCTGTTCTGTCACTGTGATTATTTATATGGAAACTTGGAAACTTTTGGCAACAAGCGTGAAATTTAATTTGCAATTATTTGCTTGCTCTTAACTTTTTTGGTCTCATTTGCCATATAAGCATGAGTTTAACAACAAAACAGATATTTTTTCTTAATTCTGCAGTCAAGTTGCTCTTTTCTATAGTTGCTTCCTTTTTTTTGTACTTTTACAGTTATTAAACTCATCATACCATATGAGTCAGAATTCGGTCAAAAAAAGAATGTATGTATGTATGTAGATTTCATATATTCTGATGATTCCTGCTTTTTTTATTCGCATATTAGGAACTTGGGCTTCAAGTTTTTGTTGTCCTCCTGTTTATGTAATATGCAACATTTTACCTTTATTTATTACAAATTTATACAGCTTCCGCTTTACTTTGAATCAAGGGAAAGTTCAACAAAGCTCTTCTTGAATAGCATATGCATTGATGTGCATTATTTAACATATATCAATTCAGTGTCTCTTCCAGCTTGCATTGTTTATCATCAGGGGTTTTTTTTTACACTGCACAGTATAAGCAACTGAACCACACTTATTCTATTGCAATCAACATTTGCAGTACGAGGTGCCAGTGGTGACTGGTGTTCACTTGTACGCTTTGTTTGTCTGTTTTAAACACTGTCTCAGTGAGGAAGCTGCAACAAAGGAGCTGTGTTTATCCCCTCAGACAGTCCTTGTCACATTCTGTTTGTTTTAGCTGAAAGATTATCTTAATAGATTAAGTCTTAGTCAAGAGAGTAAAGACTACGGAGAGTGTGTTCAATTTGATGTTGTTCCTGGTCATGGGTTGCTCTTCTTGCATTTTTCATGAACACTATGACTATCCAAGTTGAATGTTTTTGGAAGACTTTGTTAATGTGCAAATACAAGCAAAGATTAAAGTTAAACGTTCTTTGTTTTCCATATGAGTCTCCATTTATGCCCACGTATACATTTCCGAGCAGCACCGCATCGTTCATTTAAAGAGCCCCACATCAATTCACAATCAGAGATCATGTGTAATCATAAATCGTAATATTTGTACTCCTAATGGGACCCTGTAATGAAAGCCTCCATCCATCATTGGCAAACAATGCCAGAGAGCAGCAATCAAACAGACAGCTGCTTTAAAGCCTGCAGACCTCATTTACATATTCTACTTCCTGCATCCTCGGTACTCTGTGACACGCCGGCAGGTTTGTCTCCTGTCTCATCACTCGTAAATTCCAAACGGATTACCCCCTGTCTCTGACATGCTGGTAAGAAACAGCTTCGATTTTCGAAAAAAAAAAAAAAAAAAAATTAAATAAATAAGAACTTGCAGGGCGGCTTGTCAAGCTGCGATTGCTAATCTATGAGAGAGGATTTGAATAAGTCCTTGGTGGCTCTGCGCTCTCTCTCCTCTCCTCAATCTCTCTCTCATCCCTCGCTCGGCGGCCAACTCAGAAGGAGGGCCCCTCTTCGAGAGCCCATCGTGCTAAGTGAGATTAATTTCAACATCATAAATAACTTGAAGCAGGTCGCCGCAGGGAGCGCAGAGACTGTGCCGTGTTAGAGAAACAAATGTATTTGACTCTGGTTTACCATTTCAATCCATGCTCGTAATCCTGTCTTTGTTTTAGCAAAGCTCTAAAAAGCTGAGATGGGACCTATCACAATGACATACAGTATTGTCTCCAGTGCGCTCATCTAAATGGGTCCTTCAAAAACGACAGATAGTGCTTAATGAATGGAGATCTCATATATAACCTGTTCGCCATTTTGACAATCACCATTATCCTCGCATGCGGCAAGATTCAAAGATTCGTCGTCCAGTAGAGAGGCACTGTAAATCACTGAAAGAAAGTAGATGAATCTGTCAAATGGCTCGTAAAAATACGACTTAGTTTTGACTGCAGCTCTGCCTTTGTATTGTACGGTAATGAGTACAGTTCAACTCGTTTAGATGAAGTAACATTTAAATGTGAATCATAACAAAAGTACAGGCTACTAAATGTTAATGCTGCTGTGATTATACAGCTTTTAAAACAGTTGTCATGACAGCAATTGTGCTAGACCTTAAAATTGGTGCTTAACTGTTTTTAATCACATCTGTAACAGGATACAAATTTTGATAGTTCTCCATACTGTTTAATGAGCAGGTGATTGTGCAGCTATTTGGTGATTCGGTAGAAGGAAGAGAGTAATGTCATTACATAGTTCAAGCATGTTTGAAAGCTGCGTTTAGTCCTTTTTCACAGCTTTCAGATGCTGCTGAGATGGATGATTAAATTGAGAAAAAAATAACAGATCCATGCAGTGCAAGTCAAACATTTGCTCGCTTTTTATCTCCACTATGTTGGTCTTTAGTTTGTTCAATTGATTATTCGATGCTCGAACTTTCTCTACCAGCTTTTCTTTTATTTAAATTTGTTGACATTTGGTGCAGGGTAGGAGGTATAAAGTCGGCTTCTCTGAGGATACTGATTCAATATAACAGCCCTGATATGGTTGATGTAAGGTCAGCTGACACTTGGAACAGCTGCAGTTTCTTGAGCAAGAGTCTTTAAATCCCCCGGTCTGACCCCAGCCAAAGCGCAGATGATTTAATACATAGCAAAAATTAGGCATGCTGGAGACTAGCACTTGTGTATGACAGAACTAATCCGATCCACATATGTCCTCATAAATTTAGATATACAGTACTTTGTATATTCTGCCAGAATGCACCTGAATGTAACTGTGCTGAGTTCCTTTGTACCCTCCCTCGAATCAAAGCACACACTCTCACACACACACACACACATGCGTACAAACACTTTACCATAAAAAACAGCCCCACAACACAAGAAAGCGCAGTCACATTCATTACATCAGATTTCAGAATACATAAATATATTATTTGACTTGCAGAAAAGCCGTACAAACAAAATGAAAGAAAGAAAGAAAAAAAAAAAAAGCCCTGCGACCAACGCAGTCTAAACAGGATTGACCTTAACTCAAACAACCCTCCCCGGTTCCCCGCTGCAGCTGAATTTGCGTGCGTTGGTCTGCATTTATTTGAGGGTGTCAGGGCCTGTTCCGCCTTGTTTACTGTTAAGAGGATGAAAATGAACAGCCAAATAGTGCTCCATTTATAAGCCTGTTTATACATGCTAATACCGGAGGCTGTTTTGCACCCACAGCATCACTGCTGGATGTGACTCAATCAACACAACGATGCCCCCCCCACACTCACAAACACTCACAAACACACACACACACACACACACACATCTTCATAACCAAGTAGGAAAGTACATTTGAAAGCACAGCAAAATGTTCGCAGAGGCAGTGACTGACAAAATGGCTCCTCGGCATTGAGCTGGAAATTAGCTGCATTGACCCTTTATTTTATTTGCATTTAGGAATCCACATACTTTATATTTCTTTTAAATGGCTAAATCAGTGCTTGTGTTGACGAACAACTCTCTCTCTCTCTCTCTCTCTCTCTCACTCTCTCTCATAGTCAGCACTTGCAAGTACTGAATGTCACTCCGTCTTAAATCATTTAATCTGCTGCGGCAGCTTCAGAGGAGGCATTTTTCTCAAATGGAAAAACTGCAGACTGATAGAAGAGGAGCGATCTGCTCGCTTTCATGAAGGTGAACTTATTACAAGGAACCTACTTATGTCAGATTATATCTCAGATTATCATATCTTTTCTCCAAATTTTCCTCATGTCAGCACGCGCACCGTCATTAATATTGTAACACTCAAAGAAAAACACTGTGCAACTATTATAAACTGAGAACTACGAATAAGTAAGTAAATAATAAGAACAAACTGATATTTTTTTCTGTTTTTCAGGTCTTCTGGATCAAATTGGAGTGCAAGAAGAGCTCCTGCATAAGTGACCTTGACTCCATAAAGAAGACAAAATTCCTTTCAACGGATTTGGTTTGAACACATCCTTAGAGACACTGGTTTAACATGTGAAACTCAACTAAAACTTAGAGCGTGTTTCAACCAAAGTGTACAGTTGCGGTAAAAAAAAAAAAAACAGAAGTGTGGTAATGCCCTGAAAACATTGCTGTGGTTCTGAACTGATCATTTTTTTTTGGGGGGGGGGCTACAAAAGAAAAAGCAGAGGTAGTAGCACAGCTATCAACATAAGATATTTCTCTGTTGAGTAGAGTATAAAGAATAAATTCCTCTGCCTTGTTTTAAACTCTTGAGACATTATTACCGAGCAAGCATTGCAAGCAGGGGAACATTAAATTCTAATAGAATGTGAAACTGTTAAACAGGATATTAAGATCCTTGTTTTACAAGTCACAGCTATGCAGGACCGTGGATGCTGCTTTAGCTTTTATCGTTGCTTCAAGCTCGGCAACTTTGGTGGATGTTGGCGAGATCCAGATGGCATTGTCTTAAGGCATAAGAATATATCTGCATGTATCAGAGATGAAATACAGTCTAATCGCCCCAGAATTTGGTCAAACTGAATCTCCTCTTGGTCAGTCAAACTCCATTTGCATCTGACATTATTGACACGGACAGCGCCAATGTGTAGGTGCTTTGGATGTCTGAGATGTCTGAGTGGGATAAACTCTTCAGCCTCCTCCTTTGCTTTAATCCCAGGGACACATACAGAGAGTATTCAACACCTCTTGACAAGAAGAACACAAGTTAAAGGGATGACAAAGCCAATGTTCCTACACCTGCTCTGAATCCCCTCCAGGAGATCTCCACACTTTGGTGACAAAGAGATGACAGAGTGGCTCAGGCAAACACTCGTCTTCGCGGTAGACTTCCTGCAATACCTGACTTATTTAAAAAGGTGATAGTCTGCAACTTGGTGTTGAAATGTTTTATTTGCCAGGGTAGATCATTTCCAGGTCATAACTATTTAAGTGCCAACTGGAAAGACAGAAACAATAACAAACTTGGTCCAGAATTTTGAATACAACCACTCCAGACACTTCAGTGGACAGATGCCACAGAGTATGAAAATAAAGATGGAAGAAAATGAAGATGGAATATAAAAAAATAGTAGTTCTGTCTGATACCAGGCAAAAAATGAAAGACACTTGTTAAAACAAACTAAATTAAGCTTCCTGAAGAAACTCCCAGTTTTATAGATATAGAACAGGACTGTTCTAAATCTGTCTGCTGGAACTTCAACATTGTTGTCTCACAAGATGAAAAGAAAACCTTTGAAACTTAAGTTGCTGTGTACTTTACTTTCTAAAGTACAGAGCTTAAATAACAAAGACATTTTCAAAGGCTGCTTTGGAATTTAATCTTATTTGAAAAAAAAAAAATCATAATGAAAATAATACCAAAATCTCTGGTATTTGTCCAATTCTAATTCTTAGCCACAGTTTACATACTACATTCTTGCAAATGGAAGCTCAGGTTAACACTATGCGAGACCAGCACCAGATCTTGAGGCGTTCATTGCATGTACAAATGGATGTTCATCAACAAATTAGCACTGAGCTAACTGACAATATTGACATAATGCTCTCTCGTTGTCGCTGAAAGAATCAGGAGCTCTCAGCAGTGCAGCTCTCATCAGACGGTGCAAAATATAGACAGTGAGCGTTTTGGATGTCGGGGTTGGGGTTAAACTTGGGACATTTCACACAGATTAGGCGATCACCAAAGATTTGTGGGGCAGTAGGGGGGTGTCTGTTTTTTTTGCAAATGCAAATTGTTAATTAAATGCAAATTATTAATTAAATGCAAATTAATTAATTAAAATTAAAATTTGCATGGTAGGATCAGCTGATTGGCCACCTCAGCTTAGTACCAGGATGTGTTTCTACAAAAACTGACTCTAAATTAGGTAAAGATGTGGAGGATTCTGACTGGAATTAATGTAAAGCTTATGTGCATATGCAGGAAATACAACACTTTGAACATTTATATTGTGACTTCAAACACAACATAAAATATCCAGAGCTTCCATGTCATTCTTTGGGAAAATGAATAATATTAAAAGTGAAGAGAAGAATGTTGTAAATTCTGGAAACAGATGATTGTCGAGAGTCACAAAAGAAATTTTTCTGTTTAGTTTGGAGTCAAAATTGCTTACAATCATTTTTTGTGCTTAAAAAAATGAAAATCTGAGTTTAAAAAATAACAACACAGCAACACTGGAAACACTTGATTTGAAAATTTGATGTAGTTAGATTATTTTCCAACAAACATACAACCTTCACCAGTTCTGCAGTATGAAAACTTATACATAGCAATACATAAAAAAACATGCCATTTTATTCCCTTCACATGAATGAATCACATCTCATAACATTTCACACACTTCTGAGCAGCACAGTGCTCCAAACAAAACAGCTTGTCCACATTGACTATAAATGTGGATGGATGGCTGAAAACAACTCTACAAAAGCCAAAGCATGCAAGTTATCATTCTTTGTGCCATCCATCTTGATTTGCTGCCGTCTTTCATTCCTACACACTCATCGCATTCTACTGCCAATTGTGAGTGCTGCTGCTGTCGCTCTGGGAAAGACGGTGAGACAGAGAGGCAGACAGACAAGCAGTGAGAAAGACAGAGGGTTGAAGGAGAAACGGCCCAACAGCCGCCCACTGCACCCATACAGATTTATTATTTGTGCAGTCGCTCAGGACATTTCACAGCTGTGTTTACCTTGGATCCTGCTGTGGGTATTAGGTGGCAGGGCCCGACGTTGCAGATGTGATTACCCATTCACAGATCCACCGACTCTCCGTCTGCAGAACCACCCCCTCACCCCCCCCGACCCCCCCCGACCCCCCCCATTTTTTAATACGTCCTCTGACACTATTAATAAGTTCAAAAAAAAAAAAAAAATCCTAACAGCCGTTTTCCTCAAGACCATAATTCACAGCGTGACTCAAAGTCAAAGCTTTATTTAAGGGGGGATTTAGCGGTAATGTCATGACAGTTCCCCAATTAGGTCGTCTCAGGGTGAAGTCATGACGAGTGGCCTCAGCCTACCGTAACTCCGGGAACGCTTCCAGCACTTCTCTGGATGGAAAGATCGACATGGTTTGGAGTTTATGTACAGCTCTGCTGGCGTTGGATAGACCGGCTTTGTCTGCTCAGTTTGGCCCAAACGTTCAAAGTACCATATACAAGACATAGGAACCATACCGCAACAACCACACATAAGTCTTAGCTTGTGTAACCGGGCCAAGGGGAGGCCATAGGTTCACTTGATTGTAGGGGTGTTGTGAAGGTCATGAGGGAGGGTGAAAGAGCCTGTTTTGGTCCACAACAACATTTATATTTTGTAAATCATTCCCCCCTTTTTTTTCTTAAATTTTTTGTAAACAGTTACCTGTGTACCTTTTTTGTTTTAGGAATAATCTGCTTCACACAAGGTGCAAGGTACATTCTCAAATGGGAGTTGACCAGTAGAACCACAGCCAGGCACAGACTAATGGCAGCCATTTGATATTAATCACTTTCAGTGTTATTATCGGCTCAAAACAGATTTCTTTAATTTGTTAAAGCGCCCTCCCGCTTTTCCTTTGCTGATTGTTTTTCTTCTCTATTTCCAAACACACTTTTAGATGTTTAATACTTAATTAAAATTGCAATTAAATGTGCTACTGGTGTTTTAAAAGCCTACCCTTAAAAAGAAAAGGCACATAACGATCTAACAAATGCATAGAAATCATAATAAAAGAAACAGGAACTGCCTCCTTCCTCCCTCTTCTTACCTTCTTTCACCTTCTCATTTTTATCATCTTCTTAAAAATTGTCTCTTAAAACCAACAGGCCTTAACCTGTGGAGAGAACTGCGACTAACCCGGACTGATGAATGTAAAATGAATGAAATATAAGAAAGCATCATGCCTACTCGTCCTAATACTCTCCACCATTCTCGCATTATAAAACCCACTCCATAATGATCCAATTTTGTGCACTCACTCACTGAAATAATCTGTGCTGAAAGCAAATAGCCTGGAACTGGTGATTGCCTTTGCCAGACATTTTCTCATTAAACTCCCAGTGTATCAGGCAATTACCAATTCACATACATAGAATTTGAGGGTAAGGGATAAAGAGAGAGCAAGAGAGACGGGGGAAGAGAAGAGGCCTTTTGCAACTGTGCGATACCATAAAGTCACACTCGGGTTTAGCATAAATCCTCCCTGTTTATACTCACAAATATAGTCTGTGCTGAATCTGACACAAAGTAATCATATATATTAAATATATATATGTACAGTATATATATGTGTGTGTGTGTGTATATATATATATATATTGACTATGGGCTAGTCCCACCAGATTCACAGCAGCTAAAACCGTTCCTGATGTACCACCACCAAACAAAGTGCCATAAAATGTAACAGCAAATGCTGTGCCCCCCACAACTGACGGATTGAAATAATAATAAAAATTAAAAATAACAACAAACATCTGGTTTCAGCCCTTGTACTGGAGGCATGGAGGTGTTCTGCTCGAGGCCTTAACAGGGCGGAGTGGAGAGGGCCAAGCCGCCATCCGATCGGGACATATGTTGCAGGATGTTGCCCGTCTCGTTACGGTTCACATGTTTTATTCACGCTCAGCTGCTTGTTAACTATGTAAATTATGTGTCAGTTCACATGCACATGCACAACAAGCACATATGGATCCACTTTTACATGATAATGAGGTCACGTTAGAATAAAGCTCTTTTTAATTTAAAACACGGTTTCAGTGAAGAGTGCCGTCAATCTGTCTGGTTAATTAGAGTGCTGTCGTGATAACACAGGTGAGAGTCACTTATTTACCTGTTTAAGACTATTTTCAAAGAGCAACGTAAAGCTCGTGATTTCGCAAGAGTGCTGAGCTTGACATGTAGGTACAGTAGGTCATGTGTGATGGAATACGCATGCATGCATGCACACATGCTTACACATATGGAATGCCCATCCACTGGCATGTATAAACACTAATTCAGGCGCATGAATGCACCGGCATGCACAAACACACAATTAACTATATACAGTTACTTGGGTTTGAACTGGGGTTGATGATCATGCAGAGTTTGTCTTTCTGTTAAACTGGTTTCTTCAGTAAGGTTACAGACAGTTAAAGAAATATGCAGCCTCACTCACCAGTGCTGTACATTTCCAATGTGCAGAATTTGTTTTTGTCTTACACTGTTTTAATGATTTACATTTTCACACATTTTTGTAATGCTTTGTATTCTGCTTCATTGTCAAATGCAGAGGTTAAGAGGTTAAGAAAAAACTGAAAACACTAAAAAAGAACAGTCACAAAACAGCTGCAAAATTGGTTGAGAGTAACGTTAAAAATGTTATTATTCCAGTCTGTTAACAGCACATAGGCCTTCAGTATGTTAATGGTGATGTAACAACTGATGATAGACACACTAGGTCTGTGACAAGAGGGGATTGTATAATACCTATGAGGAGAACTGCCTTTGGATTGTCAGCTTTTTCAGTGAGTAGCTCACACATTAAACCGCTTGCCAACACTTAAAAGAGACTATGACACATTCTGTTCACTTAAAATCAATTTAAATATATTGGTCAAAAGGCAATCAAGTGTATGACTAGGATCTATAATGTCAAATAATGTTTTTTGTATGTTTTATGTTTTTTTGTTCTTGCTATAAAGTGTTATGTATGATTATTATTAGGTGTGCTCTGCTATATGTAAAGTATTGCTGCTGTTTCAGTGTATTTTATATCTTTTTTGATTTAATGGCATCAGAACAGCAAAAATGGCATATTTACAGGAAAGTTTATTTATGTTTTTCTGTAACATTAAAATGTTTAAATTAATCAATAAATACATAAAGCTGCAGTTGTGTAAAACTGACAGTTGGCATAAACTTGAAAAAAATCTAGAATATTTGGACAAAAACAATTGTGCAAATCAGTACCAAAATAATAGGAAACTACAACTAATTATGGATTAAATAGCATTCAAACAGTGAGTCTGACCTGGTCTTGGTTTGTAACATTCAGTGTGAGTCACATCTGTGGCTAAAAATAACAGGAACAGCATTGCATCCAGTCGTTGGTGTATAAAACTCAGATAAACAATATCCGAAGATGACAGCCGCACCAAGAAAAGTGACACCCTTAACCCTTGCCCTGTGTTGGGCATTTTGCATTTCCTATTTCCTTTCATGTGGCGTTGGTTGAAAATTTGCTTTTTCATTTTGTTTCTTGTTTTTCT
Organism: Acanthurus leucopareius; assembly: GCA_029814765.1. Taxonomy (NCBI): domain Eukaryota; kingdom Metazoa; phylum Chordata; class Actinopteri; order Acanthuriformes; family Acanthuridae; genus Acanthurus; species Acanthurus leucopareius. The sequence goes on along the minus strand of JAQMCX010000045.1, from coordinate 12,375,727 downwards.
ACGACCATAAATATATCATGATGTGGCTCTCTTGACCTTGTTTCCCTGAATAAAAAAGACTCCTTATCTGTCTGGAGCTACATGGTCAAATAAAGGTTAAATTAAAACCAGACAAAATATTGTTCTTCGCCATCAAATAGCCTCCTACCACCTCGAACACAGAGATCTGCATCATCTCTTGCCATCTGTTGTCCGCATACCAAAAAAAGCCGCCATCGCAATCATCCTCTCAGGATCAAATCAGAAACCGACTCGAGATGCAAACGGTGAAGGAGAGCGGGGCTCCAGCAGCCTGTCAGCTCCGCTCACATCTTTATCTTGTCTCTGTGTCTTTCCAAAGAGAAGACAAGTGGAAGAGGGCCCTGCCTGTGGCGTACGGAAGAAGGAAACGTCCATTCTAATATCCTGTCTAGGGCATATTCTCTCTCCGTCAGCCTCTCGTCTATCAGTGGATCTGGCTGGATCTGGTGTGGGGAGGATGGAGACACACTGATATCTGATGTTCTCCTTGTTCTCTCTCTCTTTTTACATTCAACATGGCAAGGACATGCAGCAAATTACTGGGGAATGGAGACACACATGCCGCGTGTTTTATGAGGTGTGTGTATGAATTAAGTCATAGAGAGTGCAAGGGAAGGGCAGAGGAAATTGTTCGGAAAAGAAATAGAAATATTTTAAAACCTCAAATGTCATCTTGCAAGAAAAATCACTGCAATATTGAGCTATTCAGCAAAGTGCGCCTCTGCAAAAAGTCAAATAAACAAGTTACATTTTAGTTTTAAAACAAAATGGAGCACGTGGCCAACATTTGCAAACTTAAACACATAAACAGTCCCAACCATAGAGAAATTATTTCACTTGTTTAACCTCTGACACAGTCCTGCTTACTGAGTTTTTGCATGGACGTGGAGTTTCTATCAAATGCATTCTGTTGTGTTGAGAATCTGGAAAAAAAGGGGATAAGGTCAAATTTATTTTTTTCAACAAAAAGGAAAGCAGAATCTTTTAAAATGTGTCTTTACCAGACGTCTGTCCTGCTGATGCATGACTTTGACACCATGACACACAAATCCAACACAGATTTCTCTCAAGGTCTCAGCACAGCGAAAGACTATAAAACAATTATTTGCTTACTTTTGCCAGAGACCTACTGTTGGCACACAGTGGCAACCACTAAGGCAACATTGACTCAGAATACCAGTGGGCAAACATTACATCTCCCATGAGTACATTTTTCTCCAAAATTAACTGATTTACGAGTAGCCAAGAGTGTACAGTAATTTGTGACAGCCGACTTTATGCAAACATTATAATTACTTCTGAATAGAGAAGAGCCCAGAGCAATTAGATACAGAAATATTGTATTTCCAGGATTGTCTTCCAGTTTTGGCTGTCTCATAAGCTGTTATTTCACACATATGCGATAGGAGAAAATGGGAAACAAAGGAAGTGTAGAAAGACATCAGCAGCCATTGAAACAAAGTGAGGAAAGGAAACAGAGGGAGAACAGGAGAAAAAAAAGAAACGACAGCTTCACATCTGCCAGAACCTCATTCATGGCACCTCTCCATCTTGCCTTGCATGACCTTCTCTTAAAGTACAGGCTGTGAGGTTTCTCCCTGTTTAAAAATAGTCCTTGCTAAATTCTACACTGCACTGAATTATTCTGACAGTGAGGGATTTTTTTCTTTTTTTTTTTCCTGCTAACACTGGCACTTTCACCTCACCCTTCATTGCATATTGTACAGAGTGCCAGAAATATGCCCAAAGATGTGTACCAACTACCTAACATGTTTACTTTTACCACGCTTATGCGCTCTGAGAGTTTGACTGTGGCTGTACAAAGCTCCACTCATGCAAAAGCAAGCTTAAGGGAGTATAAAGTTTATTTTTCCCACAGAAATGCATGTAAACTGGCTGAATGCTCAGAGACAAGGTGTGAAATCATTGTTTTCACACACCATCTTTTCTTATCAAGTTCTGGAGTTGCTTAAAAAAAAAGACAGAAAAAAAGAAACTAAAACAGCGTCCAGTTGGAAACTGGTAGTGCAAAAATATCCTAACATAACAGCAGTGTAGTTGTCACACTTACAGTATAGTTAATGAGTTAAGAGGTTCATTGTGAATAACTATTTAATCCAAAAAAAGGGAATCATTTTATAATTTGTGAGGAAAGTCTTCTAGGAAGTCCTGGTGTTAGCAGCCTCTTTAACAAAAACTGAATTCAAGTTTAATTAATTTTAGTTTTGTCAGGTTTGCTAACTTCTTTCTTTACTCTCTGACTGGATGGACAACAAAATGAAACGCATGGTTACTTTGAAACAAGTTATGGAGTTCTTTGGGTTTAAACATTGTTGAAAACACTTAAGGTACTGTTTAGCACAAAACCCAACAAAATATGTGAAAAAAATCTATGAACTTAAAAAAAATGTAAAATGAAAATGCTATATATTGAAAATTAAAGGAATTAAAGTTGTTTAGTTTAACATATTTATTGCTATGAACTCCTTTGTGAGAATGGACTTTTTATCTGGTGAATAATCTGCAGACTGTTGTAATAAAACTTTTACTAAAAAAAATGGACTTGCATGACAACCAGCCTGTCAGGATTTTATTAAGAATAATTCTGTTTCAACATCTTTCTGGAACAAGTAAAAACAAAGATGAATCTTGCAGAAATTGAAGATTGCAAAATGATTGCATTCAGTATCCTACTTTCCCCTGGAACGTGTCCTCCTCTTGCCTGACTTATTGCTGCGTGTGAGATAACTGCATATGTTTATCATTATAACGCCAGAGGGGGTGCTTTTACTAACATAATGTATGCAACTTCAGTTCAGTAGGCAGGTACCTCAATGAATTTATTGAAAAAACAACTTCACAATAACAGATCACAAACAGTTAGAAAAGCAGCAACTGCTGCCGCTGCACTATGGGAATCCACACACATGGAACAGCAACTGGAGCCTAAATTACAACAACATGAATGTCATTAACAGGATATTTATATTTGCATATTTAATCTGCACCTTAACAGTGACAATAAAGATCATATCCACTTTTGCTTTAACTCAATACAGTTAGGCTGTGCGTACTTGAGTGACATCAGTTGAAGTATACAAATCAGGTCAACTATTTGTCTCCCTCTATTTGTTGTATGCCAAGTTGACAAAATGACAGTAGTCTCAGGTGGGGATTACTGTGCTGGAAAAAAAAGCTTTTGGCTGTGCACACTGATTATAAAACATCACATCTGAGTTTTATATGGGGGGATAAAAAGGGAAGATGAAGTGCAAGTGCCCATCTAGCCTTAGTGTTTGTCATTGATCTCGACACTGTGTCTTTTGTGGGGACGGATGAAGGGGAAAGAGTTAGGTGGGGGGGACAAGGTTTCTGCTTGGGCCCCCAGTACAAAAACCAAAACAAAAAAGAGAGCCCCAATCACCAGCTTGGGGTGCAAAGTGCAGCTGCCCTGCTAATGAGATTTTAAAATGGGCCATAACGCCCCCTTAACGGCCCCAACATGGAGAATTATATGCTTCATGCGTGATTTATTCAAAGGGGGTGGGGGGTTCGGCATATGTATGTGTGCATCTGTGTGTTTGTGTGTGTCTGTTATCAGACAACAATAGCCTTCAGCTAGGTCGACTGTCAGTAAGCTGCATGCTCACAGGAAAACTGTCCTTCACCTTCCCTGTCTGACAGACTGCACAATATGCACAATGGAGAATCATCGTTCCAACTATATCTCTATTTTAACCTAATCTGAATAACTAAATATATGAAAGTACTTTATATAACATTTTAGCACTGATTACAGTAAATTTTATCATTTTAAGTCTCCTGACTTCGAGTGTAGCTAAAAATGTGGTCAAATCAGCTTCAGAACATCATCTTAATCTAAATTGATGGGTAACAGTATAAAGTACAGTGTTTATAATGTACAGGTCCCATATGTTCCAGCGGTCAGGATTCCTGGTTTTCACTCAGGCGGCCCAAGTTCAGCTCACAGTATGGAAACAGCTCCATGTTTGTATCCAACATTCATTACACTGCCATTTACTCTTGTGCCTCTATAGCAAGTTATAAATTACCATCCCTGTACACTCAGTGGACAGTAAATTTGACTCGTATAAAGGAGCTGCACTGTAAATGTTACATATAGCACCTTTAGGTAACAAATATCCTGTTAAGTCTTATAAAACATTTGCTAAATAGACAGCCCAACATGTCAGCAGGTTGTGAAACAGTCTTGGATTGTCGTGTACAGGCCTTGTGTACATGGACACAAATTGAATAGAAAAGTTCATGTCTGTGCACACACATCTTATAGATTAGGTTTTCTGACTTTTTGGCAAACCAAATTTTTACAAACATTTAACCAATATCACAACTTTCCCCCATTGTAAATCAAAGTGCTTTTGTTACCTTTGCCTAAACACAGAACGAGATCCCGGCACTTCGTACACCACCCACCCTGACCTCCTTTGGACTCAGATAATCAGGCTGTGTGTGTGTAGAAAATACAGATTTTTATTTTGTTCACATACAGTCGATGGTTCAAATGCCCCAACCTTTTAGATTAAACATCATCATGATTAAACGAAATGATGCAGTGCTCTGTTAAAATGGAAAGGGGTTTTTTTTCTCTAAAGGGTGGTTATCTCTGATTGTAGTACAACACATTAAATACCAATCACCAAAATAACTAGAGCTAAAATCAATATGGAATGCAAACATATCACTGCCTCACTCATGCAGAACATGCATATGATTGTACTCTATTACCAATACTAGCTGACTCGCAGCTCTCACTTACTTGGTTCAGTGCATTTGCAAGTGAGCTGCAGACAGCGCTAATTGCAGAGATAATGTTTTAATATATCGACTGTGTACTTATGGCGGGCAGAACAAATTCAAGCATAAATGGGTGAATGTTTGTTTGAAGGACGGAGGGGAATGGGAGAAGAAGACAGAGCCAGAATTAAAAGAAATAAAAGACATTTATCTCTTGATTGGGCTTCTTTGTTAACATGCTGAGCATGTGGGGTTATTTGGGGATTGAACAATCATCACCAGCTGAGAGAGAAGAGACTGAGCAAAGGGAAGAAAGGAAGCAAGAAAAAGAGAAAGAAAGGACGGAAGACAGAAAAAAAAGAAAGACAGAAAAAGGTTGATAGTGACAAAACTGAATATGGAGGGGCCTTTTGTGCTGTACTTAGTGTGTTGTGTGTGTGTGTGTATGTGTGTGTTCACATAAGTACCAGTGATAAGATCCACTTGCTCGCATTCAGAGGGGCGACCAGCTGTGAGGATGAGTACAAGCAAGTGTATTTGTGCATTAGTGTGTTTTTTTTCTGCAAGTGTGTTAACCCGTGCAGGGTTTGTGTAAGTGAGAGCACCGGAGTACGCATTTCTCTAAGTCGGTGCGTGAATCTCAATGCGTCAGTGTGAGCATCAGACAAGAAATGACTGTATGTGGCCACTGAAATGGGACTCTGTCAGGGTGTGTGTGTGGTGTGAGTGTGTTTGAGAGAGAGAGACAGAGACGGAGAGTTACGGGCCCGTCTGAAGCCATCTTTTGTATGAGCTATGTATGCTCTTTGTCGGGGGAAATTGAAAAACATTAGCATGATAAAGGCTGGCTAGGGCTGCCTCGCCGATCATGTGACACATTACTGAAAAAGCGCATAGATAGAAAATGACAGCCAGCTCATTCACGCACACAGAAACCAATGGGTGTGCCAATAATATCTGGGAGAGGCAGCATTCATGGCATTCAGCGTACAAGCAACATCAGTTCACTCAAAAAGAGAAAAAAAAAAAAAAGAACAACACTTGCAAGTTGTCATTTTTTTGGAAAGGGTGTTGTAAATACACAAACTAATGTACTCTGCTCTTTTCTTTGATCTTTCGAGTCTTTCTGTAATTTGTCTGCATGTGTGTGTGCATGCCTGCATGTGTGGTTTTTCTTGTGTGTGTGTCCTTGTGTGTGTGTGTGTGTGTGTACGTGTGTGTGTGTGGGAGCATGAAGGCATCTGTGGGCCTCTCTAATTAGAGAGTGTGGCTGGGCCAAGCTCTTGTTTTTAAGATCCCATTTCAAAGCCGGTGACATAGAGGGCTTATTTTCGGGCCGGGAACGTGTTGGTTTATTCACAAACCTTGCTGGCTCGACGAATGACAAAACAGGTCGACGAGGATGCAGCAGGAGTAATTTGTATGCTAGAATTGTGATGTTAAATGGTGGTATTCAGACAAAGGCCATGCTCTCATGTGTCGCTGTGTGACCCTTTAAATCCTGACAGTGACTGATTTAGTGTGACGGTTGTATGAGGCTTTATTTAATGAAGCGATGATTTAGGGGTGGGGAGATGTCAAAAAATTTACAAATTGAGACCAACATCGCCTCCATGTGGAAGGAGCAAAAACTGCACAGATAGCTTATTAAAACCATCATGCATTCAGAAATAAAGCCTGCTTCAAAATCAGGTCAACTGAGCTGATATGTGATGCAGCCTTCATATTGTTGAAGGGGGGTTGGTTTCTTTGTGTTGATGCCTCGGTTTAATTGACCATCTTTTCCCTGTATGTGTGTAGATGTACATGGTTTACTATTTTTAATAAGCAACATACAGCTCTGTCACCCTTCTTTGTTCCATTTGACATCAAAGCCGGCTTCTGGTGTTGTTGCTCATCCCGGTTTAACAGCACAAAAAGGATAATTACATCTGATGTCTGCATTCATAAAGGAGAAGCTGCTAAGCCAATAGTTTCACCTTACCTCTTTATCTAGCAAATAGTAGTGTGGATGTTACTTCAACAACCCGTAATTTACATGTATTTTCTGACAGTAATGCACCCTGATTTGGTGCAATTTTTTAACAATGACCTGAGCATCATGGCACAGTGCCTGGAAACCTCTTTCATGACCAAGCAATTGTGATTTTAATTGTTTTAAAAAAGATGGGGAAAAAAAACTGCGGAAGTGTCCATGAGCAAGGCAACAAACCACTGCTCATTCTCAGTCATTTCAAAATAGAGCATCATGTATGTGCTTTAAATAGATTCAAATTTAGCATTTTTGGAAAAAAAAGGCCAGTTTTGGCTACATGTTTTTGAGTTCTCATCTTTTCTCTCATTTCTTTCAGTGGAAACACACAAACACACGCTGTGCAGGGGATGAAAGCAGTCCAACAGCCTCTGACACTAAGGGCGTTTCCTTTAGTTTGGTGAATGATAATAAAGAGGGAGATGCTGTCCTCTAGTGACAAATTTCATGTTAGCAGCTTAACTCTCAGAGACCGAGGTCTTCAGTTGATGAGAGTAAATCCAATTTTGGAAAATATTACAACCTCTCATAAATCAGTCTGAGGCTACCTTCCAAGCAGAGGTCTAAGGATGACTACTAATTAAGTAAATGAGACATAATGATGTTTTTTAGCATGATATAGGTGAAGTCATCACATAAATTTAATTTAATGTAATACTTCATATGAAATCTTTCATCTGCATCAGAAAGCAGAGCAAACTTACAATAGGTTTGAAATTTAAAGACCAAAGACAAAACGGCTTTTAATGATTTCTTTGGGTAATGTATATGGTTAGAAAGGGATGATTTACTATGTTCCTAATTTACATTTTAACTTGAAAATGTATATATTTATACTTTAGTGTGCACATAAACTATTTTTTTTTTGTATAATCCAGGGATGTTCTCTGTACATCTGCTTTGAAACTACAGCCTAAATCTACATTAAAAGTGTATTAGTTTTTATTCATTTTGCATCTCTATCCTGTCCATCCATGCATCACCATGTTTCAAATAAAACCAAATACAAATATATGTACATTTAATAAGAGTCACAATTTGATACACTTGTGAGTGACAGGACGTATCTGATTGCAAAGAGAATTCATAAAAATTCTAAGTAATTTAAAAAAATAACAAGAAGCATGAGATTAATTTTTTTAAGCATTAAAATCCCTAACCCTAACGCATCTGGGTAGAGTTTCATACTGAGTCAGAGATACAAAACAAGAGGCATATCGCTGTGTTAATACTATTATATAGTAGGTTCAAAGACCAGCAAGGATTTTAATTATCAGAAACTTTAAATTCAAATGTTCTTAGATGTATCATACCTAAAAACACTCAGTCTGTATACCTACCTGAAAAGACTGCACTATATTTTACATACTGTATGACCTCACTTTTTTTTTGTACTGCTGCATTTATTCACAGTAGAAGTTCCTTGTACAGATTTATTAACTTACACACCGAACTGGGACTCTTGGAGACGCCAGGCGGAGGCAGAAACATAAAGAGGACAGGGAGAAATATTTGTCCTGCTGTCAGTGATGAACGGGAGAGGTCATTCACTGACAGCAGGAGTGACAGCAGGAAACCTCTCAGGTCCGAGAAAATATTCTGTAACTGACAAATCCTGGGTTTGATCACCCAAATACCCGAACCGTGTCTGTCAGCACAGGAACAGATTGTGAAGATTTTGCTTATATATATCCTTTGTAGTAAAAGCATAATTTAATACCAAGATGCAAAGTTAGTGGTTTGATTTCAACAAATGTCTTGTCTGTGTCCTTGAGCAAGGCACTGAACCAGTCCCTACTTACTCACCGTAAGAAATAAGTCAGTGAAGTGTCCTGAAGGTAAAATGATATAGAACAATGCTCAGATACAGCAAAATAGATATACCTCACTGTAGCTATAATATCTCCTCCAGTACCCATCCTCCCACTTCCCAGCCAGCCAGCCAGCCAGCCAGCCAGTGTCTATGATAGGTGGGGGGTTGGGGGAGAGACGGATGAGAGCCGGGGCGCGCCACGCCACTTCACCTTCCCTCTCCTTCAGCCTGACAGGACCTGAATTACAGTAAATGATAGCCCTCCTCAGCCACAAACTGCTCTGACCTGCCGTCGTCTCTCACACTGCTCTTCTGCCACCCACCCCCCACCCCCCGCCCCCCGCCTGCCCTAATGGGTCCCCAACGGGTGGCCGAGCTCCCTTAGGACCTGGCTGGCAGAGAAGGAAGGTCTCTTTGGAGAAAAGAGGGATTGGGATGAGAGGATTGAGAAAGAGGCCAGGCGACGGGTCGCAGGAGAGTTGGAGAGCTGGCACTGTTCACTGCAGGCACAGCCTGCAGAGAACAGCTGCACTAAAGAGCCACACACACACAGTCAGGTCAGTCAAATGATTCAAGAAATATTGCAACAACTTTACCTATACATCATATAGATAATGACACACTGACCGACATGTTCAAATATGTACTAAACACATAAAGTTATTAAGGAATACACTTCATGTGTTACACCGGAACAGCTTTGAAATAAGTTTGGACTTCTAAAGGACAATGAATGTAAAGTTACAAATAAAAAATAGTGAGTCACAAAACGTGTAGAGGGGAACGAGCAGCTGCTGACAGTGATGCTTTATGAGCCCCTTGATATTTTTTTTCAAATCACACATTCATTCACCTTATGACCTATCTTTTTTATTACTGCAGATCTACATTTAATCACAGTGCAAATAAAACGGTTGGATTTGATGAAATGAAGAGGAGGACGGTCCGGTGAGTGGATGACCCGCCAGCGACCCCCAACATGGGGTCAGCTGTGTCACTTTTCTCATTTGTCGTCATTTGTGCATGTGTGTGTGGTTTGTATCTCTGTGTTAGTGTGTCGGCCACATTGAATGATACTTCTTTCATTCACAGCTGAAGGTTCAGAGTGTCTGAAGTCAATTGAAATGCCAGTTTGTACACATGTATGTTTCTATCTGCATTTGCCTGTGTGTTCTTGTGTGGCCTGCTCAGTGTATTTGCAACTACATATGCGTTGTGCTTATTGTGCAATAAACGGTCAGAAATAACTACTTAATGTGTCTCTAACTTTTCTTTGCCTTGATTTTTAAAAAAAACATAGGAGTGCTTTTTTTTGGTGGGTCTTTGCAGAACAGCAGACCTGGTAAAGGATCTAGTTTTCTTCTTAAATATTCTTACAAATCTTGTATGATTATCAAACCTTAACATTTTATGATGGATTATTTCCTATGAATGGACACGAAACAAGACCATTCCTGTTTATCTATGATCGGGCAATAGAATGGTAAAGCTCATTTGCTGTTTGGGTCATTTCAGACCTCTGGTAAACGCAAATATTGTGGTTATAATTGCAGGATACTGAGATGACATGCAGGTGAAGTATCTGGAAGCAGGGTAATGTTTGTATGGCTGTATTCCATGGCCACTGTATTAAGGATTGTAAAAGACACTGTTTTGGCTCAAAATTCAGTTCTTTGATTTTGTTGGGAGGGGGTTTTTTTTGGGGGGGGGCACTTGATGACTGGGATGACTCTTGATGTTCACTAAAATTTAATTATTTGTTGGTTAAACAACTCTGCCTTAAAATCATTTTGAACACTGGTCTGTTGCCTGAAATAGGTCACATCTCCACCAACTCTTCAAAACCCCTCAAAGTAAAAATTGTGCCCATCAGAAACGAATTAATGTCAACATTTAATTTTTTTTTTGGCAGATTATTTGATAGCTAGCTTTTTGTCTGTTTCCCAGTTTGTCAGCAACTTGGTTACATCCATCCTGGTTCCACTCAGATACTTCAGTCCCGTTCCCTGGTGCAAAAAGCCTTGGTGCATCAGATGTAAAAACCCATGGTTTACCTTGTCCCCCAGGGTCTGAGGCCAGCCAGCCAGTGAAGCTTTCAGCAAATCAGGCAGAGATCTACCTCAAGTACCAGCAGACATCATTTGTGAGTTTTTTAGCTTGTCATTTTCTGGGGCTCAATTCAACACAGTCCACCTTAGCACTGGCAAATCTCTAACCCAGCACAGCTGAGACTCTACTACCTGCACTCAACCTGTTTACCATGCATGCTGGCTGGTGAGACAAGCTGGACTGGATGGCTCAAATCATAATTTTTCATGGGAGACTACTGTTGCTTTTTCAAACCAACAGTCAACATTGTTATATGTGTCATGTATTTGGCCTTTGGTCCAGTGTGTGTGTGTGTGTGTGTGTGTGTGTGTGTGTATCTGTTCACAGCTAATCCTGCATACCACTATCATTGTCCCTGTATTTTCTGGTGACTGAAAATTAAAAAATCTCTTGTGTTTGCAGTGATACACAATTTTTGTAAAAGTGATTTTATTTACTATTTTGCTTTATATCCCCATTGACTCCTCACTTCTCTTGAGTAAATCCAACAATCTTGTGTCTGGGGTTTCCAGGTAGCAAAAGGCATCTCGGGAAATTGATAATGCTTAAAAACTGGCTCAAAACTACCTTTTTTTTAATCCTTGCTGCTATCTTGAATGAAAGCTTCTGCAGTGCCGATCTGCACTCTACTGAGTGCACTCTTGTATTTTTTCTTCCAACATGACTTGATCACAATAGTTCCCTAGCCTAACAAGTATTTTGTACTAGAACCTTGATGAAACAGGATGCTTAACTTTAATCTTTTCAGTCTAAATCAGACCAAGATGTTTTAACATGAACAATACACTTATTCCAGCTTAGACTATAATCTATTCTTGAATCTAACAAAGTCTTTTCTGTGCCTCCACCTGATCTAATCTGAACTATGGATGGAATCGACAAATGTTGTGTTTTGGCATATTATTTGGCCTTCTTGCTGAGTAATAATGTATCCTTGTGTGGCATTTCTACTCAAGCTCACTCACAATGCACATTTGCATCAATGTCTAATCAAACCATTCAATGTTTCTCTCTCACCAGATGTACTTAAGATGAATCACAACATTACCATAAGTCAACCTACAGACTGATGAACAGCATCAACTAAAATGGCAAATAACAAGAGCAGAGTTATGTTCAAAGAAACACGGACATCAATAACACAAAACCCAGAGAAAAACTGTCACAAAACAGCTTTGTTCTTAGAGCCGTTGTGGAGCTTTCATCTCTGAACCACATGGAAATGAGGGATTCATTCAGGTATGAGAGGAAAAGAAAGAATCAGCAAACTCACTGTGTTTGTAGTCAGTTGGGATGACACATGCCCTTCGCTAATAACTTGAATGAACCGCACCAATGAGTCACAAATGTGACCAAATATTGTGAATATAGACGTGCCTAGATGATTCATCTCTGAGGATTATTATCAGACAAGAGTCCCTATTGTTGTCTGCAGGATCCGAGAAAATGGAAGGAGATTTTGCTTTGACATTTTAAAGTTCACTTTAGAAAAAAGGTCATGAAGAGGAACATTTTAAAAAGGAAGAATTATGATCTTTTGTACCAGAATATTAGTTTTTATTGAAAGGTTAAATTGTCCATTCAGCATGGAGATATATCTGCCCCTTCAGATATACTTACAACAACTTTGAATGAAGAGTTAAGTTTCCAATTCTGATGCAAAATAAAAACTTTTGGACAGTATTTTTGTGAGAAAAGCATTCGTTTTTGCTCTCAGTATGAATGTGTGTGCATGTGTGCCATTTTCAATAGGAACTGCCTAGAACAAAAAGGTCCAGTGTAGATTGTTTGGTCTTTCTGTCATTAGATGGCAGTATTGTGTTGGTAAAAGACAGGCAGGTTATCAGTCTCTCTAACATCAGTTTCAAGGTAAGGATATATATGTTGTATGTTCTCACTATGCTTTCCTTGTATGCATGTTTCAGAATAAAGAATTATGTCTAAACAAATGAGACTATAACTAAAGTATTTCAAATTCTTCCACTTATTCCACTAATGGTCTGAGCTATTAACCTCCTATAATGTCAAAGGCTGTGTCACTTGTCCATTAATTGCCTCAAAAGTCAGAAAGATGACTTTGAATAGATCTCAGTGGTAAAATAGTTGGGTTTGAAGTTTTTCTAGGATAAAAAAAATGTCTCTCTATAACCAAATCAATGCAATGATGACAAAGGCCAGTTTTTCAACAGTTATGTATCAAATGACACTTTTTTTTGTTGTTTTCTCAGATTTTACATCAAAATTTTGCTTTTTATGATATCAGACAATGGCAGCATCTCTCTTAAGTCTAGATCCATCAGTTGTCCTGAGTCACTTTCCTGTTAGTCTTCTTCTCTTTTCATCTTACACAGTCTGCTGTGCTCAGCTGTGGAAATAGCAGTGAGGCAATTGTTACTATACATAAATCAGTTAGACACTCATCCCATTATGAATCTGTTAGCACATACCTCCCTGTGCTGAGATGTTTATTAGGCAGCTGGAAACTAAAATGGACTGTAAATTTGACAAGTTATTTGTTAAGTTTTGAATTTCTGCCGGAATGGTTTGTCTCTTCTGCTTATGGCTTCAAAAGGTTAATTTTTTTTTTCAGACTTCTTATATTGTACTTTTTCCCCAATGTCCCTTTTTTTAAACTTTCAACCATTTTATGTAACAAAAAGATATTTCGGAGTATTAATATGATACACACACCACACGATGAATCACTTGAGTATCAAAAATGTTGCCCGTAGCCAAACATATTTTTTCTACAATTTTCTGATGATTAAATGTGTTAATGATAGTATCTTTTGTAGCAATCACCTCCATGCTGCCTTCTCGCTTCATGTTTATTTTTTTCTAATGTCACAGTGAAACGTATCAAATGTACGACTACTAAAATATGTAAACAAATACATCTGCCATTAAATTAAATAACATATCTCTAATTATAGATAATAAAACAAGTTACCGCTTTTTTATGTACAGAGCAGTGTCACAGGATCGAGCAGGTTTGTCCATAGTCCCAGGTAGACTTCTTTCTGAACATCCTTGTAATAGCTGACCCGTGCAGTGCTGCTGCTGTGTAGATGTGTAGAACAGGTGTTTTACTGGACTCTTCCTTATTTTTACTGGTGACAGGGGAGACACAGAGCCTGGAAACCGGCATGTTAAGTCCCCAAAGCCCACAGAGCCTGGGAGTGGACCCGAAGCCATATATCTGCTCTGGTTTACACAGGCCTCCTGCTGTGTGTGTGTGTGTGTGTGTGTGTGTGTGTGTGCGTGGGTGTGTGTGTATGTGTGTGTGTGTGAGAGAGAGGCTGCTGTCTACCTGAATTCACATTCTCTGTCTCTGTCTTTTTCTCACGCTTGTGGGATGTACATATGTAGTTGTAGTGTGTGTGTGTGTGTGTTTGAGTTCGTCTCTTCCGATAAAATAAATTATAAATAAGGTTATAAGTTAAAAGCAGTCTTATTACAATTCTAAGTACTGTGATTTTCAACCAGTTCAATTCATGTGATACTCATTTGTGATTAAAAAATATAAAAATCAGAACATTCCTAATGTAGACAAATTAAGCCTTGAGAAAATGATCTTTAATAAAAATAATTTGCTGTCTTTCATGAATAGATGAACAGTGTGAAAGAAATGAACTAATGAAAGAACTGGTGGTACTTACGGTGCATTTCACTGTACAACAAAGCATCATTCATAACAACTGAACAAAATCCAATGATGGATTAAATGATTCTGTTTGGACAATTACACCCAATTAAATCTTCATTTTCCTGTCAGGCTACAAATTTCTGTCAATTTTTCATGGTTTGCTGAGCTCGGGTGCAACGATGGATTAATTTCTCACTTAAATCAATCGTATCAGACAAAAAGTATCCTCAAGGCCAGAATGAATGTTGAATGAATGCTGTATGAACGTGCGTCAGTGTAGAGTGAATGCATCGTTTTTCAATATTTCAAATGTACAATGTACAACAGCATGCAGCAACACTGGTGAGTAATATTAATTTTACCACATCAGATGTTTTATTGTAACCTTTCTGTGTCAATGTATACAGCTGATTACTGATGCCTGCTGCAGAGTACAAAAGGCACATGATTCCTCCTATAGAATAAACACTGTTTTAATGTTGAAAACTTATGAAGACAATTTGTCTAACATGCAATTTATTTACACTAAATGCCATTATTTCAGTTTATTTAATCAATAGATTTTTAATGTAAGCCTCAAATGAAAAGTTAAAGAAAGTTACTTTGCCACATTTTTTCTGTCTTAACAATAATAACCAGATAATGTTCAGGGTGGGAATCCAGTAAAAATGGTAAAAGAGGCGGAAGGAAAAAAAAAGGGGAAAAAGGGAGGAAAAAAGAAAAACAGGAAAGGTTAATATTTGACATCAGTCCTGGGAAAGGATTTCTGCAAATATTTGGGATGTTTTACGGCTGGATTTTATTCTCATTTCCAAGTAAATGAAAGGTTGTCACTCATTGGTTTTCGTGTGATTTTATAAAAAGTGAAACCGAAGCTTAAAGTTTGAAGGATGTGTTTTTATCGAAGCAATAATTATATCGACCTGAGAAATATATGGGTGGTTTCAAAGATGCTAGGTTTTCCCCTGCAATATTAAATGTTTTAGGCAAGAACCGTATATAATACAGCCCAACATGCAAATTATTACGTTAGTCCTCAGTGTTGTGTGTGTCTGTGTGAATGTGAACACAGACATCTGTGCATCTGTTTGCCTACATTTAATCGTATGTAAGTTTTGTGTTTATACTTGCATAATAACATCTATTTGTGTGTGGGTGCACTGTGTAAATGTGTTGGACATGTGTACGAGTAATGTGCCTGTACTCTTAACAATGAACACAGAACAGCTTCAGATAATAAACATTTCCAACGCTGCACACCAAACGTGTCAAATGTCACTGCCATGGTTTGGATACACCCATTCCAACCATTCAGTGTTCTGAAATCATTTTCTGGAAATGTAAATAAACCACAATATGTGTGAATGCCTATTGGAAAAAAGTTTTTTTTTCGTTGTTTTTTTTTTGTTTTACAGACAAGAGTCAAATTACTTTGACTTTGCTTTCAAATCAGCCTGACATTACCATTTGATCAATTTAAATAATGAACACTGACAACCTTGAGCTCTCATGAAGATTGTGCCCTCTGTCCCTATTTTTATGCTCTTTTTCAAGCAGATGCAACATTAAAGTACCTTTGCCATAAAATTATTAGAAATGGTCATGAACAGCTAGGGAAAAACTTGTATTTTAATCAGTGAGCTAGAGTTGTACTGTGGTGTTTCTCACAGCACCTCAAAATTAAAGTTGAGGAGGCTGAGATGCTGGATGTTTGTAAGAACATTTAAAGTTAACACCGGTGAATTTCACACCTCATCTCCTTACCTACATTCATTGTTTCATCTTAAATATGACTTTATCTTTTCCTTAACCAAGTGGCTTTGAGCTGTTTCAACATATGAACTCTGTTTGATGTCTGTAGGAACAGGACCGAGGACCGCTGTGTCAGGATTTGTCCATATCAGACATGTTCTCACATACTTGAAAATACTAGTTTTGAGATGGTGGGTGGTGATGACGTAGACTGAGCAGGAGGCATGATGTGTTTTGTCTACAGTGCAGCATCGATGGCAAAAGAGGTTACAGACTTATCTGAGATGATAATTGTTTTGAGAACAATCTGGACATAACTGCATTATCAACCAAGGCGTAGATATGGATAAACACATGTACAGTAGATATATCCAGAATAAAGTATGAAACAACTGCATTCTGTCCACTTAGTTCCTACAAGAGAGAGAAAACGGCAGCATATTGGACCTGTGATAAAGAGCAGCATGAGAATATCAAAACATGCCTTCTTAGGCTGTGACTTGCTCAGACACTGACATGCTCTGATGAAACACGGGCTCAATCACAAGTTCAGCTGTGGATTTGGCTGGCAGGTCAAAGGTCATGCCAAAGGATCCAGACATTTGTGTTTACTCATGTGGCTCGGCCGTCCGCAGAATTTAAGGTTAGCAGAGCATGTATGAAAGGAGTATGAGCTGTCTATACTTAACCATTTACAACCAGTTATTTTGAAATTCTATCGTAAATGACTATTTTTGTCACTAAGGTATGATGATAAATTTACAACGAAGGCTTGAAAACATTTTCTTTTTCACAACAAAAATAAGGTTTGAATAGATTTAAAGTGGTTTGCATCAGACAAAGGCAGGCAGATTGTGTGATGTGTCTATAATTAGACTACTTTCCAATGTGGACTGAGGAACTCTGTGTGTGTCTGCATGCGTGTGTGTGAGTGTGTGTGTCAGATGCAGTTGTTCACAGGCTCTGTGATTTCCTTTTCAGTTGTGCAGACATGGACACATGGTGTGAATGAGTTCATCAAATGCTACACCCACTGACACAGACATGTGCACACAGAAATGCAAAACCGAAACTTCATCATGACACTGGCTTCTAAATCACATACAGAGAAAGAATAAAAGACACACATTATTAAGGATATCGGTTGCTTTTATTATAAATCAAAATGCTTTAAATCAAAGTTACTTTTAAAAAGGCTTTTGTTGATAAAATTAGATACTTTAACAGAGTAGATCCTTCATATTTGACAAACCTTGCATACAAGTTGTTTTTTTACTTTAAATATATGTTGTAATAAGCATGTGCGCATATACACAAACACACTCACACACATGCTTCTTTTTGAATGAATTACCGTCTTTACCGAAGCCTCCCTGTCTAGTCTGCTGCAGCGTCACAAGGTCATATTTACATTGTACTTAACAATACTCTTCACAGCATCACTGAAATGTCCATAAACTCGAGGTTAGTTACTTAGAGTTTAATTAGTCCAGATTGTGGATTCTCTCCTTGAACACCACCATAAATAGGCACTTATGTCTTAGTCCATAATGAAAGAAGAAGGAGAAGAAGCTCTTATTTATTATGTGAGGAGAAGTTTCCATTTACATTTTGGATTGATTGACCTGAATCGAACTAAAGCTGGACATGAGCTGTGCTGTAAAAAAGTAGCTTGAGTCCGTGTGTGTGTGTGTGTGTGTGTGTGTGTGTGTGTGTGTGAGAAAGAGAGAGAGAGAGAGAGTCATATACAAATGAAGAGCTTGACATACTAACTGACATATTAACAATGTCTTCATTTTCCAACTCACAGAATTAAAAAAAAGATGATCCTTTTCTTTTGTGTTAATGTTATTAATGTGCTATTAATATTGTTCAGGTAAACAAAGTGGTTCATCATGTATGTGTTGAGTTTTTACTAGATTTTATTACATTAAATTTTTTTTGGAAACGAGCATTGACTGCAAAAATAGAAATCTTACAAAACACTTCTTTGCCTTGTGATAAGACATTGCATAAGCTACAGACGTTTACAGTTTTTGATGATACTGTGCTTTCCATGTGCATACTGCTAAACATATTTGCACTAAGTTATATATTGTTCAAAACTACAGAAACTGAGATGCAACAAACATAAAATAGATACCATCTTGTAATCAGTCGGTTTGAAAAAAAACACAAACAGTAAACAGTTTTAGTGGTAAAAAGGATTATGGGTAGGTTGAAGGTACAGGTTTGTAGATGGGAAAATGTCTTCCTTAGTTTTTCTCTAGTAGCTATTTAAGTTATTTGTGTCATTGCTGATGGAAACACACTTTAACTCACGTTTAAATGTTCAGATTTCAAAGTTGGAAGAAAATTGAGCTTATTTGTGCAACTACAAACAATATTTCCACCTACACACATGTGCCTTTCTCACACACCTTCTTTCCCCCATCCTGCATGTTGTTTTAATGAGATATAGGATATGCACAGTACACGTCCAAGTTGAAAGAATCAGTCACTGGTGGCAACAGTGCTGATCCATCAAGGATAGCACCTTTTACCCTGAAAATTCTGCCAACTCAGGAGGGCAATTAACACCTCGGCAGCCCGGGTCAGAAATGAGCTGAAGATTTCTCCCATGTGGACGCCGTGGTCGGCCGCAGAGCCGCACTGGTCTTTGCTGATGCGCTGGTCTATGTGTTGGGGTGTGTGTGTGTGTGTGTTTTTGAGCGTGTGTGTGTGTGTGGTAGAGAAAAAATAAAAGGAAGGGTTATGCGTGACTGTGTATGTGAGAGAAAAGAGCGTGTGTGTGTGTGTGTGTGTGTGTGTGTATGCCTATGGTCTTGCTTGTGTCTGTATGCAGCGCTGACAGGCGTTGAGAGGTGTGCAGGTAAGGTGCTCCGCAGGGTAATTATGCACAACCTCGGGAGAGTTCACACTGGGGCATTGTGGGTATTTTTGTTTGTTTTAGCCATTTCCTTTTCCTTTCTTTTTTTCCACAGTCGTTCACATGAATGAAATATCAAATGTACCTCAGTGGCCTGTGCTAGGTTGAAAAGAGCATTCATCTGCATATTAGGATTGATGCTAGTGGGAAATGTGATCACTTCTCTGGACTCCAGACACGCGTTTCTGAAATTAATATGCGCTCGATAGGCTCAGAGAGGAGACTTCATGAATATTCATCAGGCTTAATGTGGATGTCTGCAACCGATATCACTGTCGATTAGAATAAAACATTCCTAATGTTCTTAATTGGCCAGAGTCCCATGACTGCATTAAGTTTTCATCTTATAAACATTCGACGTGTCCGATTCTAATCCTACGGTCCAACCTCGGAATACTAAATCACCTGACCTTTGATCAAGGCAATTAACCCGCTCTATCAATTATCAAATGAAGCATAACATGCCAGATTCATGTTCACTGACAGAGTAAAGTTTCCATTTTCTCTCAATTTCCTTCTCAGGGGCCAAAGTGCACTATAGAAAATAAAAACTAGGTGGTATTAATAAACTGGAAAGTTATTGTTTATTTTTATTCGTGTAAAGGTTCCTGTATAAATGTTGCTGAATGTTGCTGAAGTCTACAATTTGTGACTTGGACCTGTGATGACTATTTTAGATAATCTTTTTACTTAAACCAGAATCATCACCATCATGGCCTATAAGTTAAATCAGTGGGTGTGATTGTATTAGTCAGTGATATTTAACATGGACACCTGCTCCAACTTAAATTAGCTTCATCCAAGTTACTGAAATCCGACCACTTTACTCACATCCAGCAGCACTGCACACCCCTCTTGTTCATCTTGGCCCTCATAAATGACAACCGGAATGTGTGGAGAAGACTGTGGACTGAGGAGGGGGGTCACATGACGGCTGCCAGGGTCGCCATCCGTCACGGCTCCTTTGCAGACCAAAGCGAGCGGAGCCGCACTGGAGCACCAGGAAACCCGAGCCTCGGTCAGACAAACACATGCTACTTCCAAAATAACAATGTGCTCCTGTGACAGCGACCGGAGCTCTCGGACATGGCAGACATGACGCATCATGACACTGAAGTGTGCTCTGGGCGGATTGCATTACCAGGAGCTTGTAGTCTGAACCACAAAAAATAAAACACAGGAGGAGCGGGGGGGGGGAACACACTAAAGATAATCATAAGTGACATCTTCAGGATACTTCGTGGGCCATGTGCCATAAAATGAAAAAGGTCAGGAGGGATTGGCTCCTTGCAACTGATACTTGTAAATGTAGAGGGTCCATTGTCCTCGGGTGCATCTTCAGAATGTGGTTTAACTCGGGCCACCACTGGTTCTGTTTGCAGAGGACAAGCCAAGGATTAAATATAGCAGCTAAAATGTAACATGCTGCCTGCTCTGTGAGGCGGCTGCTGATCTTTAGTCCCACATGCAGGCCTACATTTTTTTCTATCTGGTCTGATTTATTATTTTTACCTTGCATAACATGTTTTTCTGAGTAATTTAAGTGTCAAAATGTCAGTTAATTAAAGCAATGATTTGAGATTTTCTTTTTTTTTGTTGAGTAAATAAATGCTTTAAAGTACCTAGTAAAAAAAAAGGCAGGACTAATTATCGGTAGTGATGGAAATTGAAGAACATCATTTTCAGAGCACCAAAGGATTAAAAAAAAAAAACTTAAATGAATTTTGCATGGGTTAAATCATTATTTTGTCATATACAGTAGACTACATTATGATGATTATGGTGATAATATAAATTTGATCAAATGCAATGGGACAATCAGCATTTATTAGAATATTTTTAAGGGTTTTTAGAATTTTTTTCTATTTGCAAACCTGATGAGTACTGTTCTTCTTCCAATTAGGTTGACAGGAGAGACAGAAGGAGCAGCTTTGATGCAGCAGCGACAGTGACTGTCTGTGCATTTGTAGAATCACTCTGGATACAATGAGTGTGTCAGCTAAATGCAACGTGAACATATTTTGGGGGAGGAAATGTTCTGTCAGCTCAGAGCAGGTATCTGTCAGCAGACTGTATCCTTTTGGGTCGCAGGAGTAGGAAGCAGCCTTGACCAGGCCTTTTTCCCTCACACTACCACCCAGCTGCCCTGGAGGGGTGGGTAGTAAATCCACATTGGCGGCACATACACACGCACACAGCTGGACTTAACACACCTGCAGTCGCATAAAGTGTTGTCCTGGTGTATGTGTGAGGTGCTGACTGAAAAATATCAACAGTTTTATCACAGTGGCAGTGTAACTTCTTCAACAATGTGTTTCATGTTTGGTTTTCCCAACATACTCACCTTGTCTTTGTGCTAAGTGTTAGCATTGGACATAATTTGTGTAATGCTGAACTGTCTAATGTGAAACTTTTTTGATGAAGTTTGCGCTCTATCACAGCAAATGAAGCTTCTTGGATAAGTGCCTCTTCAGGCCTTATAGATAATATATTATCTTTTTGCATACTTTTGTCAACAGGGAGAGAAAGAATAAAATAATAATTGTTACCCACATGCAGAGGGGAAAGTCAGTTTATTTTGGCCAGTGAGCAAAATTGCTGTTAACATACCAAAAACTGGTGCAATAAAATATGATTGAGGAAAGTCTGATGCACATACACATAAGTGTATATTTGTGTGTGTGTGCGCGCGCGTGTGTGTGTGTGTGAACTACTGCAGGAAGCTGTTTTAAGTTTTAGACTTTTAAAGAGCCGACATATTTGTAAAGTGAAGTCACTTTGGATGTGTCCGTGCCTCTGACTAGCAGTAGAATTTGATTTAGCCTAAGCTAGACCCTCAAAAGTAATGTAACACAAATGTGTTTGCGTGTGTGAGTGTGTGTTTGCGAAGCAGCAGTGGCAGTGGAGAGCCGGCCGAGCAGAAAAACTCCTTCCTCCTCCTCCTCCTCCCTCTCCCGCACTTCTTCCAGCTGCTCAGATTTACAGGTGCCACTGACCTTTTCATCATAGGAAGTCTCCACAACCGCCTGGGCCTCCCTCCGCGGACTCTCATCCATCTACCCATTGCTCCTCCTCCCCCTTCGACTCTAACACCCAGCCCACCCGCCTTCCTTCTGCCAAAAAGTACCCCACTGCTGGCAAGTCAGGAGTCTTTCTCATTGACTCCATCTTGCTGGTTAAAAGTGGAAAAGAGAGTGCAGAGCTGGCATGGCCTCCGTGTTCACCAGCTTGCATCTGTCTTGCATAAGCTCCCACTGTGCCTGCACAGGGAATAGAAGTTAACGGGAGGGCGTCGTTGAGACGTTTAGTGAACATAACACCTGCCGTTTGCTGGACTTTTTATTTCAAAGTTTCTTACTATACCATGGATTCATTTATTTATTTTACAAATGTGTGAGCTCAGACTCTGGCTTTAAC
Organism: Acanthurus leucopareius; assembly: GCA_029814765.1. Lineage (NCBI taxonomy): Eukaryota > Metazoa > Chordata > Actinopteri > Acanthuriformes > Acanthuridae > Acanthurus > Acanthurus leucopareius. The sequence continues at coordinate 12,353,232 of JAQMCX010000045.1, read as the reverse complement.
AGTGCCAACCAACAGAGGTATAAGAATGACTAATGACTCAGAAGAGACCTCAACACTTTCTTTAGCAACCACTGTAAAACTTTACGCTTTATTATTTCAATATGTCGTACTCTGTGGCAGTTAACTTAAGTGGCCCGTGCTGAATGTTTCTGATTTTTTCGCTAGTACTTGAAATCTATATTCCAAGGGGCGTGCATGAGACTGACATGACACCATCATAATCACAAATGTGAAGGTGCGCATAAAGGATTCTAAATGATTGTTGTCATTACATGTCATTTGATCAAATCAGTCAATTATAAAGCAAAGTTTGTTTCTTTGTTTTTCCTGTTCATCCAACTTAAAGAAAATAATTAGTTTTATATGTTAAGATTCCTTTAACTTCATGTGATTGGTTTTGACAGGGACAGTTTTTTCTTTTACCTCAGCTATAGTGGTACAATTTAAACTACTCATTAAATAGTATTAAGTTTGATACACTGTTCAATGCTTTTGCACGTGCCATCATATTCGTAGCACTGCTGAAGTGCATCAGAATGTCAGTCCACCATTTTTTTTTCTCAGAGTAAGGAAAAAGAATATTTACAGAATGCATTATTTGGTAGAAAATAGGGGAGTGAAAAACTAATTGTTACTGAAATAAATATTATGCAAAAAAGAAAATAAACAGATGGAATTGTCAAGGTTGCCATGTTAAAATTTAAGACTTGATTGTGAACTGTTGTGTAAAGGAGCCTTTCACCATGGTTTTATATTCATTACATTATTCTGCTCTAGTTTGATGTCTCTTCTAGAAGAGATCTTGATCTCGACTGCCTGCAATAATAAATGATAAGATATAATTTAAGATCCTTGATCATATTTTTATGGTCCAAGTGTGCACTGGAGGTTAATATTGTTCAACTTGCATCAGGATCACCTGAGGAACAAAGTACAGGCATGTACACGTCATTAAACCTTTGGTTTTACAGTATATCTGTTTAATGTTCTCATGGACTGACTTGATAGATCCAAAACCACAGGATCCCAGTCCAAAGTTGGCTCCCTCTGTGCCATTCAAAGTGGCCATTAACATCTCCTCAACAGATAGATTAGTGCAAATAGCCTCTTATATGCCTGAAAGGCAATTACACCTCCATTCTTGTAATAATGAACTCATGAACCCGGCTTTATTGGAAAAGGCTGAGGGATTGGAATCAATAGGAATGGACTTGAGAGGCAAGGGGCTCACTGAGCTAGATTCACTGCACAGTCTGAAAAGCTTTCCCAAATTTGAATTTATTTGGATGTCAATGGGGTCCCTACGAGATCCATCTAGCTGGCCTGCTCAGTCAGTATTGCAGGGGGTTGATAGAAGTAGTTGAGATGGACAAATTCAGCTGCTTAAGATGGATATTTACACATTTGTATAACAGGATGACACGTTAATGACAAAATAATTAATCTAAGTTACAGGTCCTATCTTGAAATTGTGCATAATATAGCTATCAGTTTCTGTGAATTGAACCCAGGGGGATCATTCAGGGGACCAAGGAAGAGGAGTGAGTCTGCCTTGCCCAATTTTCACACAAACACACACACACACACACACACACACACACATAATCATTCAGGAGTGTGGAAAGCTAAATGGAATCCCTCCAGCCTCTAGCCCAAATGGGATCAAAGTCCATTGACCCCCTGTTCTCCATTATGCTGAATTAATTCACCTGCATATCAAAACACTATTAAAAGACTGAGGTCAGAGTTTGGCAGAGGCCAGAATGTTATTGATTTTGGAGGTCACACACACACTCAGAGAAATGGAATTCAGTGCCAAGACATTTACTGGACATTGCTATATTACCTCACTATTAAGGCTGGATCATTGAGGAGGAGATGGGCACGAGCAAATGATAACAGCAGCAGAGACAACAGAGCCACATATCTCCAGTGTCACATTAACAGGAGACTTAAATGTAGAGACAACAGATTTCTTTACTCAGCTTTGCATTTATTGCAATGTTTTAAACTGTTTACCCTTTTTTTCATTTTACTTTTTATCTTATGAGTCTCATCTTCTTCTTCTTTTCTCTTTTTTGCTCTGTCATTTAATCCTAACCTATACATTTAGTACAAATATTACGATTTATTATCTGTTAATTTTTTTTTTTACAATTTTATTTTTTTTAATTTTAAAATGGTCATATTACCTTAATGTTAAGGATCTTGTATGCAATTTTTGAAAAAAAAATGCTGCTAGATTTGACTGAATAATTAACTGCCATAAATTTTATTGCATTTGAACTGTTGAGAGTTTGAACTGCGTTTTTGACAGTTGTGTGTCGCTCTCTTACCCTCTCTCAACTAAATAGGTCCTCTGTCTCATTTTTTTTCTTTAATAAAGCTAAAACACGCTGGAGATCATTTTAGAGAAAGGATAACTTGACATAGATTTACAGCATTTTGTTAAGTTTATATTTAAGCATTGTCTGATTATTTTGGAATTATTCAAAGCCAGGTAAAGATGAAGGTTACAAGATGGAGAGTCTGAAGACGGAGCAGGTAGGAGAGACCTCTGTGGCCAAAACCTTGGGGATTTATCTGCTGACCGACCAGCTCAGATGCCCACGTTTAGCATTCGACCTCCAAAAAGATAAAGCACTCATTATATTCAGAGGAGTATGATGATGAAATGTTCATAGCTGCTTTATTGCTGTGTTACATAAAACATCCACACACACACACACACACAGACACATACACACACACACATGTGCGCACACACCCACACACACAGGTGTTTTGACTTTGGAGAGAGCATTGGGTTGGTTTAGCCGAAGACTACCATAAACAAGCTCAGAAAGCTTGTGTGTGTGTGTGTGTGTGTGTGTGTGTGTGTGTGTGTGTCTCACAGAAGACAAAAATGGAGTGCAGTGTAAGTAAATGTCACATGTCAGTGTGTTTTGTATTGTGTTTTGTTGTCTTGGCAGTAAACTCATCCTGTGCCGATTCTTAGAAACTTAATGACGCCACCTCGCCTATTTGAAGGCAGGCACACACACATGCATTGTAGTCCTGAGTTTTGAGTGTGATCTCTTTGTGTCGTTGAAAGCAAACAATGTGTTTTGTTACTACCGTAGTATTAAGAGATAAGGAAAAGGTTATAAACACACACAGTCTGTGTTTAACAAGATGGCCCCTGGCCATAGAGAGTCCCCTCTGATGTGGCTGTTTTTTGTGCGGCTTGTCCCTTTTCCTGGTAAACAGTGCTGTACCCGACGCCTTTCCCTAACATGGGGATAGTGGCACGGGATCCTCAGGATGGGACGTAACCGCTTTCAGCACTTCCTCGCGTCACTCCCCCTCTGTCTGAAGTGCGAGTCTTGCGTGTTTTATTGCGAGGCCTGGGTGAGTATGAAAACAAACGGGGGCCCGACTCAGAAGCTTTGATCTCCCGTTTCCTGGTTCATTATTTACGTCTGTTTCTCACGAAGCGTTTTTTTTTCTCTCTCTCACTTGATTACTATGCGCTTCCTCACAAATTTGCAGCCTGACCCCCAGACAATGTGCTTCACTTTAATGGTTTCTTCTTGCAGGAAGCTATAAAGGACTTTCGAGTTATTGTCTTTTTTTTCTGTATTTGTTTGCCCATCTGACAAACCAGCCAGAATATACATAAAAATTGGAGCAGTTTAAACAGGCTCATAAACAAGTAAATCATGAACTTTAATAAAAATTGCAGCATAATAAGAACTGCTGACATATTAAATGTTATAGCAATCATAGTTGATAGTGTGCAGTGTGCAAATATGTCAAATTTAATGTTCCTCATGCAAATAGATATAATGAAGAGGAAAATCAAATCAGTCAGACAGTGATAAAGTAAAAAAACATGAAGTGATCCAGGCAAGCAGATGATTAACCGCTTCCCTCAGCAGTGAACATCATCTACATTATAAATCATGTAATAAAGTAACACACTGTCTTTTATCAAGATGTTCACTGATGTTAAGATGTTTACTGTTGGGTGAACACCTTGTGGAAAATATATAGAAAACATGTGCTGGAGAAGGTTTTTACTTTTTGCACTAACAATTTAGGTTATTTGAAGCAACTGGAATCAATAAAATAAAAATACCTGAACAAACATTTTTTCATGCAACTTACTGTATGTTTTCCTTATTGGAATCTTGTGTGCACAAAAATTGGACAAACATATTATTTGCATTGTCCAATTTGCTTTTAAAGGTGCTTCCGGACCACATCTGAGCTGTAAAAGCAGCAAAATATAAGGGCGAAAATGATGAAAAAACTGCAAAGATAGAAGTCAGCTGCAATTAACTGGAGTTCATCGCTGGTCCAAGCAGCAGGTCGCTCACCCTGACCCATGCACCTCACCAGCTCAGCAGATAGATCAAAAAGGCCTGTCCTCAATGAAAACCACTGCACTGCTTGAGCCAAGCAGGTGGATGTCATTAGGGACCCTGCCACCGAGGGTCACCGCGGCACCCAGTTTGTGTCCTGGGCTGAATTTGATGTATGATCCAGGAGAATTTTGGGCAGTGTTACACATAAACACACACAACCCCTTCACTTTCCCTCCTGTCCCGTGTGGTGTCTGTGCATGAGTGTAAATGTGTGCACCATGTCTTCAACCATCCCACCCTCCTAAACTTCTTCATGATTCTGCCTTAATGGTCTGTGTGGTGTTTTTTTTACTGTAAGCAAACAAAATCGGATATTTAGTGTTCTCATCGAAACTCAATGCATGAATCCTTGAGGTCCACAAATGTGTTAAGAGTATTACCTTCATAGTAAAACATTTGCAAAGACATATTTATAATAATTTTAAATTGTGCATTATCTACTAGCATGCAGTTTTGTTCATCACTGCAGCAACTGAAGCATTGCATGTTTCTTGGCACACTGCTGTCACCAACTGTCAATATGTGGAAAATCAGAAAACTAATGGCAGGAAATGAATCACACCAGGACTGAATCCTGATGTTGCATTGTTTATCTGTTTGCACAGGATATAAAAAAAGAGCAGGGGCCACTCCAAAAACAAGAGTCCATAGCACTTGTGGTGGTTAAAAACTTCACAGATTATCACATTATATTAACTGAATCCTACATTTTTGTAACAGCATATTAACTCTTAGATTGTCTATAATCTTGCACACACACAAAATTGATTTGTTGCAGATGGTAACAAGTCATTTTTTTTCTTTTAAAGATTTTCCTTAAATGTTGTAAATATCACACTAAGGGCAAATATATTCATGTGTTTACTTTATAAATAAGAAAAAAAATTCCGTAAAAAGTTGTTAAATTGTATAAATGTTCACAAAGTCTGTCGAAAAAAGATCCATATCTGTAGTAAACAGGAGATTTCATAGTAACTATAGTGAGGTGACACAACAGCATGAAAACTAAGTAGCTGGAGTCAGTTTCAAAACAAAGCTACAGTGTGGTTATTGCTTTAATGAGCTGTTTTGGGGTTGTCGCCAATCAGCCAGTCATCTGTCACTGCGTCTATCCCTGCATCCGCTCATCAAGTTCCAATATCAGAGGCATTTTAAAGCACCAACAGAGAGATCGCAGTCTTGACACTGACTCACCACAAAACACCACAGTGAAATAATTGGAGCTTGTTTGAGGGTATTTAAGCCAACTTAGCTACGAGGAAAGATCCTGTCTGGGGAGGGGGACAGACATGAAAGAGCTGAGCGGGTGAAAGTGACTAAGAGTTGGGCAGATAGAGAGAGCAAGATGGGGAAGTGAGTCCGACCATTGCGTGTTTGAAAGCAGCAGTTGGGACCCTGATGACAGAGTGGTCTTTGGGAATTTAAGAGCAGGGGCTCATAAGTGGGCGTTTCCCCCCCACAGAGGACTGGGCCAGGAAGGAAGGCTTTGGCTTTCAAAGCGTCCACAGCTTTATTTATATTACATATTTTCATCGCCAGAACTCTTTCAAAGGGGGAAGAGTGCTGTTTTCCTATTTCCAATACGCTTTGCCCACTGTCTTTCATATCCTACTCTGCCTCACGACAATGTATTTGTTTCCGGAGCAGCGTTCGCCTGGGTCTCCATGTGAAGCTAACTTTGTTTACCAATGAAAGACACAGTCAGAGTGTTTTTTACTGAATGTGTAGGGGATGATGGGAAGTTGCGTGATTGTTTTGCCTCACCTGTTTTCCAGTGGGGTCCAAAATCAAGGAGGAATACTTAAAAAAAAAACAAAACAATGGCACAGAGGCCTTGGAACAACTGTACGATGAAAGGTATGGTCCCCACACTGCAGAGACATCAAGTCCTTTTGTTGAAAGTGGCCTTTGTTTTCTCTTTTCATGACTGAAAGTGTTCCCTGGCTAAAAGGACAACAATGACAGATAGTTCTGGCTGCATTGTTGTTTTGTATGATTGTGGTGTCAACAGATATATACTGAATAAATACTTAGGCATGCAGGGTGAGTATTAGTTTGAATATAAATAAATACTAAATTGAACATTTTCACTGAACATGGTCAGTGTGTTTGGTTAGCGTGACCAAACTGGCTTTTGTTCACATACAGAAGTCAATTTAAGACTTCTGTCATTTAATTCCAAGGAATAAATTGCAATCTAGCTTTGGCACAAAGTTATGAATTTTCCACTTGGTTTATTTCCCCAAAAAAGGACCAAAAATGTAAAATCAGTCACCTTTTGACAGTTAACCCCAGCCGAGCCACCAGTGGCATCATTAACCATCATTAGGCCAAGACAGCTACTGATAAATTAGTCATCCATCAAAGGCAACCATATCATCTGGAGTCCCCTGGTCATTATTGGAGGCAAACAATGGTGTCACATGTAACTGTCAACCTGGTGCCTCCTCTCATCTCTGTCTCCTCTTGGGAATGGGAATGGACAACCCCCCAACAACCAATCAGCATACGTGCCTTGAGGGAATAAAAGACAATCAAAGAGCAGCAAGCTTTTTACCTCTACTTACCAGGGAGGGAAGCTGTGGAGCTCCTGTCTGAAACTCAGGTAACTTTCTGATGAAGAAAGAATCTCTTTTCCTGCTGAGGGTAATTCTGGCTGTGACTGTTGTGTCCTCCAAGGGCTATTTAGGGCTGCTTTTAAATGCCAAAGGCAGACTGAGTAATGGAAAACTGAAAGAAAAAAGAGGTTAAAGTGGAACAAAATGTTCTTTGACCTTGTTTTCTGGTTAGTGTCACACAGAGAAATCAAAAAAATGAATAAACAAATAAATAAATAAATTATTATTGAGATTTTCCAAATGCACATTTTACTTTTCTCTGCTGTTCTAACAGTCTAACTGAATTTAAATGTGACTGAAAGTTGTATTGCAGTTTTTCACATGAAATTTGAGCATTAGTTAATTGTTAATGCTCAAAAAAATGTTGATATTTTCCCATTTATCTTACCTAATGTCCATTTAAAATAATGTTTTTTTTCTTCTTTGTAATAGAATGGGTAATCCCAAAATGTTGTTTTAAACAACATTTTACAGATTTATTCCAAATTTTGTAAAACAGTTGATACTTGAACTCACATTACTTTTCACTGACAACATCCAACAAACTAACTGAACATATTGTGCTTCATAAATTCATTGTGATTTGTATTAATTACCATCTTAAATTTAATTTATAAAATTGCTGAATTTATAGTCAGTTGATTTTTACAATTTAGATGGTAAAATGATAGACTCTGTCTAAATATACAGCAAGAAAACTTTTCATTGAACTCTTACACAGGTAAAGATGCTGTGCATATGCCTCTGCATGGCGCTCCTGAGACACCTCCCTGCCGGCACAATGCTTAATTAATTAAGAAGGGGGTGCCAATTGCCCTCAGGACCCTGGGGTAATCATACAGGGCAAATTACAGCATGTTGAGCTGTGGGCTGGGAGAGGGGAGCCACTGACGCTGATGTCAGTGTTGATTAATTTCTCCGTATAGATCCTGACACCGCAGTGCATGTGTAACCTGTCACAAAGCACCCATGTGTCTATTCATCACTGCCTGGGAGGTATGTGTGTGTGTGTGTCTGCAAGTATGTGTGTGCTTAGGGTCTGCTCTGTACTGACATCATGTACAGTTTTATGTGCATCATGGCGCTTTTGCATATGTGTGTATAAACATTACTGTAGAAACCATGAGGTCTCTGTTTGTTTGAATGTGTGTGTCAGCATTTGAAAGCATTAATAAGTGCTTTGTGTGTGTGTGTGCATGAAGGTGCATGTATGTGTGCTTTCTGTATATATTACTATTATTGCATGTTTGTGTGTGCCTCCCTCATGCTTATTTGTGTTTGTTCCTGTGTGTGAGGCAGGCAGCACCAACATGTAAACAAGATGGTGATGCCTGATAAGACCAAGTGACTTTCCTGATGACAAACGGCCGATAACGTCTTGGGACTGGGAGGGTGGGAAGGACTGTGAGGAAGTGTATTGATTAGCCTTATTACCCAAAGCATCCGTCTTAGGAGCGAGCGAGGGGAGGGGACAGGGGTGGGAAATTAGCTGGGCTCCACCTCCGCTGACGGACTGATTGCTCTGGGGGCTCTGAGGGGAACAAATGGCCCCTGCCTGTCTATACATACACTCACACACAAAGACACTTCATGAAGCATATCTTCCATTGTTAATTTTTCCATTTTTTGCATAGATTTATCCAATTTTATGCTTTTGTAACATGTACAAATTAGTCACATATAAAAAATATGATTACTTTTAAAACTCCTTTAGTAATTCAGAGGAAGCCATCTAGTGTTTTTGAGTTTTTTTTCTTTACAGTTTTTGTGTCCTTTGCCATATATGAATGCATTTAGCAATGAGAACCACCAACAAGCAACAGGTCCATTTTTGTCGTTAAGAGTTGTGGATTATGGATAAACATTCTTAATACTATAATTGGTTGATCCCTGTATTTGCCATGTAAAGTCTCAAAAAGTTATTCTCTCAGAAAAATTATGTATGTTGTTTTTTTTGGAATATTGTATTTGTTTTTTTTAGTGGTGGGACTCGATTAAAATTTTTAATCGCGTTAATTATAGGGTCTGTAATTAATTAATCGAAATTAATCGC
>JAQMCX010000045.1:12296765-12325330 GCA_029814765.1 Acanthurus leucopareius | reverse complement strand
ACACACACACACACACACACACACACACACACACACACACACACACACACACACACACACACACACACACACAATCTTGCCAAACCCAAACTGGCTCACCATTTTCTCCAGAGGACAAAGCTGTCAGCTTCCTGGCTGCCACAGGCCCGACTCTACCTGACCGCTCCAACTGGAGGTCCTCATTAATGTGGTCCGCAGCATGCCAACTTTTAATAGCTACACACAACTGTACAGCGTCAGATGATGAGGCCTGCTGCTGTATATAAAAAAATAATAATTAAAAACCACCAGAGTAGCCGTCTCACCGCATTCTATAAATACCACACACGACTTTTCTGACTCTGTATTAGCGCCAACCTTCAATGACCTCATCTTATTTCCAACCCACGGTGTGTTCTTAAATACTGATGACATGGGAGGAGATGCAACAGCCAACCTATCCACACTGCCAGAAAAAATACCAGGAATTGTTAGTAAAAGTGATGAGGTCAAAGAAAGGTAGCAAACAAGAGAAAAAAGAAAACCCTATACGACACACACACACTTAGACGTCACCTTAAAACTTACCAGGATGTTTTGGCTGGTCAGCGGAAAAGGACGAAGGCGACCATTTTGTTCAGATGATGAATGGGTTGGGCTGACAGGTCACTTCTCCCTCCCTCTCCTCCTTTACTCCCCTTTTTCTCCATCCCTCCATCCTCTCCTCTTCCTCCTGACTCTCAACCCCTCCCAACCCAAAGCCACAATTTGTTCCCTCCGACTGGGGGCCCAGAGACGGATTCCACCAGGTGACAGATTTATCGTCATCGGCACGAGGTAAAACGCCTCAAACCCTCAGTAACGCCCGACGATCCACTGCCGGGGAGACGAGATTGAAGCGCCATTTATATCTGCTGGGGTCCCAGTAAAGGGCAGCTCCTATATATCTCCGCAACAGGGGACTGCATTTCTCAGAAAATTGCTCTCACTCCCTGTACAGCTGGAAAGCTAGAATTTTCTCATTCCTTAAAACATATCTGGATTTCTTTCATGATGTTTCTTTTCTTCTGAACAAATGAGTATATGAACCATATGTGTGAGATTTTCCCCCCGGGCCTGGAGCTGAAAGCTGGGAGTCATTTTCACCCTGGCCAACATACCTACCGCGCCATGTCAGGGAGCTGGCTTGAGGTTTGCAGTGACGGAGCTCGCAGGTGTAACAACCCCATCCCCACCCCCCCCACCCCCAAACCTGCCACAAACCGCCTCATACAGGGACCATAATTAATCCAGGTCCAGGCCTCACCCAGAGACGCTTTAGGCCTATGGGTGGTCCACAACGAAGCACACACACACACACATACTCACTTACATACTGTACTGTGCTATATGTAAATGCCGTGCAGCTCATACATTAAATGCACTGCTTGCTTCCTCTCTGTCAGTCCCTCCAGCTCACACACACACACATCTGTCTCTACAGCTCTGAAAATATACAAAAGGCCTGCTTGGCTGTTTTGAAGCCCATTGGACAGATTAGCTGGCAAGCTTCATGGATGGCTGACTCATTATCCCACTAACTGGCTGATCCTATGATTGACTGACTGGTTGTGTAAATGGTGGAAAAAACTGACTGGTTCGTGGATTAGTTGTCCTTCAAATTGAATATCTGGTGAACTGACTATCTTACTGGCTGGATTTCAGATGGAGCTACTTACCAACACATCAACTAACCAAGTGATTGACCGACTTAGTGACTCATTGGATGGCCAATTGTGAATTTATTGGTTAAATATGTGACAGACTGACTGGCTTTGGATGTGTAGCTCACCAACTGGCTAGTCCACCTATTGGCACTGACATACCAGGCTTGCGGTCAGCCATTTGCCAGTGTCCCGGCTTTTAGTGAGCGTCTAAAACCCAAGGTTTTGGGGGTTTTTTCATATACGATAGTCAAGAGTTGACCTTTGTCAGCAGCTTCTCAGCTATTTGATGGTGTTAAATTTGTGGAGTCAGTCAATGGAGAAATAGCTTTCCAGCTAAGAAAATCACATGCACAAAAGAGTTACAATAGTAAGAAAAGGAAGCAAATGACTAAAGAGGGGACACAGATGGCTCATCTCATTTTTCATCCGTCTTTCCAAACAATGATACATTTACAACAACAGGTCCATGTGGATTGAAGAAACTAAAGACCAGCTAATCAGCCTGACTCAGGAGAGCTCAGCTCTGTGTGAAATCAGAGGTTAGTCCTGCTTTATCACATCAACAGCTTGTACATCTGCATTCCTAAGTTTTTTTTCCCTCTGAATTATGAATACAGACTAGCACCACCTGCTGTTGTGTAGACTTATTTCTTCTCATGGACACAGAGCTAGTTGGCCATCAGCAGTAATCTTTGGGTAGTGTTAAAGTGCAACTAGAAGCTGCAACAGACACAAGCGTAATTTGGTAATTGTTAATGAAAGGTCTTTTATGACGATTTGCTGTGTCTCAGACTGTATGGGTGAATTATCAGCTTACTGATTTTACTGTAGGTCTGTCAATCTCTGACAGTCCTTTAAGAAAAAAACAGCTAACTTTCTCATTGGCCAGTTGGTGGACAAGCTGCCTGGCTAGCTGACTGGACAATTGTCAGAATGGCAAACTGGTCATATCTCCAACTCATTGTCTGGCAGCCTGAATCAGTGAGTCTTGGTTGTTGGACTGGCTAATCAACTGACAGACAAGTTGTGAACTCAAAGCCTGTCGGACCAACTGGCTGACTGACTGACTCTCTGGCTGACTAAATGATTCAATACGGAAGGGACTCCATCCAGATAAAATGAACCCACATCTCAACTCTCTGCCTTTCCAAACTCCTGTCAGAAAACTCTCTGGCCAGCCTCCTCTTTCCATTCTTCATGTCAGCTATGACTGTAAAATGACTGCATTAGTTTCAACGAGGAACCTTACTTTTTTTTTTATTTCAGGCATTAAGCTGATGGTCTTATCCAGAGTGAGTGGGGAGAATTCAGCAAGATGATCAAAGACATTTCAACAAAACATACAGCATGGCTGTCATGTGGATACAGTGACATCACAGGGATCAAATTGGTGATCTCTAAGTCACACGGACTTTCTCTAAATACTGCAATCAGCTGTTGCCAGTCCATAAAGTAGAAATGTGAAGAAAAATTACATATCTTAGGCAAATATCATGTAGCATTTTTAAATCTAGGGATCCAGTCTGGAGAGGTGTTATAGGTGTGTAAGATGACTATTTAAATGACTTATTTTTGCTTTAGAAGTAACAGATCAATAATTTTTTTAACTTTCATTTATTTATAAAAAAAACAAAAAAAGATCACTTGTTTTGAGAAGCGGACTTTGATATCTGATGCAATGTTTTTGACCATTCAGAAATGACTACTTCAATGTCTGTGAAAGTCTGTATGTACTGTTATTTTTTTCCTGGAACTTTTATTCAGTCTGATGCTGTTTATTTTGATTGTTTTTAAGTGCAATCCTTTCCTCTAACACTATATGCTCCCATGTGACCTCTTGTGGAGGATTAAAAGAAAAGAACAAAAGACCATAAATTTCCAGAACCGAATTCCTTTAGTCAAAGAGAGGAACTGACCATAGATAATGTTTCCTAGTGTCTCCATGACCAAACATTATGGCACAGTTAATGGTTAGGATCTTTGTATTTGCTCTCCATTAAGTCTAAGCACACACAGCAACAGACACTCACATACACACAAGCTGTCATAATGAACAAGTGACCTGCACATGACCCACTATTTCAGCCTCTCACTTAGAAGTAAGGAAACACACACACACAAACACACACACACACATCACCAAAAATTATACCTTCAGACCTCCACAGAGAGGTAGGTAAACACACACGCAGAGACTGAAGTGGGGCTTTATCATGGAAGAACAATGTGAGCCTCCACCCCCACTTTTAAACAAATAAAGCAGCTCTCTCTGCATCCTCACCTGTCTGCCTTTATGGATTTCTGCACTGCAATTAGCTTTTATTAGCCATTCTCTGAATGACACAGCACAATAGTCGCGCTAATTGAATAGCAACACATCAATTAGAGGTGTTGGCCCTTCAAACTGGGCAGCCGTGGAGGATTTAGATCAGAAATGCTCCCAAGAACAGTTAATGAGCAGGTAAATAAACTTATCTTTCTATTTTGCAGTTTCTTCATTATTGTGAGCCGTGTAGAGATGCATTAGCTTGACCTAAAACATCCTTGCATTTTATATACACATAGTTTTATGTTCACTTTCTCTGGTAGATTTTTTATTTTAAAAAAATCAGAAAGCAAAACTGTGCTGTGCATGTAATTTGCGAAACAATGTATAATTCTGACCTGAAACTGGTAGACTTAGTGTTCTCCACTTTAAGCCTGTTGTATTTGTAATCTATCCATTTCAGGCCGTCTTCCAAATGTGGCTTTTTTTTTTTTTACCTCAGAAGGGAGTTTTTCAGAAACAATCTCCAGAGTGTCTTAAAAATGCCGGCTTTGTGTTATACTGTATAAAGGAAATATTGAGCTTCTAAAAACAGACATGTTAGCCTAGTTGGAGTCAAAATTGCACAACACACTGTTGTAGTCATTAAGCTGTAAATATGCTGATTTTGACAGATGACGTTGTGAGTATGCCCAAAAATGTTTGCTAACTAAAAAGACATCAAATAAGAAGAGATTTAGCCTTTTTTTGTCCAGATGTCATGTCAGGCATCTCTAGCTTTGCCAGAGATAGAGAGATGTTGCATTTTGTAAGGTTTTGTTTGAAAACTGAAACTACAAGATTGCTGATACACTACTTTTTTTTATTTCATAGGCGTCTGATTTTAATATGTGAAATGCATTGTAACAAAATACCCAGCCAGAGCAATACACAACACACCCACTCATAGCTAAAAGGATATTTAAGAATTACAGCAAACATGAAAACAGCTATATTCTTCATCCAATAGCTCTTATTTATTTAAAGGATTGCAAACAGAAGCAGAGACCTTCTGCTTGTAGGGAAAATGTAAATGTATCAGAGATGACTCCATACTGTTAAGCATTTTGGCAGAGGCAGAGGTGTGTGTTTCTTAGATAGCCTTTTAGCTGTTCTGTGCCATTAACGCACTGGTGAATGGTATGGCAGGTCTGTAGAAAGGGACAGGGGTTGGATAAAGGGAGAAGATAATGGTCCATTGGGTGCAGCTGTGTGTGTGTGTTTGTGTGTGTGTGTAAGTGTAAGTGTATTTCTGTGTGTTAGTGGCTAAGGGTCAGCCAGAGGGGATACAATGTGTCTGTCACAACTGACCGCTCCACGACCACAGACAACAGTTGACCAGCCACTACTGTGTTTGTGTGTGTGTATGTGTGTGTGTTTCACAGGCAGAGAAAGTAGAGGCAGTCCATCCTCTCCAACACTCTTTTTCACTATCCATGCTGTTACAGCCAACCGCACACTGACCCCTAGGTCGAGTAAGTGTGTGTGTGTGTGTGTGTGTGTGTGTGTGTGTGTGTGTGTGTGTGTGTGTGTGTGTGTGTGTGTGTGTCTCCAGCAGAAGAGTACAACAGTTAATGGCCTACACAATCACCCAGGATTCACCTAACAGTGAAGTGAATAGAGAAGAGCTATAGAGTCAGGTGTGTGAGTTTGTGTGCGTAAGCGCACCTCTGTCATGAATGACCGCACACTCACCTGGCGCCTGAATCCGCACCAGTGAGGAGATTTTGTCCTTGTTGTATTAAAATTACCTAGTCTGTATAGGGAATGTGAGTGATGAGGTTGATGGGAAAATCCATCATATATTGTCTGTTATATATCATCACTCAGTGATGCTTCTGTTTCATAACTATTCTGTTATATATTTGCTCATAAAGTAATGTAATTTACTCCTGCGTACCTACTTTCCCTCAGCTAACTACGTGTGCTCAAGTTAGTAAATCTCTGTGTCTGCCAGGGCACTGAACACTTTTTTTACCTTTTGATTCCTGGAAGCTTAGTACCTGTTGTGATACTTGTCACTCATTGTGTATATCAGTCAGTGGTAAGCAAAGATTGTCCCCATTCATTTCAATGTATTAATAGACAAGTAGCAATAAAACTATGTTGTGTTTACCAAAAATAAATCAAAACCCTGAAAAAGTCCAGAAATCCTTTTTTATTGTTTATTTTGTTTGTTTTATTTTTATTTTATTCTTCTCAGTGGAAGAATAAATTTGTGGCCTTGACGAATCAGGATTTAAATTTTGTGACATAGTTTCATTCCAGTGAAACTGCTGCAATCAGAACCCACTTGTGGGGAATTAAGTTACTAAGTTATTGAGTTAGCTAGTGAGTTTAACTTTAGTGAATTCTGACATGCAAAGTTGTGCCCTTGACAAACCAAGCTGTTGTAGCTTTTTGGCTATTGTACCATTCACTGTTATTTAACTTATCTGTTGGGGTGAAACCAGTACCATAATAAAGCAACTGATTGCACACAGTCAATAATACAAACAAGTCTTACTTTCAAATTTTGTGAACATGTTGTTTCTTTAGCAGCCAAACTCAGCCAACATTCAAACATGTTTTCTCACTGACCATTGACTTTAATTTCTTTACAATAACTTTTTGAATTTTTTATTTAAAATTCTGTGCAATGGTTGAAAAAAATACCCAGGGAAAGTAAACAGATCAGCTGAGAGAAAATAGAGTGAAAAGTAGGGAAATGTTGTGACGGGCCCACAACCAGTGTTTAGCTCACCAAGTACGGCAGTTCACAGGGACTAAAGTTTTTGTGTTCCTGTCAAAGCCCAGTCATGACGCAACAGTCACAGAGAAAATTGGAATTATGACTTGTGTATGTTGAATATATGAGTTTAAATTCAAAGCTGGGCAAGGACAATACAGCTAATAGAAAAGAACACAGTGTTAGAGAGCCTCATGGAGGATATTTATGGAAAGTAGTTAAGCAGTCACACGAATGAAGGTGAAGATATGATAGTATAAAAAATTGAAGACCACTTGAAACTCTGTTCTTTTTCACACATGAGCACAGCTGGCCAGTTGCTGCAGCAACAGCTGTTTGAATCCCACAATAATATTTTTTCAGCTGGCAATTCAGACTAATTCAAAAACTTCATTTCAGAAAAGATTTTGGATTTTGAATTGACAGAGACAATGCTTACATATGGATAACAAGTCAAACAAAGCTGTCCTGTTCTTATGCGTTTATTTTTTTATATTCTCAACTGTGCAGGTCATATCATTTCTTGACAGGCAATAGTTAGCAATAGTTAGCCAATGCCTATCTGAGAGAACAATGCCGTAAACTGAAATTCCTTCTGCAGCTGTTTTTAGCGTTTATGCTCCTGCATGGGAACCTCCACCTTACAGCGGGCTATCCTTGGAATTTCACCTGACGATACTAATGCTAGCTCCTGTAAACAAACATCCACAGATAAGAGAAAGCGAGGGACTGATAAGATTTGTGAAAGTATTAATGCATGCGTGAAATATAAACAGACTGTCTTTCACAATCACACACACAGATGCACATACACAAAAATACTGTATATCAATTGAGACCTCCCCTCTATAATTTGTTTGACTTTGGCTGCGACTTGAACACCTGACAGTGTTTGTGAGCACTACTGTTCCTCTTGCAAACAGAATCTTATATGAAGCAATGAACAATGACTGTTGCATGACCTGTTAATGGATCTAGCAGTAGCTCAGTGCTTGTGTGTGTGTGTGTGTGTGTGTGTGTGTCTGTTTGTGTCACATGAGCGCTTGTATGTGTTTGTATTCAAAGCAGTATCGCGTGGATTTATGTAAACATATGGTCCTTAAAGTGACGCACCAGTTTTTGGGTCACGGCATGCATTCTCTGTTCTGACCGGCATAACTGGTAATAGACCACAGACTCTGGCATTTGTATTGTGCACAGATATTTATATATATATACTCATTTTGTGGTTTGACGTTTTGGGTGCTGACCTAATGCTCCTTTACAAATTCATTTATAGCCTGTTAAGCAGTACTTAATTCTAAATGGACCACATTAAAGAAACAAGTAAAAAGGAAGCCAAGGGTCAGAGCTGCAGCAGTCTGACAGTAGATATAACAATTATACCTCTGTTCCTAAAGAAGTGTCTGGAAAAGATCCAAGAAGCAGGCAGATTAATTATCATCTTGGACATGCCGGAGTGTGTGTGTGAGTGTGTGCGTCTATGTGTGTCTGTGTGAGACGATGGAGAAGTGGTTAGGTTGTGTGAGTCACAGTTACCGCTGCATATATTTCTGGACATTCTCCGGGCACAATGTTTACACAAGGGTGAATTATATGTATGTGTAAGTGTTTTCTCACACTTCCCTCTCAACCCTCTCTTCTATTCCATATTTAACATCTCAGACCATAATTGTTTATTCCCCTTCTCTAATAATACAGTTTTGTTTTGCATTGTCTCTCTGCTTTGATAGCATGGGTTTAGGCTTTATAAAATGCATTTAATGACAAGATAAGTTAAAAACAGTGCAGGTTTCCTAGGGAAAAAAAACTGAAGTAAAGGCCATGAAACATGACTCACATTTTTTTAATTCTCATTGACAAATTCAGGGACCTCTTGTGTCTTGTATGTGTACGTGTGCATCAGCAAGATTCCTTCGTCAGTCATTCCCTTTTTTGTTTTAACTTGTCATCTATTTCTCACCCTGAATACTTTGGAACTTTATTGAACAACTCATCACTTTATGAATATTGTTTTATCACAGGCTTTTGCTAATCTTGAACAGGTGTTTCCTTTGCCTAACCTTAATCATACTTGGACTTTAATTTATTTGCCATAAATGGGATTTGCCTGTAATCTCAACCATGCATACTGTAGATACAAAAGTATTCCAAAAGTATATTTTTAAATGTTATACTGAATCTAAAAGAAATATTAGTGCAGAGCTTCCTCTGTAGTTTTCCAGAATGGAGCAATAGCAGCATTTTAGTCTTTTGATTAGGTTGAGTTTTCAGCACAGATGATGAATCGCTGCACATTTATTCATTTAAAAAATTACAAGACTTTGAGTTTAAATCTGCATCCCCTCCCTCACCGAGCTGGACAGGTCTGTGATCTTTTAACCCACGACAGCTTCCTCTCTTTATATGTACTTCTGCTCTTCCCTTTCATTGTCCCCCTCCCCCACCTTCTCTCATCCTTCTGTCAGAGATGTTAGCGGGACATTTAGCTCTGTGTGGACTTTCTTTCATCCTATACTCCTCTCCCCTCCTTCTGCCATAAACATTAACAGGGTAGCCCCCTGTTCCCTTCCTCTGTTTCTCCTTCTACTTTTTCTTTGCCATCCCCTTTACCATCCCTCATTCTGGCGTGATTGACACTTCATCAGAAATGTGGAAATGCCAAGCCTTGACCTGCTCAATGGCACAGTAGCCCACAGTATTTATATTAACCTCTTGTCTCCTATCTGCCCCACTCAACTCCAGTGGCCAGTGTTACAGCTGTTATTTGTAGCATATTTTACAGACAACATTGTCATCTTAACTATGATATATCTCTTTAAGCACCACATATTAATAAGACTATAACACGTAATCGGCAGTCTATGTCTCAGCTGAATGATTTTTTAACAAAATTAGAAATGGAAAAAATTCCTAATGGAAAAATCACAGACTGACACAGGATGTGCAAGCCGAGGCCTGAAAGGTTCTGCAGCCACAACATCAAAAATCATTGGTACCAATTAACCAAGCATCAGTGGCATCGGTGAGGTGAGGCGCTGGCACAGAGCCCAATAAATACTGTGAGACAATACACACCCCAGTCACAGCATGTTCACCCTGCTGCCGTCTGGCAAGAGGTATGGAAGTGTCTGCTGACGTACTGCCAAAATAAAGGACAGCTTTTATTCTCAAGCTGTGGGATTGCTCAACCTATTTTAGTAGGTTTTACTCAAAAGTTAAAAAAAAGCTTAAAAGTTAAGGAATTTATCAATAATTGATACCTTCACATCATTTCTTGGTTTTATAGTAGAATATGGAAATGACAGCTATTTAATTTTCAGCTTTGTGCTGTAAAATAATGATCAAAAAACTTAAATCTTGAAAATGTTCAACTAAAGTTCTCTCTTCCAGTTAGAAATAGCATTTTTTTATGCATCCCCTCTCAACTTTTCTAAAGATCTGAGGATATTTGTTGCTATGCAGCTTATTAAGAAAGATAAATGTGTTGCCCATTTCACAATCAATCACTGCAAGAAAAAGTCAAATTCATTTTGGAATGGAAAAACAGCATCTGTTTTCTTTTACGTCTCTGTCATGGCATGAGTCAGCAGAAGGCAGTATTCTTATTTCTTTTATCTGCTTGCTCAGAATTAACACGGTAATGATTTCTCAAAATGTAAATGCAGAACATTCGAAGGGATCTTCAAAAATTATGAGTGGTCTCTGCTCTCTGTTATGATTGTTCTCATATCCATGTTTCTCTGAGAGTTCATATTCAAGCACACAGATGCCAGTCAAGTCTGCAAATATTCTGGCTACATGTTCATTATTTATATATTTTTATACCTGTTTTTATTTTTTGGAGGGGTATAAATCATTAAAATGTGCATACATGTGTGTTCTCCAGCTCACCTCACTTTTATGTTTTCTTAGCTGTTTGACATGGAGATAACCAAACCCCACAGACAATATCAGCTCCTTTCCACTTTAGGCTGTCGGCAACAAACTTGCAACACTGAAACCTCTTTACCCAAACATGCATGCACACAGAAACACACACACACTTTTCTTCAGTCAAAAGGGCTAGCTCTTGTTTGATCCCTTGTGAGGTTTATCTGCTAAGCCCAAATGTCAACACTTGCTGTTGACAGACTTAGTTTCCTCCAATAATCCAGTGACTGTCCACATCCTAAGACCTGGAGACCAGCAGGTAAGAGCCTTTGACCTGGGCCACAGTAGAAAGTCAAAGGGATACAAGCTATACTGGCAGATACAACATGCAGGAGTTATAAAGTGTAATTTTGAAAATGTATTTTTCATTGCAACTGTTTTTCCTTTTCATGTTTTCCCTATGTTAACACAAAATCTGTTTTGTGTTAACATAAGGAAAACAGCACAGATTGTATGGGATTCTGGGTAACAGTAACATTAACAAGATAACTTTTTTTTTGTAATTGATCACTCATTTTTTATGTCTGTTGCTTAATACACACTGCAGGTGTTGTCACTGATATGTACTTGTGTGTGTTTCGCTATTTTGGTTATGGTTCGGTATGGTCATAGAGAACATGAAGCAAATGAAGGTTTAGCCAACTGAGCATGGCTCAGCAAAGTAACTGGGCTATTTGTCTTTCCCATTCCTCATATTCTGCTGATATTAACCCCTCTGCAGTAGCTGGCATCTGTTTTCAGCCAAAAAGGCTCCGATAAACTCACCAAACAGCAGACAGATGCAGTTGGCAAAAGACAAAAGTGAAGTGTTTAGCAAATTATGACCCAACCATTTCCCTTAAGAGTTGGTGGTGAACAAAACAGAGCACAAAAAAGTGAATTTTGGAATTTTATTCATCAGTGGACCAGAAACTCAACTCTAAGAGAATGGTGGTATAGCTCAAAATTTTCAGAATTTGTTAAAAGTACATTTTATTCTCAACACAACACCTTGGTGTAGTTTTTGGCTTTCCATTTTATTTACTATATCCCTTAGTCCACTATATTTGAGTAGGGTTTTGTACTCTTTGTTCTACAAGATTCACTTATTTTTACTTTTTAGAGATCACACTAAACAGAGGAACTCTGCTGCTCCTTTTCATCTTTTTATGGTGTTTTGTTTACATCTGTCACGCTATGTTGTTGTGTCACACCGCCACCTTCTTTGTTTTGTGTAATGAGTCATTGCTCTGTGCGCTTGGTCCTGTGGTATTTTTAGAGCAAATGACTGTTTACATTACACCTTCAATACAAAAAACAGAGTAAGGTAGGGAGGAGAAGTGTGTGTTTGTGTGTTTGTTTGTTATGTTTGAGCATGTGTGAGTGGGGCTGGAGGAGCGATTTCCTGGTTATGAATAGCAAGTGTGTGTTGATTATAATTTAATGATGTTAGTGTGTGTTGTGTGTGTGTGTGTGTGTGTGTTACAATTCCAAGGCTATTGTTGTCTGATCAGAGCAGTTCAGTCATACATGCAGACCTACACTCATTCATAAAGACAAACGTGCACACCGCCCATAACACACACATGCTCAGATCTGCATGCAAACACACAAGCAAGGAAATGCTGCACATGTTCCTACCATGCATCCACATGGTCATATACACAAACAACAACTGGAAACACACACAAAAACACACACACACGCTCAAGAATGCAGAGAATTTCCTGAATAAATTTCGACAAATTTTTTCTAGCAGTTTAACAGTAAAAATTTGGTCGCTTAAAGTGTTGTTAGTGTGAGTGTGTGCATGTGTGTGTGCATGTGTATTAGATAAGTCCTAACTTGGAAGTGAAGTGTAGCACAGGGTTAGTCCAAAGTTTGAGAAATGGTGTCGGCATGACTTTGCTCTTCTTATGACCTGACTTTTACCACCAAAACTGTAAACAGTCACAATGTCTATAAAGTAGCCTATCACTTAAGCTCCTAGGTGACTCTCTCTCTCTCTCTCTCTCTCTCTCTCTCTCTCTCTCTCTCTCTCTCTCTCACTGTCTCTCTATTTTAGTCACTGTGTAAAAATTCATTAACCAGTTCCAAGGATTGTAGCCTACTGTAGTTGTGTTTAAAAAACAAACATCATACGATCCACACTGTATGTTTGTCTGCTGTTTGTCTTGTGTTCATACCTATTGACCTCTCTCTCTCTCTCTCTCTCTCCTTTTCTTCTCTCTCTATCTCCCTCTCTCTTCAGGTTAATCATTTCAGCTGCGCTATCTTGCCAGAGAAGGCCTTATCAGTTTCTGTGTATCATTTTATAACCTGCACCCCCCTTTCAGCCTCCTGCCCCACTTGTCCTCTCCCTGTTGTCATTCCCTGACTCCGCCCCCTACTGCCTTCAAGTTACCCAGCTTTAACCAATCACAGCACAGCACTGTGTTGCTAATGGGTGGAACCATGTGCACCATATCAATGTTGTGGTTGATGAGCTGGTCACTAAAGGACGACTGAAAAAGAATCTGTTATCTTTTTGTATACGTAAAGGGAAGTGAGGTGAAATGATAGTTTTCGAAATAAGAGTTCAATTTTTTTTCAGTTTTAGTGTATTTTTTTGGAATAACATTTTATTTTTCATAAATGCATCCCACTTGTTTGACCACTTCTTTTAGAAACAAAGGCTGTAAAAATGTGTGAGGAAATTTTTTCAACTGAGGCGAAATTGGATGTTTCTGGTCGAGGATTTATATGAAAAAGTATTAGGAATGTGTGTGTGTTCATGTGTGTGTGTGTGTTTGGGTGTGTGTGTGTAATGGGAGAGGTGATGAGGAGTGCATTTTGGGAAAAACTGACAAATGGGATCACGTAAATTCCAATGAGGGTTTGATTGGGCCAGGTGAACATTTGAGTGTGCTGATAACCAGAACATTTCCAGTGGATTCAATTTATAATGTCTTGCAGTAAATTTTTTCTTGGTCATATAAACTTTAAGAAAGCCAAATTTACTAAATTGCTTAAACAACACTGGGGTAACATGAGAATAAATTTAAAAAGCAGTTGAAAAACTAATACAGCTGTCTGGACAATATTTAGAGCCCCAAGGTAAAGATGTGACATATTCCTACACTAAAGCTGGGCTTTGCAGGCTTGATGAATTGCAACAGGTCGAGCTGTGTCTGTTTTTAAACAATGCCTCTGGTTTTTCACTTTTATTCCACCACTTTTATATATGAAGTGTATAACTTATTTGTCTTGCTTTTTAGATAAAGGTTTGGATTACAGCTGAGTAACCTGAAAAAAAGACTATTTTAGATGGAATAGGAAATGGAAATTTTTCAATCATAGATCCCTAAAAAAATAAAAACTATAAAGATAGAAGAGAAAGTGCATTACAGCATATATTTTTTTAAAAAATATGAAAACAAAGTCAAGAAAAGTAATTTAGGCTCTATAGGTGAATGCTCCTTTACTGTGTTTTGTGAGGTATGTCCCTCTAATAATAATGTAAACCCTCAGCATGGGTCAGTGGTTTTAAATGGGTCCTTGTGTTTGTTTCAACGACTAAAGCGACTGTGTGGACGTCTGAATATTTGTATTAATGTGTGCGTGCATATGCATGTGTGCGTGTGTGTCTCTGTCTGTGTGTGTGTGTTGGTGTCTGTCTGTGTGTGTGTTTGGTGTGTTTGGTGTGTTTGGTGAGTATGCAGCTCGCCCTCTGCGACCCTTCAGGTGCGTCCGGCGGTCTGCCCCGGGACTTTTCCGTCCCCCCCTCCTCTGCTCGTCCTCATCGTCTATGACAGATAATACGAATACACAGTGTCTAATCGAACTATAAATGTGTCGTGTGTGTGTGTGTGTGTTCCTTTGTGTGTGTGCGTCTTTGCGTGGAGCTCGTGGAAGGGGGGCTTTATGAGGACGTGGACGCATATTTTTATTTTTTGTGTTTTTAATTTGGAATGGGTTAAATAGCCCGAGCCTGACGTCAGATCACTAATTGATCCCTGTTCAGCCAATTACCGATAATAATTCAGAAGCAAAGGTATAATTTATTGCATAAGGGGGCTGATTTGATCCAAAAAACAGAGGCCGTTTTAAGCCTGAGGCCGGCGCTACTCACGTTTTCCACAAAACTGAAAAAACAAACCCAAAGCCACCAAACCAACAGAGATTATTTTACATGTTTTAATTTATATGGATCTAATGAAGAATTCACATTGTCCTTCATCTGCATTATATGATGGCATAGCCCTGTAAGAAATTAGGAAAGAAAGCCAACAGAAAGTCAGTAGAAAGAAAGAAAGAAAGAAAGAAAGAAAGAAAGAAAGAAAGAAAGAAAGAAGGGACATTTGTTATTACATTTTATTTGATCACATCTTTTATATATATTTTTTAATTAATAGAACAGTAGTTACGTCAGAAGAATAGAGCATGTTGGCAAAATTGATCTTCGGGTTATCAAATATTGCACTTACATAAACACAATAGATGGGCTATAAAAAGATAAAGAGTTTATCAACAAACAAAAAAAATTCAAACTTAGTATTATAAAAGCGTCCGTTAACGCGTTCGTGAGGGCGCGTGTGTGCTGCAATACGCTCCTGCGCTCTAACCCACATACCTTACGCGCTGCCTTTGCGCTCCGTGCGCTCATGGGGAGTCTGCTCTCACATGCAGTTGCATCACCTCGCTTTATTTCCTTGTTCTCTGGCCTCTTTTAAAGTCCATCATTAACGGGATTAATCAGCTGAGATTTTGGAGAGATAAAACTGGACGGTTCGAGGCAATGTTTCCCGGTCTCCTCGCCTGATTGGACCGGGCGAAAGATGATGTCAGACGACCGCATGCGCCCCGGATTGGAGAGAGCGGAGTAAACAAAGCCGCGAGGAGGAGGAGGAGAGGTCTCCACATCTCCAGACAGTCCGACCGACACACCGAATCCGACTTTACGCACAGGAGAGGGCGGCCCCGGCGGCGTTCACTCGTCTGCTTAAGGCTGAAAGTCACACTGACAGTTACATTTTAATGGGTGACGCGTTTAAGACTTTTGGAAAAGCTAAAGGGAAACTTATCATTGTCTTTTAATCTGGACGCTGCACAGTTTTCTCGTTTGAGTAAGAGACTGATTCCCTAACTCAGCGCGCAACTGTTCGAAAAGTATCGAAGGAATCGCTCGCATGTCTTCTGCGTTATTGTTGCTGTTATGTGAGCGAATGCAAACATGATAAATTAAGTTAAGTTAATTTTTTTGTTATTCCGATTGACTCAGTACGGACAGGCACCGGCTTTGCAGCCCCGCCGCTGGGAGAGAAAATCGTGTGATAGGTTTTATGTGTAGGACAAGGTCGGCTAATTTAAAGGGAGAGGGAGACAGAGTAAGAAATTAATAGCTAATAACGCATTTTTGGACACTTTGAGGCGTGTTTGCGGGAACGTCTGCCTCTGACGTCCAGGTGTCCCGCCGAGCGGTGCGGAGTCTCCAGCTCAGGCCGGCAGCGCTGACATGCTGCCCAAAGTCGAGACTGATTCCCTGGGACTCTCTCGATCGTATGGGGAACAAGGGCACATGCCAAGGAACATGCAAGGTAAGACCTGGCATTCATTTGTTTAATATCTCTAGAGCCCGAAGCAGATTCGTACGCTTCCACTTGAGTCGATTTGCGTTACCGGACTGAAAGTCCTCAGTGCGTCCCTCAATGTCACCGAAACTTTTGAGCACGCTTATGTTCAACACATTTCTGCGCACAATGTGGACTAAAGATTGGCGACCGTCAATGTGGGCTGTAATGAACGTGTTAAATTATTAAACATATAAAGGTTACTAGTTTACAGATTATTTTTTTATTATCGTTATGACATTGTGGATTTTTTCCATTACTTTCTCTCAGCCTTTACTCGGACATAATATTTAGAAAGTATGAATGCAGAAAAAAACTTGGACACACTTATTTAATGTTTGGATGTTGATTTAAATATGATTTTTAACCAGCTGTCACTCACGCTGGAAGTGTGCGGGCGCCTGGTGCGTAAAAACGGTTCAGACAGAGCAGAGATCCGCGTGATATGCAGAATTAACTTGTGATTTTGTCCGCATCCAAAAGAAGTAAAGACAGAGTTGCTGCCAATGTGTCAAATGTGTCAAAAATAAATATAAACACCGCAGAGGACAGTTCTAGAGATTTCATTTGATAGTCGACCTCGGTGCAAAAAACTTTCGTGTGAGAGGCCAATTAGTTCTGTTATGATTTATTCTTTATGGACACTGCAAAAATTGTGACAAATAATTCCGAATGGATTTATAATTAGTTGTGTTCTTACAAAATCTCTGCTGTGTAATTTTTAAATTTCTGGCCTAAAAATCTAATGCAATGCAGGATGAAATAAATTTAAAAGAAGGGACCAGTCATCGCTTTTTGTCATGCTATACTCTCATATATTGAATTAATCTTTTTGTCTTTTTTGTCCATTTCACTAATGTCTTCAAGCATTAAGGAAAAATGCTCCAGATCGTTCGAATTGTGAAGGTTTTTAATTTCAAAAGGTGTGCAATTTGATAAAGAAAACCTTTTGTGGATTGGGCAAATTTCCCCACGAAATATTCAATATATTTTTTTTTGTATCATATATTTTTGTTTTTTATCTTTTACTTTATTTTTTTCACACAACACACCAAGAAGTGAAATTAAAGTGAGACTGATTCTTCTGCCAAGATAAACTCACGTACCTCCCTCATTCCCCTCGTGTCATTTCACAGCAATATAAACGGGCAATCAATTAGCCCGGTGCTGGTTTATGAGACGCTGATAACATACACTCACAAGACAAGGAGTGGCTTGTTAGAGAGTCCGTTATCTACTCTGCTAAAAACAAGGTAGCTCGGACTGAAAGAGCTTTCTTTTCTTGCAGTCATCAGAGTTTCAGACAAATTTTGTAGCATTTTTGAAATTGCATGAACAAGTGTGGCCGTCCAGGTGAAATCCGCAGGTGAGAGACTCTGTTACCCGGTGCGTTTCTGCACCTTCTGGAATAATGTAATCAACACACATTATGTTTGAATTATCTATATTTTGTGTATCAGTGATGAAATTTTACCCACGTTTACGTCAAAAAAGTATAGTTAGATTTTGCAAAGCAGACATATCCCCCAAAATGCTGTTTTAATTCCTAAAAATGCAAACCCTTGATTTACACAAGCATAACAGAGGCGTAGAGATTTGTCAGTTTTAAGAGACAAAACACCTGCTTAAAATCATTGACGATGAGTATTCTTTATTTGTGATGTAAGGGGGGTGCTATTATTTTTTTTTAAATTTACCACCGCCTAATCCGCTGTATATCTGCAACTCATGCCCCGTTATTATTTATTTCCTTTATTAAAATGTGTCCAAATCTGCTGCGTGCGTCCCGAAAGCAAGTCAATCAAATTCTTTAATACATGTGTTTTAAAGGAAAAAAAAGAAGAAATATAATTCGGAAATGGAGTTTGCTTTGAGCTCCTGTGGAAAAAAAAACGGCAGCTCGGTGGAACTTGTTGCTTCAGCTGGAATATGCAGCGCGGATCCCAGCAGGGCAACGCGCTAACAAACCAGAAATCATGTCTAATTAAAAGGTCTAGAGTGAGTAGACGAGTGCATTTTGAAGTAGAGCAATAATAGCTGTATGGCAAGGCCTTGGAAGGCGTGCAGTTGACAAAATCTTTCCACTTTTACAGCCACATCCACTGAGGGTTTCCTGTTTGATCCTGACTGCTTTTTTATGATTAGAACCATAAATGCTTTTGTAACTGTTGTAAATGTCACTCTGACTGTTTGCTTAGCGCTGTCACACACGGTCTTATCAATGCAAGTATTTCTAATACGCAAGGTAAAGGGGGCCACAACAAATAGGCTACATCCAAATAATATTCTCAACATTTGTAGAAGAGAATCCTAAATCTTAAGGATTAAAAACAGGAGAAATATGCAATTCCACTGTTTCTAATCTAATTTCAAATTGCAGTATTTATCAGCATTTTGCCTGTTTTATTGTTGACTCCTCATTAACGTAGCTGCGCTGAATAAAGGAGAAATTATCATGTTACAATTATACTGTGGACTTGTAAACGGACTAGTTTTTCCAGCGCACGAAGATGGTTCCTTTTGCTTTAACACCACCAAAACGCATAAAAGAAAACGAGCTATTCTTCGAGAGGGAAAAATGATGTTGGTTCAAGTTGGTTTTGGATGTTTTTCTCCTTGCCTGCAGAGATAAGGGCTTCAATGTGTGTCTTCATTTGTCTGTGGGCGGTAACATTTCTCCTCCAATCCTTAACTCTAATATCTCTCCATTTCCCCCAGCGATTTCACGACTTAGATGCATGCATATTTATGAGGCTCACTTTCATGCTTTTTTTTTTTTTTGTATTTTTTGGCTCCTGTCTCCAACGAATGTAGAACAGAAAGAAAAGGCGGCAACAAGGAGAAATAAAAGGTTGCGTCCTTTCCAAAATCGATTGTTCATCATCTTTCCCTCCTCAAATTAAAACTCTACAAGATCAAAAAAAAACTTCAAAAAAAAAAATTCCCATTCACTTGCGTCGCGTGGTTCCTCGTGGTTCATATTGATGGATGGACTTGGGCTTTTGGAAAAGAGACTGCTAAAAAAGACCTCCTTGTGTGTGTCCGTGTCTCATCCGCAGCACCCCAGTTAAAAATGATGGACTACTCATATGACGAAGACTTGGACGAGATGTGTCCCGTGTGCGGAGACAAGGTTTCAGGATATCACTACGGACTTCTGACCTGCGAGAGCTGCAAGGTTAGTGCCCCCATTCTCTCCAGTGAAAAGCATTACACTGTTAAGATAAAAATTGCCACAGGCACACAAAAGTGTGTTTATGTCCATGTAGTCCACTATGGCCTTTGTAATTCTCCACGGCAGCTTTATTTTGATGTACTATGTTCTTTTTTGGAGATCTAAAAAAAAAAAAAAAAAAAAATTAGGGCTAGGTATTTAGCTGACACTAAAACCCAGAGTGACTTGCAACAACCGTAAATGTACAGTAATGATTCAGTTCCAAGCATTACAGAAAACCCAAAGGTAAAGAGGTGGAGGATCAAATACTGTTGTGACAAATGATCTATTAAACTTTTCCTATGAGTGTCAGAGGATATCATACAGTGCCGAACAGCTTGGAAGTATTTAAATCATTCAAAAAGGATTTTATTTATTATTTTTGTAAGCAAACACAAAAAGTAGAAAGGCAGGATTAATGCCCCGGAAGAAAAGTACACTACAATACTGACTCTGTTTGTACAAGCTTGTATCTTATTGTCTAAAACTCTCATCACAAGCTCATTAAGTGAACAGCAGCATTGTCTGGTTGCAACATTTTTCATTGCACATCAATAATGAGGCTACTGCAAAGCAAACTGTTGCTGCTATTACTTTGAGCTCTATCAACAACCTGTTTGTCCCTTTCCGCCTCTTTTCACGGGCCTCCTCAACACTGAGCTAATAGGCATTACCCAAGTTTTTTTGTTAGCCCAGGGAAGCTGTCAGCACAAAATTAAGCTAAGACAAATGTCTCTGTGTTAACACTATTCAGTGTAAAATTGCAGCTCACAGTATTGATGCCGCAGCGCACATTTCTTGCCTATGTGGTCATTATTCAAAGCAGATGTTATAGATTTTATTCCATATTATTGACCTTGAGGTGCTCAGCACTTGCTTGAAGGGAGACGTCAGTGGCATCTCTGCTGCTTTTCAGCCTCAGCACAAGCTTTTCCCCAGTTTAGTAATGCTCTGTTTGTGTGCATGTGTGTGTGTGTTTGTGTGTTTGTGTGTGTATGCATGCAGGATGTAGATGAAGAGGTGTTTTATAAAGAGCTGCATATCCTTGTTGAAGCATGAATAATATTGATAATTACCTGAAGCTTCTCATTGATTATCTTTAAAATGCAGGCAATCTATTCAGTAAAAGTATGACTGTCAAGGCTGGACTGATGTATTAGTTTGTTAACATGTGACAACTCGTATTGGCATTAAATATCCCAGCACAGTGCATTGAGTCTTCAGTATAATAGAGCCCCCCCTGGCCGCAGATGCATATAAAATGGAAATTCAGCAGTTAAATTTTATTCTTAGTTTCTATTCAAATGAAAATACCTCAGTTTTAGTTTTTGTTATGTGCTACCAGCATAAGATTCATATTTTCCAACTTTTGTGACATCAAATTTTAGAGGTGCATAATAAAATCTCATGAGTAATAGATGGAATCTAATTTAGCATACTTGCAGCAATCCTCTACCCCCTCTCCTGCACCTTAGACTCACCCCTGCTTTTAGCCTTCAACCCAAAAAAACACAGTTCTTTCAGGTCACATTCTTTTGAGCTTTGATTGGGTTGCCAGTTTTTCGACTGAGGGACAGACACACAAATATGCGCACCAACATGAAGAGAGAAAGAGTGAATCACACAACTAAAGATTTCTTAACCCCCTCATAATCCTACCACCTCGCCGAAAACACACACTGACACACTCTACAAGTATTGACTCACACATACGCACACACATCCCTTTATTCATACACAGAAACAGTGTTAGTTCATACTACACATCAGCCCACGTAAAGTAAACAGTGTACCACATCATACCTGTTGGAATAACAACAACAAACTGAATCGGGCTTCATGGTCCTCACTGTACACAAGCAGACTCAATCCCTGCACATTTTATTTTGGGAGACCGAGCTGAGAGAGTAGTGGCAGAATAATCCTACAATCATATGATACTGACAGCCAGCTGAAAATATTAGGTTAAGGATCAGAGCAATAGGTGGCATTTAAATAAAATATAGATAAAATATTTGCAGAAGTTAAAGAAAACATTATAGGAACACAGGAAGTTCAGGTTAAAGGAATTCTTCTTGTGTCTTTAAATTTATAGTTTGCCGGAATATTCCTATTAGGAAATAAGGAGTATGGAAGACAAGGATCAGAGGAGATAAAGTGGGGATGTGAATTGTATTTTTCCTGCCTCTTTTATGGACTTACAGAGCAGTATTGACATGTAGTAAAAGCAGTTTCCTGGTTGCTCTTTTTGTGCAGAGAGACTGCATTTTTTAAAGTTGGAATTCCAAGGTCAGGAAGTTACACAGATAATGGATTAAATGAAAACTGGACATTACTTTTATGAATAGCTTGCATCCTCCTGACAATATACAATTTCGATCATTGTGATGATTTTAGATTTATGCACATTTGGAATATTTTGGGGAGTAAATGTGAAATGTTTCTGTTTTAATGGCAGTAGAAAAAGAGAAAAGGTTGCTTGCAGTATTTTTTTTACAAATGAAAATTAGCCTCATTGAGTGCTTACTCTTGGTTAGAACTCCCGGTCAGATGAAAGCTTTTCAGTTAAATGTTGTCCGCTTAATCTCCAGACGTGATATTGTGTGGTTTTAAAAGCATGCTACAATCCAGTTTGGTTTAGATATTTATAGCACAAGCCATGCACTAAATGGAAAATTGGAGAGAAAGTTCTCTCAGAAGCATGGATTTTTCAGCACTGAGAAGTCAATAATCCCAAACCGAGTGCAGTGGATTTTTATTTATTTTTTTTATATTTTTGGATGGATGGATCAGGCAATGCAGATTGTCAATTAAATTTGTGTTTGGTGAGATATTGACAGCAACACGTTCTTTTTTATTTTTATTTTTTAAAGACCAGGTTTTAAGGATTCTCCTCCCTGGTTATGGATCTAGAATACGTTAATACCATCTTCCCTTCGTTTGATTTTCACTGCTGCTGCTTATAATTAATTCCACGTTGCAGGTATGAATCTCTGTAATCCCGGAACCGTGAATTATGGATATAATTTATTGGATCTTTTGGGCTCCTGTGCTCATATTTTTCAATAATTAAGTGGAGAGCTGAAAAGATGCTTTCCCTCGTAAATTCCAGAGTGTATACGTGAATACAGAATATTGAGAATAGTAATGTAATTTTGACAGGACACAAATTTCTTACATCTGGAAAGTAGTTTGCAATGACGTTCAAGCACTAAGTGAGGTACTTGTGTAGAAAATTTATGTTTAGTTATTTGTTTAAAGCTGAATAAAATGTCCTACTTATTATGTTGATGTAAATTTATGATTAATATTTTATGTGGCCTTAAAAGAAAGCATTACAAACAGATTTTTCTACATTCATACAAAAAACAAATACAAATACAAAAAGTGTGTATTCTTGACCTGTTTTGTGTTCCTGTCACGTGTCCATAGTGCATCATGACATCAGTTGGAGTATAGCTCTCCAAACTTCCCTGTGTGTTTGCATGTGTGTGTATGTGTGTGTGTGTGTGTGTTGTCCATTAATCCTGTCCCTCTCCATCTGCCTGGGAGTGTGAATGGGCCAATTACCATCGCATTGCAGGGGTCAAGCGGGTTGACGTCTTAATTGGTTCTCTCTGTAGGGCTTCTTCAAGCGCACCGTCCAGAACAACAAGCGCTACACATGTATAGAGAACCAGAGCTGCCAGATTGACAAGACCCAGAGGAAACGCTGCCCGTACTGCCGCTTCCAAAAGTGCCTCAACGTCGGCATGAAGCTAGAAGGTACGGCCACATGTTTATATTTTTATAGTTCAGGTGTTTCTGGCTGGTAGCAGAATAACTGCATAGCTTTTGTTGGTATTTTGCATCTGTTGGTCAATGTGTTTCCTGTTTAAACATGAGGTTACCATGAAATATCACCCAGGGAGAGATGTTCAAAGTGTTTCGAAATGCAGCAATGGCTGATTAGATGTGGCTGTCCAAAGTTTGGGATTCTTCAAATTAAATGAACAGGACACAGTTGTTGCATCAAGGAGGAAGGATTTTCATTTCCAAACAACCAGTGATTATAATGGACTGGCCACAGGGATTTCAACGACTTGCTCAAGGGCTCTCAGACAGAACAGATGGCTGTTATTAGTGCTGAACATGTGACTGTCCAGTTATCAGAGATGAAAGAAGTTGTTAGATATCCTCACTTCAGTGAAAATAAAATGATTGCATTATAAAATAATCCATTACACACTGATGTCCAGGGGTGAAAATGTCACTCAAGAAAAACTACATATTATAAGCACAATATGCTCAAAGTTTCAAGAGTAAAAGTATCTGTGATGCAGAAAATGTTCCCTCTGAGTGATACACCATAATATATATTTTATGATAGGATTATTATTATTAATGCATATTGTGTAAGCACTGTTTTACTGCTATAGGTGGTTGAGGTAGAGTTAATTTGAGCTTTTTTATATACCTTTGGGCTTTTTTCAATTTATAACAGTACATAATATTTATAATATAATCAAATGCAACTTGGCTGCTGTTGTATCTAATGCTGTCAAATGAATGTAAATGAGTAAAAAGTATCATAATCTTCTCTGATCTGTGGTAAAGTAAAGTAGATGTAAAATAAATGCTTAGTTACCTTAGTATGTACAATACTTGAATAAATGTACATAGATATATTCCACCTCTGCACCACCGACGGCAAATAAATTAAATTTTAATCTAAGAGAATATTTATCTTTTTCATACTGCACGTACAATACAATACTATTTATTCTCCACAATTTCACAAATAGTTTTTTCACAGATTTTGTCTATTTTGGGGTTTCACAGTAAACAGCGCTCACTAAAATATGATCCGCAGCTTACAGTGCACATCTGCAGAGTGGAAAAGCAGATCCAGGCAGTGTTATTGCATTCTGTGTGTTGTATTATATTTTTCAAGATATGATGCCTGTTTGCAATTACTGTTACTGAAAGTTGGAGTGGGAAAAATTATCACATGGAGCAGCTAAAATTGGAGGTTGTCGGCTTCTGGACTTCCACAGAGGTATTTTAAAAACTTGTAGTTCTTGTGAAAAGACACAGCTCAGTCTTTTCCCATTTATTCACAACTGACAACAGTTAATCGGAGCACATTGACTTTTTTGAAAAACCCTGAGTTAAGATATTCTTCCAAGAACAATTAACATTTGAATAGTTTCCTTCCAAACTGTGATGTCCAGCATTTAAAAAGCCTAATACCTGCTCTGACATAATGATTGCCCGTATAAAAGGAGAAGATTATATTTATTTAAACATTTAACAATGAATATCTCAGTATAATCTGTTCTCGAAAACGTATACCAAGAACTATGTGAAGCGAAACCTTTCATTTCTACCACAGCGTTAACATCCAGCATTGCTTATTAGTATTATAGATGGGGTCAGGGGGAGTTGGGGGGTATCTGGTAGCTGATTTGCACTTAAAGTTGCCAGACAGAGTAATAGATAAAATATTAAACTTGGCGGCAGGGCGAGAATGGTAATGATGATACTTTTGGCCGGCCATTTCGAGGCCTCTTTGTTTAATTTGAATGTGGCTCAGAAGCTTGTTCAAACATGGCTATATTGAAGTGACAGGACAGCACTGTATAAAGATAATATTTTAAATCAACTCTTTTTCCACACATAAGTTAACAAATTTATTCTGATGTCGCTAATTTTGGGGTGAATAAAGAGACCTGAGGGTCACATTTCAATAAGTGTGAAAATCAGGATTTAAAAGCTTAAGGTTATAGTTATTTTCCTAATCAAAAGGTCACGTTATAATGTTGTCTTTTAAGTTAAAGCAAATTGTTTTGCTTTGTTCAGTCTTATTATAAGAGAGGATGTTTCTATTCATACAGTTTTTGGTCTAATATTGAAACCACATTTTTCATGCTTTTTTTTTCATTTAAACCAAATTAAAAATCCCTGGGCCCCAAAATGATCATATGATATCAAGAAGAGTTAATGTACTAAAAAAATAAGATCCTGGGAGGTTGGAAGCATACAGCAAAGACAGCCTAAATTAAATCTTTCCGGAGGCTTCTCCTCCCTTTACCTGCCATGTGCGGTGTAATTAATTGCTGTTAATTGTGAATGGCCGCTGGGCAGAATGTCCCGGCCTGTCATTTTCCAGCTGACACAGGTGGGGAGGGGGCAGCGTTTGATTTGTTTTGCTGGCGGTAGCTTTCAGCTCGGGGGCCAAGACGGGCCCTGAAGCACACTGCCAGGGGCCAGAAGCTCCAGTGGGCAATTCCTGCCACAACCAGTAAAGACGTCCCATACAGAGAGCCTGCCACCCCTCAGTGCACACACACACACCGCTCCCTGGTAAACACATACATATATTCATGAGTAGCCCAAAAAGGTGTTCAGACAGCCACAGGCAAGAGGGAAAGGCTGTCATTTGATCTAAAAAAAAGTGTGTGTACAACAGCAGTAAAAGAGGAAAGGAGGTTTGGGGTCATCTGCTTTGTTATTGCAATCTTTTCATTCCATTACACAGCAGCTTGCAGCAACATGTGAATGCAGGATATCGAGTGGAAACCAAATGTGGACAAAGAAATGTGAGGGAAAGTTTTAAGTTGACTCAGATTGCAGTTTTTGACTGTTTACATTTGCTTTTCTGCTGTTGTTCAGCGTCCTTCCTGTTTGTTGATAAGCCTGCCAACCAATGAGCCAAACTGTACACTTTTGAGTTAACTGCGAGGGCAAAAGCAGAAAAAAAGTCTGTGTTCAGTAGTCACTGTTTCATTATGTTTCAGTTTAAATTGGCAGATGGATACATATTGAAATGACATTAGCAGTCTATTCACGTCTGTCAAACCATCCCAACAGTAAGAGGTCAGTCATATCATCTTGAGCTGATTAGAAAACAAAAGGTTAAACCTCAGTGACATCTGTCTTTGCACAACAAAGGAAAACTGTGCTTCTGTCAGACTATAAAAATCTTACCTTTGTGTGCACCATTAAAAAAAAAAAAGTTTTACAAAATAAAATAACCTATATCCCATGGTTACAGATTTAATCCCCAAACTTTAATAATTCGATTTTAAACTTACCCTCTAAAAAGTTATAGTTATATTTAAAAAAAAAATATCAATTTGAATATTTGGCTACAAAATGGATGTTTAATCTTTTACTTTATCCTCACTGTCACAGCCAGACACTCTCTCTTTATTTCATGCACACAAAGATGTTGATGGAGCCTGATAGCCACTTTCAACTGTACAAAACACTTGTGCTGCCACACTATAAAAATCCTTTGCTTCTTGTTATGCACTGTAGCATCTCGGCCAGTGTTGACTCAATGAGAAAAAGAAAAAAAAGCCACATCCCACTAAGGTTTGACCCATTAGCACGTCATTCACTGAAGCTGATGAAGCGTGTCGCATTTGAACAGCTCCCACTGGTATGATTTTCTTTTTATGTCCACTAGAAATTGCCCTGCATCATAAGCTTCACTGAGCTGCTTAATATCTCCTTCACTAACGGATCATCTTAAAGACAGGGTGTAACAGTGATATTTGCGATACCCAAAGTTAAAGTTTATGACAGACGCCACCTGAAAAATGGTAATGATGAATGATGTTTTAGCAATAAAAGGAACAACATCCAACTTTTGACTCGCCTAGGCTCTCTCAGGTATCACTTTTTCCAGTGATTTTTATTTTCAAGCCATTTTTCCATGCTATTAAATCAATCATCAAGTCTTAATTCAATAATTACTATGAATGCAAGACCCCTGCTGAGCCATTCAGCACAAATTAGAGACACCATCTGAGTGTTCCTATATTCTTTTCTGTATCCCTCTCCCACCACTTTTTATTTCCTCCCTGTCTCCACCTTTCACGCTCATATTTTGTCTTCCATCAGCCTCCCAGTATCTGCGGTGGAAGCCAGGGAGCTGTCCCATTACTTATGCATAGGTATCATAGGTATTCATGTGTGTGCATGGGATAGGGCGCATCCGGAGCAGGGGCCGGGGCCCCGACATGACAAACAGGGTGTCAGCAAGGCTCCGTGGGACCCATTAATATGCCGGCAGTCGACAGGGATCCTCACCAACGCTCGCTTAATATTCCTGTATATTAAACAACCATAAATCAGAGGATATAAGAGCTGAGGGCTGAGTGTGTGTGTGTGTTTGGGCATGTTAGAGGCTATGTGTGCATGGAAAATGTGTGTGTGTGAAAGATGCTGTGTGTGTTTTTGTGTGCTTGTTTGTGTTTGTGCTTGTCTGAGACAGTGTGTACATGGGGTGCTGGATACTTTTTTGGAAGAGGAAGAGGGTTTTCGGTTGGGTCAGGTTGTGAATTTATGGATGTGTGTGTGTTTTCTGTGTGGACATGCTCTCAGACAGTAAGTCAGGGGAATTCAGAGTGGAAGACAGCGTCAGCCTTTTAGCCTTTCAGCCTAGCTTTATCCCCAAAGCCTCACTGCCAACCCACAACATCCACCAACTCAGATCTTTTTTGCACTAATAGAAGTTTCTGCTCATATATTCAAACAGTGTTGTTTTTTTTGGTTTTTTTTTTTACTTGTGATGTTTTTTTTCTTCAAACATTAATTTTCTTCATGGATCCACCTTAGTTTTTCAGTTTACAGTTAAATTTTTTAAGCTAAGTGCACATAGCTGCTCTTTCCGCAAAACTCCTGTCAGTCAAGCTGTGTTTTCAGCACTGAAGCATCTTTTTCTCTCTTTTTTTTGGCATTTTCTGATGATAAAGTTTGAATTTCCACCAGTAACTGTCTTTTTTTGTTCTGCTGTTCAGCAGTGGTGGCTGCTACTGTCAAGCTTATTGTATAATCCGTGCTGTTTATTCCAAACAAACCACTAACATCAAACACATCACTTTGTTGGCACCACAGAGAGACCTACCAGTGAGTTTAGTTTTGTAATAGAAACACAGCAAACTTTTATAGAGGAGAAAATCAATTAACTGCTGTTTTTAAAAATTATACAATTTTATTTATTTATTTATGTATTTATTCATTTATTTATACAATTTCCCATAAATTAATTACCACATTAGCACCGTTTAAGCTGCTGTGTTTATTAGACATAATTTAACCCCTTAAAGTTGCACACTCATAT
>JAQMCX010000045.1:12257109-12296527 GCA_029814765.1 Acanthurus leucopareius | reverse complement strand
CGTTTTTGTTTTATTTTTTTATTTCCTTTTTTCCGTTTTTTTATTTTACCTCCTTTTTTCCCGTACCCCTCTTTTTTTTTTTTTTTTTTTTTTTTTTTTTTTTTTTTTTTTTTTTTTTTACTTTGATGTACGATCAATTTTTCAACGGTCATGATAAAAAGCTGAGCCTGGGTAAGTGGGCACTGCGGTTGACCTCAAGCATGTCTGGAGTCGGCTGTGTGTGAGTGTGTGTGTGTATGTGTGTGTAAAATCACTGTGTATAAATTACATACCTTTTGAACCGTCAGGGGCTCTCCAAGGTGGCGGAGCGTCTGGCCTGCTATCACCTCTCTACGTAGGTAGCCAGTGTGTGTTTGTGTGTATGTGTGTTTTCTTTAAGAATGTACGTGGGAGTCGTCATGTGGGTGTGAGTGTGTTCATGTGTGTGAGTGTGTGTGTGTGTTTCTCTTCCCTCTCGGCTCCTCTAGCTCAGATCAGTGACAGACAATTTTGTGACAGAGGTCATTAAAATCACCCTCAAGGCAGCTCGGATTGTGTAAATGTGTGTGGGTTTGTGTGTGTGTGTGTGTGAGTTCCCCTTTCTCAACACCAAAATCCAACACCGCAACCTCGCCCCCTCCACACTCTCTCTTCAATTTTCTTCTGTTCTTTCATTCATCCATCAAGACATCATGAGCAGAAATGGACCCAGGCTGACTTGTCATGTTATCTGACTGCTCACTTTGTATGATCAGGGCAAAAGTATGTGCATTTATTTACATACACAGATAAATATATGGGTTTCTTTTAAAGAAAGCGACAAGACTTTATGGAAAACAATGAAAAAAAAGTCTACAATATTCAACAGTATTTGTATAAGTGAGCTTTTTTTTTTTCTGTTGTGTTGCCCCCCAGACGTCCGTTAGCCCGTTGCACGCTGGGCTCGGCGAGCCTCGTCAGAGTAAGAGGTAATTAAGTATGAATAATTAACACCAGCGGCCCCCGACTGGGAGACAGCAGAGCGGGTTCCCCATGGCAGCAGTCGGCTAGATCACACATGGTCCTCATAGCAATCCACTTTGTGCCCAGCTCGTTCATTAGAGATACCCACGGCACAGACTCGTTGTGATCCTCACCACAGGACTCTGCACTGAGGGGCGAGGCAGGGGGCATCGTGGTTATGTTTGGTTCATCAGGGGAAAAAAAAATCCCAATTTAGTTATTGTCAGCCTTTTCAACCTTTGGGGTTTTGTAAAAAAAAAAAGTTTCTGTTAATGGACAGCAACATTTTGAAGCTTCTAGGTATTGCATAATAAGATAGCATTTTAAATCATGTATTTTGGAAAGAGAACTTGAATTTTCTTGGAGTCTGTATCAATATCTAGCTTATGAGGTGCGTATTTCCTGAGTGGTAGACAGAGATAGCCAGCTGTACAATGATCATTTAGCGGTGCGATTCATAGAAGTTTGTGTTTCTGGTCAATGAGTAACAACACTATCTTTTAGACCTTAGGGGTTTAGGAGTCAACAGGTAAACGTCAAGTGTAATCACCAGAGGAAAACCTTTGCCCTACATAAAAGTAACAAATTAGGAATTCACTTTCAAAAGACCATGCTTATATCTTATTTGCCAATTAAAAAATAAATCATAAGATTATTCGTTATAAAAGAAACCAATAAAACAAGGGAAACTTCCGATGTAAAGAACTGTAAAATAAGATTGATTTTGTTTTATACGAAGTGAAATAAGATATTTTGATTAGAAATTAGATGAAGAAACTTGCAAGATTTTAAGTT
Organism: Acanthurus leucopareius; assembly: GCA_029814765.1. Taxonomy (NCBI): domain Eukaryota; kingdom Metazoa; phylum Chordata; class Actinopteri; order Acanthuriformes; family Acanthuridae; genus Acanthurus; species Acanthurus leucopareius. The sequence continues at coordinate 12,294,751 of JAQMCX010000045.1, read as the reverse complement.
TTTACAGTCTGCTAAGAGGAGAGCTTTGCATGCTATAGAGCTTATATTGCCGTCTTCTTTTTTTGTCTGATTTTTCATCTCTCTGTGTGTGTTTTAGCTGTTCGGGCTGACCGCATGCGTGGCGGTCGTAACAAGTTCGGCCCCATGTACAAACGTGACCGGGCCCTCAAGCAGCAAAAGAAGGCACTAATCCGAGCCAATGGCCTGAAGATTGAGGCCATGACCCAAGTGATGCAAGCTGTGCCCACCGACCTCACCATCTCCTCAGCCATCCAGAACATCCACTCGGCTGCATCCAAAGGCCTCCCGCTGAGCCACCACGCCGGCCACCACACTGGCCATCACCACCATCATCACCATCATCATCACGCCACTGCCCTGCCCCCTACAGACTACGACCGCAGCCCATTTGTCACTTCACCGGTCAGTATGGCAATGCCACCACATGCCGGCAGCCTGCAGGGCTATCAGGCGGCCTACGGACACTTCCAGGGTACGCGTACCATCAAGTCTGAGTACCCAGACCCGTACACCAGCTCGCCGGAGTCCATCATGGGCTACGCCTACGTTGACGCCTACCAGTCAGGCTCACCGCCTAGCTTTCCTCACCTCATCGTAGAGCTGCTTAAGTGTGAGCCAGACGAGCCGCAGGTTCAGGCCAAGATCCTGTCCTACCTGCAGCAGGAGCAGGCCAGCCGAGGCAAACACGAGAAGCTCAACACCTTCGGCCTCATGTGCAAGATGGCCGACCAGACACTCTTCTCCATCGTGGAGTGGGCGCGCAGCAGCATCTTTTTCCGTGAGCTCAAGGTAGGTCTGCATGAGTCTTGTGATAAGAGGGATTTCGTTTATACATCTGCAAATAATATATGTATATTTATATTTTTTTTTACCACCTTATTTATTTATTTTTGATTTGGGCAATTATTCCTATTGGTTAAGATAAAAATACTATTTAAGCTTTAGTTCTAATTGCGTTTACTCTGTCGGCCTAAAAGAAATGATCCTCCACACTGTTTCACCACACTGTCATCCGTAATTGACAGTACTTTACACAGTTCATGAACATCATCTGCTCACTCCTTTATCTTCAACAGGCCTTTAATCTTCCTCTTTTATCCACTGGCTCAACACTAATGCAGAGTGCACGGGGTTATGGGAGGTGAGAGGGATCTGTCCATAGCTGCCACCGCTGTCTGTCCCACTGCCTGATCAAAATTCAGCAGCCAGCCGTATTTACTTTGTGTGTGACACTTTTTGGCTATGGGTTGTGAAAACTTTGACTTTGAGCTTCAGGCACTTTTCATGCTAACAGGGTCTTAGTCTGAGGGTTATATGTGAACTGAAAACTGAATACCGCCCATCTCCCCTTGAAATATTCCTCAGATCTTAGTGAGCGCACACTGTTTGATGACAAGAGATTCTGTCAATTAGCATATTGTTTGAACCAAATTCACAGAGCTGACCGTATCTCACAGAGGATAGAGTCATAAAAACATCCAGTCATCCATTGCATTTGGTGGCTCCCTTTTTATTTCAGTTTAATTAAGATTTTTTTTTTTTTTAGTTGTTGTTATTTGTGGACATTATTTATACCAATTTCACTTAGTACATGTAATCTGCCAAGTCTACCAAAACAATGAAATATGATTCTGATAACAATTGTGTCCACAGTCGATCGCAACTGACCAATAGTAACCGTCCACCAACGCCTCCCTGTAAAAATGTGATAATTCCTACTTATTCATCACAGAGCCCACAGGAGAGTTTCTGGTCTGTGTTTGCGTGCTCGCGGCTTTATTTGCTCTGAATGAAGGTTAATGTTCGGAGCGACATGAAAGGCGTTTGATTAGTCTGCGCTTCACCTGTTTTTCTTCGCGTTGTGTGAGTCCTTTGTCTGTTTGTTTCACATCGCATCGCCAAAGGCTCAGCTGCATATTCATGGGCCCAGGCCTGTTGCAAAATTCCCTCCAAATATTTAATTTTTTTTTTTTTGTTTTCAAAGGGGAAAATAACACATGAAATAAATGTAATATTGAAAACGCAGCCAATTACGACGCAGACAGGAGTCCTTGAAAAACACATGTTGACATTTAGCACGCGTCGTGTCCCCACTATTGACATTTTCGAGGTCTGTATTTGCATTCAACTGGGGTGCGTGGTACTCCACTCATTTACACGCACCCAAACACACACTAACACACTCTTTCACACACACACAGGCTCGATGTAGGGTGTGGCCACAGCTAATAATTGTGTGTGGTTTGCCCATTAACTTTGAATCATCATTTTTTGCTCCACTGCGAAGCCTCTCTATTTCTCACACCCCTGTTCAAATTCAATTATCTCACCCACTTGTGTTTGTCTCTCCCTGATTTGCTGCTGAATGAGATGTCATTATGTTTGCCTAATGACTATCCATCCTGCTGGAGCTTAATAGTAATTAAGCTGGGTGCCTGTTACAAAGGCAGAAAATGACCTGTGAATGCAGGAGAAACCTCTTCCTGCACCCCGGAAAAGCCTCTCCTGTTGCACAGGCCCCATTGGTCTAAAAGAGGTGGAGGCATATTTTACTTAAGTGAGGGGAGATAATTGAACTAAAACCGCCCCTTGTCCTGTTTTTTAAGTGCCATCTAAAACACAAAGAGGACTGAGAAATAATGTGCTAGCTGTGTCTCTGGCAGTTTTTTCCCACATACTCCTCTTTTCCAAATTTTTCTTTCTCATTAGTAACTACTGGAAGGACTGCTTGGTTTAGGTGATAGTAAGCAGAAGGAGTGAACAGTGGGCCAACCAAAGTGATCAATATCTTTGCTTGTCTGATGCAATATCGCACACATTTGTACTAACATGGTGGATATCGTTTTCATACAGCTTTAGTTTTAAAATATTGACTTTATTCATTTTGTGCCTTATTCAGACCAAATCAGGTGTTGCAGCAAAAATGTCAGTCTTTTCATTATTTTTAATAAATAATAGAATGATGAATAAAGGAAATGCAGCTGAAAGTCGGAGCATAATCAATTCTTGAAGAAATGCATCGTCATGCTGCTGCTGGAATTAAACTGATCAGTCACTCAGACTGAGCGAAGCAGGAAAATCCTATGATGAGGAAGTACAATGATGTTAATTAGCATTTGCAATTAGGCCACAATACATGGCAACTGCTGCAACGTCTTATTTGGTCTGAACACCACCTTGTTTTTGTTTTTTTTTTCTGCCGTGCCTAAATGCATTAATTAGGGCCTGAGCCCTACCAGGGAAGGGCCCTAGTGTTATTTGTTTATTAATTGTTATTGGATGTTGCATTGTGTGAGTGCGTTTGCATGTGTGCGTGTATGTGTGTATAAATGTGTTAATATTCTGTTCTGGTTGCAGCTTTTATGTGTTTTCTGCTGCATTTCAACACCAAATTATGTTTTTTTTAAAAAAAAAAAGGGCAGCCATGACCTCTGCTCTCTCCACTTTATCTCCTTGTGAATATGCTAGTTTTTCCCTTTATGTGTATATGTCAGTGCGGGTGTGTGTGTGCGTGCACCTGTTCACACATAGGAACACGTGCATGCTAATGGTCTTACACTGCTCAAACATGACAAACATGCAAAGTTAGGGGGCTTATAATGTTAAAAATCTACTATCTAACTTTTGATTGTCCAGTTGAAGTTATCATATTTTTGAATCTACCTGACATTTGACATCTTCTGTTATTACAGACCTCGCTATTAGATGTGAGGTCAAGCTTGCAAGCAGAGAGACAGGAAGCAGAGTAGAATTAAAAGTTCGTCTTAGAAGTAGTGTGGTGCTGTAGGAAGCTATAAATACACTTTCATCACACACACACACATACGCATACCCACATTAAGACTCAGACACTGCTCACACATAACACACAGCCCCTCTCACTATTATTAGCTCAGTAAGAACAAAAGAATTTCTCTGGTAATAGAGCCAAGCTGGGAGGGTGTGCACAAGGGTCTGCCAAAAAAAGTGTTTAAAGATTTAGTTTCCATAAGTTGGCCTCGGTCACGGGACTCATAAATATTTAGCCATTAGGAGTACCTTCTAAAGAGCCCCCCTCCTCAACCACCAATTCTTTTCCAATGCGGCACACTGCTGCTCGCTCTCCCCCACTTTCTGGGAATGAGGCATGACGTGAGGGACGTTTATTTCTAACACCTTGAATCCCAGAAGTTAGGGTGGGCTCTTACGGCAAACTCTACCCCAGATATTATTTTGGTTTAAGATATTAAAAGAGAAAGTCAAGTCTGGTGCACTGGTTTTTCAAAAAGGTTAGGCAATTTGAAGACAGGTGGATGTGTGGATGTATGAGTTTATTCCATGGGTTTAAGTCTGCCTTACACATTAGATATGTTTGCACTAATAAGGCTATTAAATGTGTGTGTGCTGAGTCTATTCAGTCATTTATCACAGGGTGGTGTTTTCCAACATTTTTTTACTATTACAGACGCAGAACTAGGGCAATTGGTTAGAGCTTTTTATTAAAGGATTAGATTGCTGTTTAATGAAGTTGGGCCGTCATTATTTTCCTTACAGCTGCAAAAATGTTTTGGGGAAAACTACAATTGTTGAACTTTGATTGAAAAAAAAATCTTTTCTGATAAGTATGTGTTGCATGAAATGTTTTGTATGATCAGAGTGTATTTCATTATGAGTGCAACTTCCTTCAAATGAAAGTGTGCAGATGCATATTTTTAGCATGTTTTTCGGTTCATTCCAGAAATGGGCATTTTCAAATGTGTGGATGTGGTATTATCAGCGTCTGTGTCTATTTATGGGTATATGTTGGTATGTAAGTGTGATCTAAAGAGGAGGGGGGGGGGGATCACATGTGTTTGTCTCCCGGTGACATTTGCTAGCACAGTGCTGGTGCTCTGCCACCCCCTCATCCACTCCTGTCCTGCCATGAACCCCTCCACCTGCCCTGGTGCCAAACGCACACAAGGCAAATTTGAGAGTTAAAGGACAAATGTATTCAAAAAACACATTTAAGAGGCAGCTAGTTGTCGGTAGTTGATTTTGACCTCTTCCTGAATTAATGTTGCTATTTGGTGGTATTAAACATCTGATGGCAGTTACTCGATTGACAGCACTCTCAGTAAACACATTTTTGCAGCCAAATGGATTCTGTATATCAAGTCTTCTAAATTTACACAAAATGAAAAGAAAAATAAATTTTAAGGGCTCACTAGTCAGCATTTGGGAAAATTTAGCAATCCCCTGACTGAAGCAGAGATGGGTTAGGCAGGATGAGGGAGTTTTGACATTTTACTTCATAACCGTGCAATGATCAGCACAAATAATAGAAACAATTTGTACTGTACATCTTAACATTCGGGAGAAAAAAATCTTCCAAAGAGTGGATAATGTACAGATAATCCCATGTATTGTATTTGATTTTCTAAGATTACTTCCACTTGCCTCTGACCTCATCTTTTCCATTTCGACAAACCAGAAAAATGTTCTTCACTGTCCCCACTTTCCCCACTGTTTGACAAGGAATAAAACAAGATCTGCATAATGTTAAAATGAATACATGTTGACATGAGTGAAAAAAAAATCAAGTCCTCAGTAAAAACATCAAACTAGAAAGAGAAAATAAATAAGCAAAGCAGGAGAAAAAAAATAAAGAGGCAAATTAATTGACTTATCTTCCAAAAAAATCAGCATAAAAGACTAGAAAATGTCAAAATAAATCAAACTGCCCTTTTAAGAGGTAAAATTATAAGGTAACATATACTTAAAGTTACAAGTTGACCAAAATTTCAAAATTAGAATTGAAGAAAAGAATTAGATTTTTTAGAAAAAAGAAGCTTTGTAAAAAAAAAAAAAAAAAACCTTAAACACAACCTTCTAAAAACACCTCCTAATGTTCCTGTTTGTGCCGAATATGAGAGTGGATGACTGCTTAAGCATGTGTATCAGCACTGTGTGTGTGTGTGTGTGTATGTGTGTGATTGCGTGTGTGAGGGTGACTCATACTGTAGCTGTTCCAGTGTCCTCCATTGTTCCAGCGTTGGGATGGCTGGCCTGACTCCCACCACAAACACAATGAGAGGGAGAATTTAGCGGGGCAATCGGGACTATTGATGATTCATATGTTTATATCTTACCTTCCTAACTCTACTCCCTTTTCATCACACCCCCAACCCCCCACGCCACCCCCCCTTCCTCTCTACACCCTTTAATAAAAAGGATGTGTGTCTGGTGTTGGGACAGCGAGCACTTTTGTGTGCCTTGTCAACACACAACATACAGAGGTTGCTAAAGTAACGGAAATGACCACGCCAAAAAAATACTTTCAATAATCAAATGTATAAAGAATACAGGTTGGCCACATTACTGGAAAAAGAAAATAATCCTGTAGATATACAATGTACCAGTTTTCTTTAATGTCCCGTGTCTTTTAGTCATTTTTCTGTTTCCCCTTTAATCTTAACTTTATGTCACATATGCTATCAGGACTTCAGGTAGAGATTTACTGCATGTCCCAGAATGCCTTTCAACAACACCAAGATAAGAGATACGACCTTGTTGGAATCAAGTGGACATGGACTTTACGGACATGCAGAGTTCTTACATTCTTGATGCATCTCTACATTCGTAGCCTGACCTTTCCCCATAAAGAGCATGTCTTAGAACTTTAATCAATGCAACATGCTGAGGATGGAAAGAAGCACTAGCCCCTTTTTTTTTCTGATCTTGACCCTGATTTCGATTGATTTCGATCCACCATGTTAGATTGATGCTTGCTTATTCAAAGAAATAAGACTTGCTTATATTTTTTTTGTATGGATTACTATCTGTTATTTAACAGTATGAGTCAATGTACTGTCAACAGATGAGCTCTGACAACACTATTGTGAGTTTTGAGCCGTACATGTATAGACTTTAGTCAGACTCAATCAATACACATTGTGGTTTCCCATTTCAGTCACCATTCTTCTCCCCTTCGGCTATCAGTGTTACTATTTTGCAGGGACACCAGCACTTTGTCTTCCTCTTAGTGCCACCCAAGACAATTGTGGTCGGTTTAAAGAAAAATAAAAAAGCCAGGGAATTTTTTTTCCTCCACAGTAGAATAATATTGTTTGCTGCCAGCGCTATCTTTACTCTACTGTGTCATAGATGTGGAACTATAAACACATTGACAAAATTCTCAAGAAAGCAACTCATTTTGAGCTGCAGGTCCGTCACAGAGACAAAAAAAGGTAAAGAGCCTGGAAATAATTACAGTTTAAATCAAACCATAAAACAGGATTAGTGCCCTGCAAGGACACCAGAGATTTTTAGGTGTTTGAATCCTGACTATTGCAGTAAGACAGTTGTGTGTGAGTCTGTCTTGGGTAAAATGCTGTGTAATTTTAGACAAACATTTAGTCCATCCACCTGATAAAACTGAGGGAGGGGGGAAAATAATCATGACCTTTCAAAATGTGGCTCCACTATTTATTTTAGTCATCCAGGGGCAGTTTTTTTGGGGGGAATGGAGACAGGTTTTTGTGCTTCTCTGTCTCTTTCATTTTTTTTCTGTTTTGACTCTCTGCATGTAGCGGGAATGGCAAAAGCAGAACTGAGGGCCATTAAGTTGAGGAGGAACTGTATTAGAAGTCTTGTTCCCTGGGAAAGCTCCCAGCTGAGATGGGACAGCCATATTGGATAAACAGATGGCCAGGGAGAGGAAAGGACAGGCGAGGAGAACAGAGGTGAAACAAAGAGGGGAGATGAGAGAGGAGACGAGGAGAGGAGGAGTATCGAGAGAGCAGAGGAGAGGGACGGGAAGGAGAGGGAATAACAAAGAGGAAGAGGTGAGAGACAAAATATAGAAGGTGATGTGATGGAGGAGAGGGAGAGGAAAGGAAGACACACAAAAACAAGAAAAAAGCAAAGAGAAAGAGGAATATGAGAGTTAAATAAAAATCAAAAGGAAGGGCTAAAGAAACAGGAAAAGGGTGAGGTAATGCATGTAAACCACGAAGCAAGTCAGTTTTTCATAAACTGCAGTTTACTTTTAAATAAATCAAAAGCAAAAACACATTTCACTGCAGCATAAAACTCTTGAATCATTTAATGTACACATGTTCACACAGGTACACCTGCTAACAAATTGTGCTCACACCATCCTCGGTGTCACAGGGCTCCAAGCGTCCTGGTGGCCAAGCGGTCTGAGATGCTCCCCATGTAGCTGCAATATCCGACCTTTGTTGCGTTTCATCGCCACCTTTATCTTCTATATCTTGACTATTTTCTGTCACATAATGACAGTAATGCCAAATTATAAGATATAACAGTTTAGTAGGTGTCTCACTTGAGCAGAGATTCTCTTGAGTTCAGCGGATTAAGGTCACATTCTGGAAAAAGGGACTTAAAGTCAAGTTAGTACTACCAAAAAATTATGTAAAACTGCACTGTTGAATATTATTTGAATAAATCATAGAAATAAATCGTATTTGTAGTCAATTTTTGACATTTTTAAAAAAAAAAAAGTAATTTATAAATAATTTAAATGTAAATTTTTGCCAAGGTTTTTCTTACTTTTCAGCCCAATATAATGTTATTTAATACGAAATAATAATTGTAGTTACTCTACTGTGACTGTGTTGTTTTAAAAAGAAAGTAATGAGACAATGTGTTGAATTATTCACAAAAAAAGATGTGAGTTTTATTCAACTGAGCTGAATTTGATCGATGCAGCACAAATTCACATTGATTTTACTTGTTTGCGTTTTTTCCTTCAACTCAAATTTCAAAAAAGTCTCGCCAACTTGTAAAAAATTCACAGAAATCTGCAACAATCAAGAAAATAAGCTGTTAAAAATAAGCATTTCAAGCAGGAGAATTATTTACAGCTCCGACTCTCCTCCGCGAGTTTATTCAACTCCTTTAAGCGGCTGCATGTCAGTCAATCACGGCGTGTGACAGATCCCAGGGGTGGAGTGTGGGGGGGCGGTGATGTTCACATCTCACACCTGAATATTCTCCACTTATAGATTTACCTGAGTGAATAATGTAAGGTGCTGTGATGCGCCCCGCTCGGCCCCGCTGCATAATTTCACCCCCTCCTCACCTCCCCTCCATCTATATCCATAAATATTACATGAATTTACTTTGGTGAAATTATACTTACACCACCCACCCACCCACTTTTCAGACTGGAGGGTCCTAGTCTTAGTTATCCTCTTCATAGACACACACACACATACACACACCTTGTTTCCTATGACCTATCCAGGAGCAGCTTCGTCTCAAGGTGCATCCATGTGTGTGTGTGTGCATGTTTGTGTGTGTAGAGGTGTGTGTTTTGAGGGGGGTTGTCTTGCCAGTGTGCCCTGCTTTGACCGCTGATTGCACCTTTTCTTTTTTTTTTCTTCACACCCCATAACTGAGTGGAAATTAATAAGCCGTTTTAGGCGTGATCTGTGAACCCTGGGAAGTGGTATATCTATACCACCTTCAACACGCACACACGCACACACACACACACACACACACACACACACAGATTCAGAGCCTCAGGCTGCAATGTCTGTCTTGTCATAGAGGTCAACAGTCCCCCCACTGCAACAACTCCCCCTCCCAACACCCCAATCCTGACAAACTGCAAGCGTGATGGGGTTGGCGGCAGCACGCAGTTGGCAGAGATTTGTAACCGTGTCCCTGGTCCATTGCATTTGAATTATTCGGCAGACTGTGCTGCACCCCCCAACAAACACACACACACACACACACACACACACACACACACACACATCCCAAAGCAGGTTTGCTTTACCTTAGCTAGGAATAAAAGAAGGTGTAAAGAAGGGAGGTGAGTAAGCGCAGGATGTAGGAGAGGAGATGTGGAGTTTAAATGAGTTACAGGAGGAGAAGAAGGAGAGACGAGAAAAGACTGTGACGTGAGAACTAAACTATGAGGCTGAGAAAGGAAGGGATGGAGTGAATGAGTTAGAGTGAGACAGGGACCATGGGAGAAAAAAAAGGGGCAGAGTCAGAGATGGAGTTGGAGACAGAGAGAGAGATATTCACCGTGAAGACAGAGGGAGGGAAAAAAAGAGTTGACCGTGAGAGATAAAGAGAGATAGAAAGAGAAAGAGAGAGAGGGAGAGGAGATAATGAAGGACAGCCAGAGAAGGACAGAAAGAGGGAAATGAGGGAGAGAGGAAGGTTGGGGGGGTTAAATGAGAAGATGAACAAGGGGCTGTGAGAGGCAACGACCAAGGGCAAGAGGAGGAGGAGGAGGAGAGGGGGTATGGTGAAGGACAACAGGGGAGGGTGGGGTGGGGGGGTGAAAAGAGGACCGCTAGGTTGGGGTTGGGTGTGGGTGTAAGGGGTGAACAGGTGGAAGGTTAATGGGCCTGGAGCGAATCCACCAGACGCTCTTGGGCTTGATATATGGGCCCGGGGCCTGGTGTGGGGCGTAGGCTTTCAAAGATATATTATTTCATTTGAGGAGCAGCACCATTCTGGCCGACAACACCCCCCCACCACCACCACAGCACGCACACACACACACACACACACACACACACACACACACACAAACACACACACCCTTACTTCCACCAGCACCCCCCATGGTCCAGCATTTGTCCAGTGATAGATGACACGCCCCCCCGCCACCACCTAGACACACACATGCACAAATACACATACAGTATTGTGCCCCCCCCTCCCCCCCGACATACACTCCTGCTGCTCCTGTGTAAGTTTTTGTTGTTGTAGCCAGAACGCTTATCTAAATTTTGACTCAGTTGTGTTTTCTCTGTCTTTTCTTTCTTCCTTTATCTTTCTTTCATTCTTTCGTTCTTTCTTTCTTTCTTTCTTTCTTTCTTTCTTTCTTTCTTTCTTTCTTTCTTTCTTTTTACTTCCCTCACCCCCTCCCATCTGCTGTCAGTCTTTCTCCCAGGCTGCAGGCAGGTCTTATGGCCCGCCTGTGTGTGTTTTTTTAAGTTGCTATTTTAGTGGTAACAATATCTGTTTGATCAGTAGCACTGGGTAGGAGCAGGAGTTCTTGAGGGGGAGGCGGGTGGTGGGGTTGGGTGGGGTGTAGGGGAGGGTGGTGGGGGTTCACAAAGGCCTCTTTTCATTCATAAATTATTGACCATTACGGAAGACATCACTCTCTCTCTCTTTTTCATAAATACTGTAAAACGGCCCTCCTGATTCTTTTTTTTCGATACCGCCAATACAAAAATGGAAAAAGTCGATTTTTTGATCTGTTTTAAAGACACAGTGTGTGTCCTGTCAAAAAGAGCATAAATCAGACGTAACAGAGGCTGTTCTGTACCTGGATGGCTAAAGGTCGAGACTTCCTGAATGTGTTTCTTCTGCTGAAGTTGCAGAGCAAGCCCCCGAAACCATGAAGCCCTGCCTTTCACAGGTCTCACAGGTGAAAACCTATACACACACACATAGTACACATGTCTCAGAAGGATACTGGTATCTGAGGAAGTCCTAATTCCACCGTGTGCAACATGACACGATAGCAATTGCAGACATGTGTTTAGTGTGAGGCACTTATGGTGTAATATTTTTTCTCCACATCAGTATTTGTTTCCTGGCACAGCCAAAGTCTGCATTTTCCAATAGCGTCTGCCTTGCTTTGGCTGTTTGACTGCAGGCGACCGGTGATCTGACAAAAATCAAATTTTCCAATGTCCTCTTCATGTCCCCTGGTGGTTGTAGACCGTGCTTTTCCAAATACCGCAATGGTCCCGTAGGTCCATCCCCAGGGGACTGCGGGAGGCCGGAAGGAAGAACAGGAAACTTGTTAAAAGAGAAGATTTAAAGTCGCCCGTCCCACAGGAGCGGCAGCTATAAGGAGACGACGGGGGATTGGGAGGTTTTAGCATGCGCAAAGTCTGCTCATCTACTTGTTGCTTTGATGAGGGATGAAAGGCTGTCATGAAGTACAAGTTTACAGAGCTCGGAGCAATGATAGACTCAACTGTCCTCAATAACATTCCCTCTTCTTTTTTTTCCCCCCTGTCAATTAACAGATACTCTCACTCAAAATGTGACAACAGGTAGGGATGAAGACTTACTTATAGATATATACAAGACATGTAACTGTTGACTGATGGACATTGTTGTATGGATCAAGTCTTCGCACCATTAAGCTAAAACCTGTAAGAAGAGATGTGATTTTTAACTTTCATATGTCTTCGCCTTTCTCCTTGCCTCCCTCCTTTTTGGAAGAAGTAGCAAAGAAAAGCAAAAAAATTGCCTCCACCTCTTCTGTAGTTTTTCATTTCCAAGCAAGTTAACACAGCCTGATTCGCATTTGTGAGCACTTTGGGCATTCGGCGGGAGAAAGAGCAGGTTGTGTTTAAGTCTTGTTTGAGGACAATCAGGGTAAAAGCCTTTTTTATTGGCAGGTCATGCTGCTTGTTAAGTCGGTGACGCAGGTGACTATGGCTGTGCTGTTAGCCTCGGTGGCCCCGAACTAACGCGGTTGTTGTTTCACAAGTTGGCAACTGTCAGTCCAATCAGCAGGGAGAGAAAGAGCGATTGAAAGGCAGAGAGGAAGAGGGAATGAGAGACAAAGAAAATAAAGAAAACAAAGTGGATATGGGGACTTGATTTAGTTGGCCGGGCCGCTAACAAATCAACTCAACAGCGTGCAAACACTTTACACACTCCACCAAAGTACAAAACAACTTTCTCCCTCCTCCTCTCCTTCTCTTCCTGCTTATAGTTATGAGCCATGCTAACACTACAGTTTACGCAGGAACCTTTCCAAAATGCTTCCCATCCGGAGCTGTGCAAGTTTTGCAGCAAGCAAAGACCCAATTAGAGGAGATCCCCATAAAAATATCGTTATCCATGGGCAGGCTTGGTAGCAGAGGGTGGTGATGTGTTGTCAGACGAGCGGTAAATATACAGACAGAAGTGCTGGCATTTTGCTTCTAAATAGCTCCCGGCTATAGGGTTTCCTTTAGGTCAAAGGGGACGTGGTGTGGCTGCTCTAGCCTTACACCGACCCTCAACCTCTAAACTAAACTCACCACACAAAGCTATGCAAACCTGTCACCCAATTTATCTTCCTCTTTTACGCTTGTCTGCATTTCATCTTCTTAAAAAGACACAGCATTGAAAGCATTAGAGCACAAACAGTTAAAAAACAGGCACTTGACAGGGAAGTTTCCTTTTAAATAAGAAACCCAACAGCTGATGGTGACATCAGCTTATATAATCACATAGTAGTAAATTTTAGCTCTTTTTTCACAGTAGATACTTTCTATGCCACATATTTTCAAAAATATATAATTAAAACTGGATGAATCACTTCTAAAATGACAACATTAGCTGGAAACATTACCTTCTCCAATTTAAATCATGAAAACGTGTGTGTTGAGGTTTATTGTTGCTTCGTATGCATCACCAGAACAAGGCTTGTTTTTCATGTTAACAACAATTGCATAAAAAATATAAGATAATATATATTCTGATAAAATTTCCTTCTATATGAAAATGAAAATATAAGACATTCAGGCTAAATCTTGTTATACCAAATGGCAGTTTTAAGCAGGCAAAGATTTTGTTGCCAAAACTCATTCTGACAAACCTTTTATTGATTTTTTAAGTCAGTAAAAAAAGAAAACCAACAAAGTGCTTTTAGCTTCTTATGTTGCGATGTTGCGTGGCCTCATTATCTGCATGTAATCCAGTCTGCCTAGAGGTTGTGCCTGTGTCTGCCGCTTTCGTCACTGGCCTGTCAACAGTTGTCCCCCAACATCTATTTTTGATGCTTATTTACAGCCTGTCTATTCTGGACGGGGAGTGGGGAAGCATGGAGGGGGGGTCGCACGTCCAGGAGACAATAGATAAGATAGAAGTGCAGCAGAGTCGACAGCTTGCCGGCTAGTTTTACACTTAAAGAGTGGAGGGGTATTTATATTTAACTGTGAAAGAGGGTGATTGAATTTGCACGGTGATGACTGATCCGTACAGTTCATAGGAGTAACGCTATACATTGTGGTTGTGTTTTGACGACGAGCGAGAAATTTCAATGAGGCCGCGCGCCAAAGAACGACCCAGCCGAGAAAATGGCTTTAGCCCCGCCGGCAAAGTAGGACAAAGACACCTGTTCCCTGTCTTTACTTCAAGCGTTACTTACTTTGCTGGTTTTAATTTTGCTCTTGCTCTCCTTATTTCTTTTACACTACCCCAGGACTTTTTATTACTCTCACATCATTCCCTTTTCCTCACCTCTCAATCTGTCAGTCTCTTTCTCCATTTCTTCCAAAACGCCATAACTGCAAACCTGGCACGAGCCGTGGATAAATGATTCCACACATGTGAAATAAAGGCATGGCACTAATACAGTCCTGCGTTCTTTAAGGATTGCGCCCTCTCAGAGGGGGATAAAAAGAGGCTTTTCAAGCAAGCTGTAACAATGACGAGCAATAAACCAAATACGCTGAAAGGGGACTCGCTGGGTAGGGTGTCGACAACACTGTTAAACCTCTAGAAATGAACCAGGGATGCTGAACAAAAACCAAAAAAAGACAAGGCTTTCAGGTGGCAAGCCGCAGTCTCACCTTCCCTCAGGCCAAAACTTTATAGGCCACATGTTGCACTGCACTTCCCATCAGCAGCAGGACCACTAGGCCTCGTACTGCCGCAGCAGTGCTATAGAGAGACGTCTTTCTCCTAATACAGATGCATTCATGGAAGCTCCTGGCAGACGAGGCCTGGAGAAGCACTTTAGGGAGAAGCGTGGCTCCATCTGTTCTGCGGCGCTGCGGTTTTGATGCCTCGTCCTCCTTGTACTCGTACGGCTGTTTACATATCACAGGAGCTCCGGAAATGCTCAATTAGTTAATTCAGATATTTAATTTGTGCATCAAGGGCTGTGATCCCTGTGATCTCTGGAGCCGTGCCACGTGAGGCTGTGGATTCACAGCTGTCTGCTCTAAAACCGACCACCTAAACCCCCCCCTCACAACACCCCCCATCATAAAAAAACACACCCATCCCTGCGCGTCAAACGCTAATGGGAATCTGTGTCTCCCGCCCTCTCAGACAGAAAGCATCACTGCATCAGTCTCTGCATTTTAAAACAGCTTTGGTCGTCTAAGCTGCGTTAAGGTATACTGCGTTTATGTGTGTGTGGGTGTGTGTGTGAGAGAGAGAGGAATGTCTCTGCAGTTCTAAATAATACAAAAGGGGTAAGCCTTTAGCCTGTTGTCTTCTTTGCCTCCTCTTTTTCTTGTCTTCTCTTCCTGTTAACGCGCAGACAGCCAGACAAGGCTTATGGGGTCATTTCCCACTGCCCGTCAATGAGAGCTGCACAGCTAGAAACACACACAAAAAACACACACATACTTGCACATACTTGTATGCACATAAATCCTCTTCCTCACTCACATCTGACAGAGTCATGACCGTATACTGAAGCGAGTGCACAACCCCGCTTTTTTTTCCAACCTACACACACACACACGCACAGAAATCTGCACCCAGTCATCTCCATACCTGCATACATAAACACTCATCTCCTCACCTCCTCATATTGCATCCCCTCCACCTACGGTTCACACTCAGCACACAAACACCGAGTCATAAATTGCAGCATTAACTCAAATAATGATTGCACGGCATGAAAACTCAATGGCAGGAGCTTAATGCTCAGGAATCGCCTGGTAGATTAAGCTCTCAGTGTGTGTTTGTATGTGCTTTGGGAGTCTGCGTGTGGGGGATTGATGGATCAATAGGAGGTCTATGATCGGTACCTCCCAGCCAGGAACCTTATAGGCAGTCTACTCGCACAACTCATTTCACATTTGGATGGCATGCATTTTCTCTGCCTACAGAGAAGAGAGTGGAGTGGCGGGAATGGAGCAGGAGGCTGCACGTGTGTGTGTGTATGTAAGCATGCGTTAGTATGCAGGTATAGATATCACTGTCGAGCACTTGTGTGTGTCTCTCTGTGCAAGTATGTAGGTCTTGACATGATTGTACCTATGAGTGTTTGTGTTTGTGTGTGTGTGTGTGTGTGTGTGTGTGTGCACTCGATTGAAGGAGGAGGAAGGGTTACTTTTGGGAGATGCTGCTCCCTGGGCTGCATGTGTATTAGCGGTCTAATGTTCATGTGAATAATTGATTAGGGCCTCTTTGTGTTTTTGATAATTAGTTGATAGCTTCTTAGCTCTAAGCCCTGAGATTTTTCTTGTGTGTGTGAGTATGAAAGTGTGTGCATGTGGTGGGGGGTAGGTATTCCACTTCTAAGTTATCCTGAAAACAACAGCTCTCAAAAAGAAGAAAAAAAAACGCTTCCTTTTTTCAAAGCCATGCGCTCATGGATTAACTTTCCTCGGAAATGAGGCAACAGTACATACATTTCTTTCTCATAACCTCATATGTTTCTGCAGTACCTCACTCATGATCTCTGAATAAAAGTTGAGCCTAACTCTTCTCTCTTTAGAGACTTTATCACATGCAGGATTTACGAACTTTTTCTGAGATGTCATATATGATTAGAATTAAAAGCTGGCAGAAGTTTTCTGATTTTTTTACATATCATGTAAAAAGACAAGCCGTAGCAGACAACAATAAACATGGTATGCGTGAAAAGATATCAATTGAAATTCATGTCTGGCCTCTCACTGGCCCGTTCTCTTGCCTTATTGATTTCTCTATCTTTCATATGCTTATGCATCAAGTAAAAACGGAATAGGAAAGTTTGGGCGTGCTTGGTTCATCTTCAAATCCCCGCGCTAATATCAGCCAGAGAAGTGAGTTTGTTGCCATCGTCAGCGACCTTGAGAAAACAAGACGTTCTCCCTGCTACAACACACAGACCCACAGAGATACTTTGTTTTTCCCTGCCTCATGAATGCAGTGCCTTGCTTTCTGTAGATTCTTTCAGATGTGTGTGTGCGTGTGTGTGTGTGTGTGTGAATTTCTGTTTGTGTGCTTAAGCTAACAACTTAATGTAATCCATTCAGGACTCTACTGCATCTTCGTTGTTTATTTATGACAATTTTTTTTACATACTTATTAAGTATACTCAGTGCTACAACTGGTCCTTACACTGAACAGCTACTGCATTTCCTGTGTCTGCATTGGCCTTATATCACTCAAGTGCTGAGGCAAAGGTCCAGGCAGGGCAGGAAGACCTTATTAGGCCTATGTCTTGTTTCTTCTCGTCTCAACAAGGCTCGGGACAAGAGGATGCTGTAGAGGATGAATAGGCGGATAGGAGGGCAAGGAGAGAAAAAGGGCACATCCAGTCATTGGCTGGGTTTTTGTTTTCCCTTATTACTACAAGCCAGAGGAAGAAAGTCAGGATGTGTCGACGGGTGAGAAGATGTGAAGAAGGGGAAAGGGAGAGAGCACAGCCAATCGAAAGCAGAGTGTTCTCAGGGTCAAAGGTCAGCCTCCAGAGTCTGTTAATGCAGTCACCGTGGGAACCATTCAATCTCAATGCCGCAGCCATATCGATCAGACGTGGGCATTTGTGGACACAATTACACACACACACAAACACACACACAAGAATTCTTTCTAAGACACACACAGACAACATAGTGTTCATTCATGCTTACAAAGTGGTTTCTGCTTCCAACACACAGAGAGTTCGAATGCTTTGGCACACATCATATCACTTAAAACAGTTGGCCTAATGCTTTAAAAAGAAGATGTTAAGGTCGGATGCTGAAATAATACAAACAGGTTTAAACTTTAGCAACAAAGTCCAGTCCAAGTCCAACCACTGTGTCCTATAATGCTAAAATAATGCAGTTGTTAGAGGTATTTTTTGTTGCTATAAGAAGTATTCATGGACACTGTTCACATTCAGCAGCTGTCATATGTTTGCTGATACTAAAGAGGCAAATTTCATTACAAAAAAAACCATTAACTAATAGAAAAAACAGTCATGAGTTATTCAAGGACATGCAGCCACCACACACACCAATATTAAAGTCCTAACTGATTTTCTACTCATATATTTCAATTAAATGAGAAAAATCTACAAGAAAATACTGTGAAAATACAGAATCCCAGTTCCATGCCCTGTGTCGCAGGTGAAGATATGAATAACTATGTATTTAGGTGTTCAAGTGGATGTGCCCAACACAAATCAAGACCTAATACTAATACCAGCACTTCAAAAGTAATGTGAGCAGGTGTCAGTCAGGTCTTTAAAATATCACATCCCATGTCTGAGCCTTGGTTCTAAACTGCACTCATTATGCACTTTCGAGCATAACTTATGCACGTTCGTCTATATTTTGTCTATGAAACCAAAGAGAACCTACAGTTGACAGACCCCGTACCTGGTTAGGTCTTTAGAAATCACAATATCAACTGGAACACCAGTCTGCCACATCTGTCTTACCTCAGCATTGCATTTCAGAAGCATATGACAACACAATTGACTTCTGTAAAATGCCTTCTATGAAGGGAAGGATTGTATTCTCTATGTTCCCTGAGATTTCTCTTTAATGATACTAACGTCAAAGAAAACTCCAATTATTTTTACATTTAACATGCTCTACAGTTCCCTGTATCGGTATGTGTTATTGAAACCCTGGCAGCACCGTGCTTGACGTACTTCCAACCAAATGGATTGCACATATAAGTTGTTTGGTCAGGAAATGGGCACATAATTGCTAGGAGCAAACCGAGTTGTTTGTCATCAACTTTTTCACAGAAAAATATTTCTTCTCCGAGTTGGAAAATGGCTTTTCTGCAGACACAAGGCCTTCTTGAGACAATGTAATATTTCCTATGCTCACAGATGGTCTGTGGCATCTCTATGGCTGTTTGGGGACATAATAACAGTCTAGGGTTTCTGCGTGCTCATACAGAGATAAACCCACAGGCATTCTACACTACCTGATATGTTGGATTAGAGATGCATACAACCAACAAACAGGTGCCAGTGACATGGTGACACGTTGGCATGAACTTAGTGATATACATTTGTGCTGGGTCATATACGTAGATATAAAGCATACACAAGGCAAATCACAGTGAGTTGTATTATGCTGATGCTGAAGTCTATAGCTTTTAGTAAAATATCCATTAATCTATCTCTAAATATCTGATGTATTGTTTCTAATTTTTTTTCTGGGTCTGTATTTAGATTTAAGAGACCAAGTTAACCTGTAGGACCATGAACATAATGAATTATTTGCTAAGTTTCTTTTACAATGTCAGTCTAATCTTATGGGGAGTTTGAAATACTACAGAAAAATATGAAGTTTTATCTCAACAAACCCTGGTTATCATCTGCAAGCACAAAAAGAAATCCTGTATGTCAATGTCCAAATTAATTGTCCATTTTATTTGTAATTGAAACATTTGAAACAGCTAATTTAAAAAAAAAAACAGATTAGGTTTTTGTAAAAATAAGAAATTCAGTTGTATGTTTCTGTGGCTGTTCGGCTCTACGCAGACTGAAGAGATTTCTGCTAATTTAGTGACCATGTTGACTCACAGTGTGAGTGAATTATCAGTAGCCAGTGCTACAGTGTCAGTGTTTATTCACAAAAATATCGGAGGCGTGTGTGCTTCCCTGGATAGTTTTTTTTTTCCTCTCTACACACAAACACAAACACAAACACAAACTATGCACCTAAAGCACTGATAGAGAAAAAGCAGGTGTGAGTGGGAACAGGTGAGCGATATGTATAGTGCAGTTTATTTAGGGCTATTATGAATTGCCTAGAAGAGAGGATATTGAGAGGGAAAGACAGTAGGATAGATAGTACCAGGAGATTGAGAGAAGTGCTGGTTTTGAAGAAAATGTTAAAGTATACCAAAAAAGTAAAATGTAGGTGAGCAACAGTCCACTTTGAGCACTGCTAGTGGCACTGTCAGCTAACAGTCAGCTGCACTGTCAGACCAGTAAGCAGCGGGTTTTCTGGTAGCTTTTGATCTTCAACCTTGTCTGCTGGCTGACAAACTCAGTTTTGCTGAAGCAAGTTGTGCTGTATATTATCTCTAGTATTATCATTCCTCTCTGCAGGCCCCTTCCCCCTCAACTAGCAATGCCACCTGCCACCTGTTTATTTTCCCAGCATTCTTATCGCACCGCCGGCCATAGGATTGAGGCCCACATGAACTATATGCTGTGATAAACAAGACCTGGTTTGAAAAGAGGGGAGAGGTTATAATTTGCACTCTCATTCACTCTTGGATTGTGTAGAGAATAGCAGAACAAAGTTTGGAGCATGGATACCCAAAAGCCATCTCTTCCCTCCCGCTGGGTCACATAGCTGGAACATCCAGGGGATTTTGTCACTCAGTCTGTTGTTTTTCTGTGATGGATGTAACTCTATTTGTGGCATTTGAAAACCATGGCTGCCGTAAATGATTTGCAGCAGGCTTCGACAGGCATTTGCCGTTTCATTTCAACCAAGACACTGAGTCAATGGTGACCTGTTTTTTTTTTCCCTCCCTGGTAATTTGGCATTTTTAAGACAATAGGAAGGAAAATAAATAAACAGATTGATAATGAGATCTGATCTCAGGTCAGCAGGGTCGCATGTGCCTCCGTTGGAAAACACTATCAACCACTCCATGATTTGTGATACATTGATGAACAATTAGTTGCACAAATCATATTGTTGGCGATGGCACCCCGCACTGAGAGGCTTTTCAATTAAAGTACCAAACTAGTCTGGAAATGAGCTACAGTACATTCAAGCACGACATAATTAAGTGTTCGCAACACTCCGAAAACAACAGGCGCTGTTCTAGGTGAATTAATGCCTGTTCCCAGATGAATACACGGCCTGTTTGGCTCAAGGCAAACAGATGCCAAGACAAGACTGCACCAAAGGATGGCTGGTAGAGACGCACGAGCATTGATGTCAGCTTCAAACCTCACCTGTAGTACTCGCAGACAGCATTGATTCTTGTCCAGCATAGAGAGACGGAAAGATAGAAGCACAGCTATTGTTTAAGTCGTTTGAGGCAGATAAACTCACCGTCTGTGTGTGTGTTTGTGTGTATGCGTGTGTTCTCCCCCCGTGTTAGAAAAAAAAAAATAGCGTGAATCTCTCCATTCATTAAGGCTCCACAGAAGGAGATTCCATTAATCTGTTCATTAGGCCACATCAAAAATGGAACTACTTATTAAAATCAGATCCAGCTGTGTACTCTCGTTAAAGGCCGCCGTACCGTACGAAACTTAACAATGCTCGTGGCACTAGACCAAAACCCGGCCACAAGAAAAAGGGGGGTAAAGATTCTACTGCATTGGCCTGGTTTGACTCAACACACCATGATAATTGCTCCACTCTTAGCGGGGGGCTATGAATAAACATTACTTTTGTCAGCGAGCCTCTGAATGCTCCATTTCCAATTAATTTACATTTGCCCAGAAATGGAGGGAATATCTGCTCTTAATCACTATGTTTTATTTTCTCAATTTCCCCCAAGTCTTTTCTCATTCTCTCATTCCCTGTCTGGCACTTTCATTGCCCCTCTTACCCACGCTCTCTTTCTTTTTCTACCTCTCACTCTGGAAAATCCCATTAATCTTAGGCAGTGGTTTTGAACAAAAGCTATGGGCTAAGCGATTGATCCTGGCATTGATCCCACTCGCCCGAACGATCATAAAGGTGTTAAATTGGTTTCTTGGAGGATATGTATTTTTCATTGCTGGCTGGAGCAAGCGCAAGTTCCTGCTCGGAATTTCTCTCGATTTTTTTTTTTTTTTTTTTTTTTTCCTAACCAAACACTGGTGATGATATTAAAATATTAAATAGATCACACCTTGAAAAGTAGTCTTAAATGTTGATTTTGCAGGCAGTTTGAAGCGTTTTCTGCCTAGTGTGTTTTCTGCATCAGCATGAACTTTAGAAGCTAAATCCCTGTAATGAGTTTTGCTCCGACCAAGGACAGATGGAGACTTGGGAATGTACAATTGAAGCAAAAGTACAAAATTCCTTCACTTATGTTGTTGAAAATTGTGTTGTGAATTTATATCATGTGACATAAATTGGTGCATTTAAGCCTCAAAAACAAATTCTATTTTTAAGCAGATTTTCAGTTCAGATCACGGCCAGCTAACTTTTACACAATTAACTCAAAGTGAAGTTTTGTTATAGGTTAAGTATTTTAATAACAAAACTAAGGTCTCTAGGCTGAGGAACAGAAATAATAATGTCCATCAACAGCGCATTTGATTAGTTTTCAATTTGTAATAAGCTTACAAAGACTAACAATATGAGGCTGTGAAAAGTATTCAGCTGCAATGGTTCTTTTATCCATTTAGTCTACAGTCTAGTATAACCTGCCGTTTTTCATAACCTTGAGTTCAACACTTTGTGCTGCCAAAATTAAAGCTAAAATCCAATTTAATCTGAAAAGTAAGGAAACACCACTCCTTCACCTTCAAAGTAATTCACTTTCAGTATTATATTTTCAAAGTTTTCTGTAAAAAAAAAAAAAAAAAAAAAAAATTCGTTTCAGCAAAACAAATGACAACTGGAGAAATGACAAGCTTGTACTTTTTTCCTTTTTTTCATTTCTGTCTTTTCAAGGCAAAGCAGATGCTATTATAGATCAAGAGGGTATGAAACTCCTACTGTACATTATTAAAGTAGAGCTTTTAACAAGCTTTTCAAAAGGGTATTCATTCTTAGAAACTAAATAAATAGGCTGTACTTGAATAAAAAAAAAACTTCTATGCTGATTTAGTTTGTGTCTTAGAGGCTACCAATGAGCAAAGGAGAAAATGATAATAATTTGCATTGTGTATAATATTTCTAATTTGTTTTGAATTGTATTAGCTTACAAAATAATTTCTTTAATCTTTCGATGCAGGATGCATCCTATATTTCTTTGCATTGAACTGAAAAAAGCTTAAAAACTACTTATTCACCTAACTCATTTCCATTTTCTTTATGTGCAAGAATATACAGTAGTCTTTATACAAGTTTGATATTCAATACAAATAGTGCAGAGAAAGAAACATTAAATTAATGGAAACAGTAAATTAGCAACTGCGATCTTATCTAAATTCTCCATATTATCTATGAGCATGTGGTGAGATAAGAATCGAAAGGTTAAATAAATAAATCACTTGTTTTATTGCTACAGGTGAGATCAGTATTTGAACTTTGTAGTGTCATATTTTTGAATGACTCAAATTGAGAAAGGTTGTAATCAGCTACTGAGAGTGTTTTACTGACAATAGAGGCTACATTTTCCTCTGCACCAGAGATAGCATCCATGTCTCGCTCCGCTCGTGTGAAAACACAAGACGAAACACTCGTCGACTCTGTGTCAGAAAGTTCATATTATCTGAGGGAGCAGGCAGCAGATCTTGTAAGATCAGGCGCCATGAGTGTTGCCCGTTTGACAGAGCAAAGGAAGAGCTTGTCAGGGAAACAGCTCGTGTCGCTGGCACTTAAAAGGTCAGCGAACTGAACCCCAACCCCTGGCCCGCCCTCACGCCTGTCTGTCTGTCACCAGTCCCCCCCTTCTTTCCAGGCGGGTGTCCCCAACCCTCGTCTAGGCTGCTATCACCCGCCGTCATCCCCTCTGAGCTGCCCCCCTTTGATGACCCAGGCCTCTTGTCAGAGAAGAGCTTCCAGGCAGGCAGAGTGAGGACAGCCCTTTGATGAGGACCCCGCCACTTGCCAGCACCGCTGACATGCACGGGGGGTCCTTTGAAGAGCTCAGGCCTTTACATGTACCCATCCGTCCATGCACACATACACACACATACATACACACACATTCACACAGTTACACGTGCTTCCAGGGGTGAGGGAGAAGAAGATTGGGGTGCAGTGAGGAGAACTCCCTCCTTTGACTGTGTTTCTGGCTCTCTGATGGTTTTAATGAAGGCATTTGAATTTTTTTTGTCCTGTGCATGAGGCGCCTTCAGTGTGGGACCACAAGAAATAGATGTATAGGAAGGAAGAGGAGGAAGACAAAGAAAGATTCTGTGAAAAATGACAGAAGAGGTCACAGATGCTTTGTTGAATTTTGTCTTTCTGCCTCCACTGATAAAAGAGAAATAGGAGACATGAGGCATTCTAAGATTGGATACTTGTGGTAGGGTTTTTTTTTTTGTTGTTGTTGCATGATATTTCTCCACTATTAGTACATAATATTTTGTTAACAATTTATTTCAGTGAAGGTACAATAGCTGAAGAGCCAATAAACTTTATTAACCCCCATGATCTGTTTATATGCTTACTATACATATGATACCTCGTGACGTTTTTAAATTTGCTTATAAATACATTTTTCTACAGAAATAAAAGAAGAAATAAAACAATATTTCAGCTTTAGGTCTCACATGCCCATATGGTTAAATGCAATGGTGTTTTATTTACTATATATCTGTGATTGGTGTTTGCAATGCTTTACTAAATACTCCATTAAGCACTATTGATCTACCTGGAGATACAATGGCCATATACTGTATTTGTTCACACATAGCCCATATAACATATAAAACATGAAATGATTCTCAAATGTGTGTTAAGTCAATGTTTGAGGTCATATTATGGCATTCCAATCGAAAGGGTCACCATGTTTTGTAAGATTGGGTTTTTTTGAATGCATAAAAAAATGTGGAAATAAGACCAATCACAACAAACAGAACTGGCTGGGCTGGCAGGAAAGTTACCACAATGCAGCTGTGTGCCAAAAAGGGCACATGTATCAGGCAGCCCATGTGGTCATGTCCCCCCCCAACAGCGCGTGAGAATTGGCATTGCCAGGTCAATGTTACGGCACTGCTCTTATTATGTCTGCCTTAAAGGTAAACAGACAGTGTTTGACACCAGCTCCGAATCAGCAGTCATAACAACCTTAATCAACAAGCAATAGTCCTCGTACTTGGCCGCAGACTCTGCCACGTCATCCAAAGTAATAAAGCGTTTGCTGTTCGTTGGCAAAACTACAGTTGTTAAGACCTGAGGTCATGTTAGAGTTCAAATAATGGATCCCTGTACAGTTTCCAAACAGCGCAAAAAAGAAATTCCTTTCGGTGGTGTTCATGCAGCACCTGCCCGTGTCGCACAGCTTTCACATCGATCCACATTCTTCACTCTTCAAGTGACACTGGTGATGACACACAGACAGTTCTCACAGACTCAAAGCAACAAAGTAATTCACATCAGCGTGCCCAGAAAGACACGTTATTCCCAATGATACCACAAAGAGGACAATGTTTGTTGATAGAAAAAGGGGGGAAAGGAAGGAAAAAGAACCTCTCATACATTTTCCTCATTCCTTCTTACTCAGTGTGGCCTTTTTGTCTCAGTCTGGCGATGTGGAGTAATGATTAACACAGCCAGGCATGGGAAGAGGCTCACAGTTACAATAGAGGGGGTTGTTTTGGTGCAGAGAACCACCAATTGACCTGCCTCAGCTTCCCAGGCTCACCTGGCAGGACCCTGGGAGCCAGCGGCTGGCATTCAGGAAGAGAGGGAAAAAAAATGACTACTTAATCATTATCATCTGTGGAATCACTCAGAAACTGCTGGCAATGTGCAAACAGATAAACCTGGCAACATTGTTCAATCAGGCACGCAGCAAAGTGCTTAACTGAGTGTGGAAAGGTTCACATGGAAAGCTTTAGAGGTGGTACGGGGGACTTTAGAGCTTTGTGTGAGGTTAGATAAAAATGTCTGTGGTGTGCAACTGATGGATGAAGCTCAACGCTAACAGCTGCCGGTGATATTTACAAGCAGTTAAGGCTCATACAGTGCCTTAACTTATTTTTTTAGGTTGGGAGACTTTGTTTGTATCCTGTATTTTAGTGAAACTTTGAATGTTTTAAGTCATATAACAAGGCATAACCGTTATTTGGTACATTTTTTGAATGAAAACCTGAAATAAAAACACAATTGTGAAATTTTTTGAAAGTTTTCTTTCTCATGGAAATCTTTTGTGTTACCAGCATTCTTTTTTTTTTTTAACTCTACATGAAGCTTACAGTGACATCAGACTTATCTTTAATGGCAAACCACCACAGTGATAAAATGCTTTATAACATAGAAGAGGGGGAAGTGATGACTCCATGCATTTTTGTATGGATTACACAATAACACACCCTGACATAGATTCTGTTGGGTTTTGTAGTGGAACAGAGTCTCATCTAGTGTTAACCTGATGTGTTTGTTTCTTACCAGGTTGACGACCAGATGAAGTTGCTGCAGAACTGCTGGAGCGAACTCCTCATCCTCGATCACGTCTTCCGGCAGGTGGTGCACGCCAAGGAGGGGTCCATCCTATTGGTCACTGGCCAGCAGGTGAGTACTTACAGCTACCTCCATCCTTTCCTTATTTACTCCAAAACCATCCCCACACATCTCTTGCACCTCGAGGGACCCTGCAACAGCTCCTCAGCATTTCCCTCAAAGCCTTATTGATCACTCAACCACACAGGAGTCACCGCTTCATTAAAAATAGATTATACTTATAGATAAATACTAATGTCACCAGAATAATCAATTTTGCATTTATTTCCTCCTCCAGCGAATATAGAAAGTGTTCGGTTACGCATGTTGTGGCATAATGAGTGGGTGGACAAATAAATAAGGAATGTAGCTAAGTTTTTTTTTTTTCTTGAGCCTTAGAGGATGTTGGTGGGAGCTGATGCCTGAGGTCCAAAATGGAGGTCCTCGATGCATTAGGCAACTATGATTCTGCTCTCTGTTTCTGCTTCACACACTTACTTACAGAATGCAATGTCAGACGGTGAAGACAGAAACCAGGAGCACGCAGCGAAGACCTTTTCAACGTTCAGTGATTTTTAAAATCTCATGCAAGCACACACACAAAGACATGAAACTGCTCATCATAAAAATGCCTCTGACCGATGGCGTGGCTGTCCGTGAGATGAGAAGTCATAAATTATTGATTGGCTGGCTCTTCAAAACATTGCTCTTCAACAAAATGTTTTACAACAAAAGATATGGCTATAAATATTAAAGCAAGGCAAGTGCAGCGCATACAGGGATCTCCTGCTTCAGTACCTTTATTCTGAATGAAGAGAAGGTCAGTGGTTGATTTTCAGAACAGGAGAAGTATTCTCCCTGCAGCAGTACATAAGCAGTAGTACTATAATGTTAAGTGGTAAATAGTTCTAGAACAGTGAAAGTATATACAAGGATGGTTACAATCTGACAGTATCAACGAGCCAATCTAACAGGTGAAAGGTAAAAAGGAAGGGAAGGTGAAGGAGAGCAAATGTATTTAGGTAACAGGTGGTGGAGAGTTTGAGTTCTGATGAACGCTGAATGAATGCAACAATGACAGAAGGAGGAAAGGAAAGAAAGAAGGAGTGACAGAAATTGATGGAAGCAGAGGGGAAGGAGAGATGGGTATTACAAAAGGAGTAAAGGGGGGAGAATGAGAGGAGAGATAGAATAAAGAGAGAAAAATTACAACACTGTTGAAAGGAAGGAAAAGAGAAGAAGAAATAGGAGGAGGCAAATGGAGGAAAAGAGAGAAAAGGAAGGTGGTAAGTTGAGGAAATAAACAAATGGGAAAGTGGAGATGGCACATAAATAGAGACAGACAGAGAGAACAGGAGGAGAAGGAAGGTGGTAGGGGACGAGAAGGGAGGGGGAAGGAGAAGAAATGAAGAGGAGACCATGAGGCATAGAGGACGAGAGAGCAGAGCAGTGAGGAGAAGGTGGAGGAGGAGCTGATAATCAGGGGAGGCACAGGACGGCAGTTTCGTTTGCATACTTTGGTTAATGAACAGCTGGTGTTGGGGGTGGTGTGTGTGTATGTGTGTGTGTGTGCGCGTGTGCGTGTGTGTGTTTCTGAAACCGTTCATTATTTCCTATTATTCTCTGCCTGGCCAGGGGTGACAGCACAGCGATAACACCAGGGATATTTAGAACACAGTAGCAGCATCACCTAAAGCGAATGCTACAGACACACACACACACACATACACACACACACTCAACAAATCACATAATGACTGTTTGAGCTGTGCATTGAGTGGTCTGTGCGGTTTGTAATGTGCTAATAACTTAATTGTTACAATATGTTCATCATATTGGATGATGATATGTGTGTAATGTGAGTGTGAAGTGAACTGTGGAGGATTTTGAGTCGCAGAGGGAAGAGCATTACATATCTGACACAACTAATGACTGATTTTAACCAGGATGAGCCATTTGCTCATTCATTGAATTCATGTAATAAAAAGTGAATGTTAGTAAGGATGTGATTTTGATTAAATTTTCTTTTTTTTGTTTAAACTTTTGGTATTGTGTGAGGGGGAAGAATCGATTCTTGCACATGGAAAATCCCTTGTAGATCAACACACGCTAAAGATTTTTCTAAATGCCAACTAATAATGTGATGTTGATGGAGTGAAACGATGGAATTGAAATGTAAGGGTAATGCACCATCCGGTTAGTCTACAACCAGAAACTAGAGTTATTACTTTATCTTCTCAAGGGGCAGCGACTGTAAGCATATTTTTATTTAATTATGTATTTATAGAAATGTGTGTGTGAACAAAAGGCCAAATTATCACTCCTTGTATTTTATCAATGAAATTTAGAGTAGATGTTTATCCTCTTTGAATCAAGCAGCTTCTTTGCTCTCATTAGTTCCACTCTACACTCATTCTGACCTTTGAAAGTAAAATCCATTTCACCAGCAGATTTACTGTTGTAGCCTGTCAGTTTCAATCTCTGTCTTTCTCTTGTCCTCATCTTCCTCGCTGGCTCATTTCTGTCTTTCCCTTATTTTCTTTCCGTCTCTGAACTGCCGCTTGTCATTGTGTGACCAAGAACAGAGAGAAGTGGCCATGAGTGACTCTTAGTTTTATGTGAAAGAGAAAAGATTTTTTTTTTTTCATCCTGTCATGAGATCAAACACATAGCATAACAAAAGTGTGCGAACATGAAAAGACAAAAGATTGGACCGAGCTGCTGAATCATTAAGCAAGGCCTCGCAGCTTGGTAGACAGCTTTCGGTCTTAAAAAAAAAACCCTGATATTTTGATAGCACAGCGCTTCTGGAGTACATGAAATTCAAATGCTGAAGAAATGGAAAAACAGAAGTTCCTCAGACAGTCGCAGATTTCTGTGCTTTCAAACAAGGAACGTTTTCCATTGCCGTCCCTCACACACATCAAAGCCATGTACGCATCAAACCAATCTCACCTCCCATATTCATCTGTAATGCTCGGCTAATATTGTCAGTCGTATTCATGATGGGTTAAGATTTGAAGGTTTATTCATATGTTTACTCCCTCTGTCTCTCCAGCTGGGATAATAAAGTAGTATTGATTGATTGACTGATCCGCAGGTCACCAGGGTTAGTGCTAAGTCTGCTATAGTGACATTATAGCGTTTTTTTCTTCTCTCTTTTTACTTAAGGCTAGAAGGCAATAACCCAAGACATCACCATCAACAGTCCAATCCTTCAATGAAGTTATTTCATGCACAGTTGATTTTATGTAAATTGATTGACACCTTAAAGGGGGGGTGGGGCAGTGTCTGCTTTTCAGCGAGTCATAACTCTTATCGTCTCAGAGGTGGGAAGAAGGAAAGAGAGGGACAAAGGAGTTGAGGATTAAGTGGGAGAGAGGCTCAGTTAGTCTAGTAGAAAAGAAGGAAAAAGGAAAGGAAGAAGGCAGGAGAAGAGAGGAAAAACATGGCGAATTGTTAACATTTACTTCACTTTGACCCCCGTCTTCGAACAGATGAGAAACCGGCTTCAATCATACCATTTACATGATAAATAAATTCCATATCCAGGCGTGTTTTTAATTGCAAATGGGGGCTCACAGGGACCCTCTTCCTCTCTGGGCTTTAGGAACTGCACACGCCAACATCTACCTTCCCTTGGAAACCCTCGCACAGTCAATTATGATAATGAATTGTCAATAAATATAAAAATTTAATATGGTCCTGCATACTTTGAGTGGCAGCTAAGGACTTGCCTCCTAGACAAATGTGCTGCGGCTGCAGATATGTAATGCACCTGAAAGAGAAGTGTATGGGTGTGTGTGTGTGTATTAGTGTGTGTGTTCCGACAGATGGTTTGGATCGGTTGGGTTTGTGACATGGCTCTGGACTATCTTTTTTCACTAATAGCATTTGTGCTACTTATTTTTTCAATTTTCACACATGCAAATTATTTTGTTACATGTTAAATTTTTTTATGATGCTTGCACGAGTTAATTCACAAGCTAACCGGCATATTTTTTTGGCAGCATACAACCATGAATAAAGGAATGTATAAGTGTCTCTGGTCTGTTCTGTTATTGGTACATAGTCAATTCTTTTTAAATATCAGTAAAGTTTTGTCATCTGCCTTTTCCAATGTACCAAAAGCTTGTATAAGAGCTAGCATTAGCAACATTTTGATATTGTAAACCAAGCTACTATACCTAGTCTGACTTATTTAAAATGAAAATTAAGACCTAACTAATCAATCCATCCATTTCTCACAGACGACAGAGAAGAAGAAGTTAAATCTGACAGGTCTACTTAGTAAACTCCCATGCTCTCTCCACATGCCCACAGCATGATGTCATGAAAAAATGTTAACCTGCAAAAACCTAATGCCCGTAGCTTCCTTTAAAAAAAAAAATTTAAAAAAAATCTACCCATGTCTCACACTCTGACGGACAGAGCAAAGCTTTTTGATTCCATGCTGAGAGTGCAGCAGAGCAGGTACAGCAATAAAAAAAAAATCATTGCATGAAGCTTATGGCTGTGATGTGTTCAGGGTACCGTCATGTGTTATGTAGCTGTCAATGCTTCTTGCAGTTTCAAGGTTTTTTGATTATTTTCATTAGTTGATATAGCTTTTTTTCTATTTAGTGGACTAACTTATTTAACCTGCAAGTTGCTAACAAATTGAAGCTATATGAAAGTTCAATGCAACATCTGTGATTTCATGGAAAAGGCCATTGGCATCATATTCTATATATGGATTATATTTGTTAACAACAGGTTAATGTTTAATCCGTATATCTGCTTTCAGAGGAGCAGCATCTGTAAAAACCCCAAGCAATTCACTTTTTTCTTTCATCTCTCCCTCTCTTTTTATTCCAGGTGGACTATGCAGTGATTGCATCACAGGCGGGAGCCACCCTCAACAACCTGTTGAGCCACGCCCAGGAGCTGGTGGCCAAATTACGCTCCCTGCAGCTGGACCAACGGGAGTTCGTTTGTCTCAAGTTCCTGGTCTTATTCAGCCTGGGTGAGTCTCTGAAAGCTGTGAAGCTGGAAGGTTATTGAGGGACAAACAGTGAGAGAGAAAATGGTGGTTCACAGTTCTCCTCAGCCTCAGCAGGTTTCCAAAGACCTAACGTCCTCCTAAGACCACGGGGATTTTTCCAGCAGCCAAGGAGCGGACTTAGAGAAATTTAAGAATTTTACCTGCCTTTTGAAAAATGTTAGGTAAATCCAAAGTCACTGCTCCCAAGGTTGAAATACAGGATATGGATCAAAGTGATGTAATGTGATAGAGAGAAGCAGGAAGGATGGGAGAGAAAGGAAATGGACGGAAAGAGGGAGGAGGGGCAAAACAGGTTCCTGGTACTGGTAAAAGATCTATAGGGACAGAGAGGGGGTGGGAAGGAGGAAAGGAAGAGAGAAGGAGGGGAGTTGGGAGGGGAGGAAGGAAGGGACCAGTGGTTTGGAAGGGACAAAAGAGAAAGTAGGAGAGGAAGAAAAGAGCGGAGCTGTGGTCCTGAAACTTTTACGCACGACTATGCAAGTTCACTCTTATATAATACAACTATAAATAAAAGCATAGTAAGTTTCCAATATCTTATTTATTTTTTTAGACACTTAAAACAGCTGAGTTCAGCTGGTTGAACAAGAAAAGAAGTTTAAATGTAGGATCTTATTTCCAATTTAATTATTAGAATTTGGCATTGGCATATCCATCGGTATACAATGGGTGCAGCAGTGCTGGAATAAGCAGAGTTTCCTAGATCACCAATATCAGAAACAGAAATTGGTTAAAGATGTTTGATGAAGATATGCAGAGGGGGAAAAAAAGGCATCTTATTTAGCTGTGGGACGTAGATATAAGCCAAGAGATGAGCTGGTTGAGTGAAAATATGTGCACAAGTCGGGGAGTTGGAAGGGAATGGGAGTGATTTTTTTTTTTTATTCCATTTTTTTATCGGCTCAAAAGGGATTTTAGTTTTTTCCTCTCCAATTGAGCTTTGGCAGGTTGGAAAGGAAAGGTGGGAGTTGGAGGGGGTCGAGGTCAACTGAGGAGGGGAAGAAGAGGAGAGGGGAGAGGAAGGAAAGGTTAAGAAGGAGGATATAGGAAGATGATGAAGTGGGAGTGGGAGGCAGGTACCGTGAAGCATTTGGGATGGACAAGTGGGAGGGAGCTGAGGCTGGGAAGAGAGAGGAAGCATGGGATTTGAGAATGGAGGGAAGTGGAGGGATAAGTAGCCAAACGAGTTAAGGGACGAAGAGAAGGGGGTACATTGATGTGTGCGTGTGTGTGTGTGTGTGTGTGAGTTCAGATCCCAAAGCTGCTCTTCACTCTCTAAGTCGAGGTCAGACACAGCCAGGAGACTGCCATATCTGTCTCTTTCCTAACTAGTCTGCAACAAATGGCCTCGGAGGAATAACCACACACACACACAAACACACACACACGCACACACACTCGACCCAATCTACTTTAACATCCTACATCACTGAAGCCAGTGATGTTAAGGTAGCTTCACTCAACCTTACTTTTCTATGGCACTGAGAGCAATTGGCATACATATGATGAATATTTACCTCATGCTTAGGTACCCCTCCCTCCATCCATCTTCAATCCACAAGGGTCACGCTTTCACTTGTTTACCTCCTCTAAACAAAGAAAGAGGTAGTAATGAACTGCTGGGCAAAAGTGCATACACACATATGTTACACACACACACACACATACACTGAGGTGATCAGGCAGGATTAATGTTTGTGTTTGTGGTACAGCGAAGAAAGAGGGAGGGATGGGGAGGATTGCAGTGGGGCTTTGGAGTGTGTATGTGTGTGTGTGTGTGTGTGTGTGGCGGGGTTGATGCTGGGGCTCAGGGTCTAAATAATTTCGCAGAAACATCATCCATAATGAAAGGCTCACCTGAGGGATGTGTATCGCCCCCGGCAGTGCCTGTTCTCCGGCGTGCCCAGGCCTTCCGCGAAAGAAGCCCCGACACAGACGCCGTAGAGCCGGCTGAGGGGATCAGTGTTGGAGGAGGAGGAGGAGGAGGAGGAGGTGGGGTGGGGTTGCAGATTGGGAGGGGGTGGGAAGGGGCTCAAGTAATGTAAAGTCGGGAGATTTAGAATTGATCTGATTAATATCGCAAGCTGCTGAACAGAGATGTGTGTGTGTGTGTGATGTTGGAAGGCGGAGATACATACATTTACCTGAGGGAAAGTGCATAATGTGTGCAGCGGGTAAGAGAGAGCAGGTGTGTATGTATGGAAAGGTTCACACAGCCGCTTTTGAACTACGAGCAGAGCCAATTAATAAGGATTGTAGTGAAATGAGGCATGAAAGTAGCTCTGCACAGGCTGCTGAACTAAGAGATCAGACTCTCCCTCTTTATTAGCTTTATTTTATCTCCAACGCTGGTCACTGTACTCTCAGCTGGGGCTCATTTAAATCGAATGTGTTCATAATGACTACAGACAGGAATCACAGAGCAAATCACAATACAACACTTCGTCCACCACAATGGTATCACAATACAGCATTTATGTGATAGCCGATACATTGCAAGACAATCAATAACGATACATTACAAAGCATGTCTAATTGAAAAACTGAAAAATATCCTTTAAAGGCAGAAAATTATGTAGTCATTCACTGCATTGTGGTGTCAATTATACAGAGGAGTGCATAGAGTCTTAGCATGATGCCAGATCTAACACACACACATATACACTGCTCTTCGCCTGTGTCCCAGTGTTAAAATCATTCATCATCATTCCAAAGTAAAAATAGCCTTAAACTGGTAAACAGGCAGAAGTACTGACTGGTAAGTCAAATTGACATTTTATCCTTTCAATGTGCCTAAATCTTTTAATCAAAAAATATTCATATCCATAATGTATCACAGGAGGAAGTAATATCACATATTTCTGATTTGATTTTTCATGACACAAACTGGCTGGAAACTGCTGTCTGTTCTACTTTACTGCTACTGCCGTACTTACTGTGACACTGTAAGCCGAGGCGTAGAGGTCAGGGTGTTGGACTGACATGTGGCAGGAGACCTCCCAGACCTAATGTTTAACATACATATACACACATACACATCCCACTGGCAATCAGTTTGTCCTGGGCTTGAGCCAGGAAACAGACCTGAGTCCCAGCTATGGAGGATATATATATTAGTGTTGCTGTATGTATTTATCACTCTGTCTCCTCTCCCTTTCATTTTGATTGTGTCTTGATTTCCTCAGTATTTCTCTCTCCATCAAAACCCTCTCACTATGTCCATCTCTATTTCTTTCTGTGATGGACAATCAGTCCCTGCCAGAGGAGCTCTTAGTTAAGTCATATGTCGATAAACACGAAGATATAGATGTCACTCCAGCTGAGAGGAGACACTTGTTCTGATTTGTTCCTGTGTTTGTTCTCAGGGTTAGACAACCTATTTTTTAACTGTTTTTTTTGTATTTTCTCTCTCTCTGTCTGTCTCTCTCTCTTTCTTTATCACTCTCCATCCACCGCTCCTCCTCTCTGTCCCTAGTCGCTTTCACCCTCCATCAAGGAGGAGATTATCACTCTGAGAGCATTGATCTCTTAAGTGTTTGTACGACTCCAAGCAACGATTGTGTGTGCTGGATGTTGTGCAAGAGCCACACAAATCGGCAGGGACAGAGAGAGTGAGTGCCGCCCGGGTCAGAGTTCAGTAAAGGATTACTACTAGTTGTTGTATGGTGTCAGAACACTGTTAATGGACCTTTGATTTCCTTTAAAAGGCTTAAAGTCCCTAATAGAAAGACTGACGGGTTGTTTTATATATGGCCAGTTGACATGGCAGCCAGGAGGTGAGCAATGAGTCACAAGTTCAAATACAGGTTAAAGAAAGTAAAGGGAAAAGGCTCTCTCTTTCTCCCCCCTTATAGGGAATTATCGCCTTGTGACAATGTATGTGCTTGATAGAAGTTTGATTTTGTACCTGGCAGCTTTCAGGTGTGAAGCTATCAAGAAAAAAATCTTTTTAATTTAATAAAAAAACAAGATGTATATTTCCTTAAATGACTGATCTCAGTGGTAATCTGCTGATTGAAACCTGCTTTAACCATCCCTAAAATGTAAAAGATATGCATGTATACACATCTGTATACAATATCCATCATATATTAAACTCCACATGATGGATGCCACCACACATGCAGTTTTCATACCAGCAAAGCACATGTGGTGACAGAGGTCAGAGAGTGTTCAGCCAACAACCAGTTAACCCAACTCTACAGGTCACAGCACATCAGGCATAATTAGGTGAGACAGGCGCTGCCAGTCCTCGTCAGCCGAGAGGAGAACCAGAGTAGCTGCCAGACCAGCTCAGGGTGGTAAATGCTCCCAGCGGAGAGGGCAGATTTTTTTAGAAATAGCCCCAAATAATGCTATACCCATACCTTCAGAAGGAGCAGAGCCAGTGAAAAGCTGATAAAAAGTGAAGAATTGGAGGCTCGTGTTTGATCCTAGTGCAGAGAAAGTTTATTTAAAGAAGTCACATTGGTTGTTCTATCAACTATGTGAACTTCAATTACAAGTGTTTGTCCATATGTTACAGGTAGCTTGTGTGTGTGTGTAAAATTGACCTTTTACTCACACAAGACACACATAATGATGTCTTTGAACTTGTCCGATGGTGCAGTAAATGTCTGTACTACTTGCCCTACAAAACTCTACCTGTCCCAAACAAGAGGACAACCCCTGCAAACATTTAGTTCAAATAAATGGAAGTTTAATAAAAGAAATATAAATAATAAAAAAGAAAATTGTCATACTTTATTAGTTTGGCCCATTCATTTTTTGGAGTAAAATGAAGCAAACTAATTAATAGATGAGTGTTTCAGCCCTAGAATCAACTGCTTTTCTACATGCCTTAAGTAGAAGCTCATATTTCACAGTTGGCCCATAAGAATAATGCTGTTTGCGTTAAAGTTAAATCCTGTTTTAAATCCAACCAATACATTTATCTCAAGATTACAGATCCCATCTAAAGAAAAGTCACTTTTCAGAAGTTAAAACCAATTACCACAATAAACTGAGTATTCAAAACATGCTGAAAAGGAGTGTGATGCTGGTTGTTCTCTATTCCTGGTCACTGATCAGAAATTAGTGCTGTCGTCCATTTACAAGAAACTAAGTCAGCCAGTGATTCAAGAGCTGCCTCAGCACCACATTAGCTGTCTGTCAAGTGATTAGTCAGGATCAGAGGTTGGAGTTTAGAGACACCCAGCTATCCATCCCTCCTGCCCTCCATCCTTCACCATCCATCCACCCTGCCCCTCTGCATCGTCTCTTTGTCTCTCTCACTGCTCTGCCCTCTCTCTCTTTCTTCCACATCCATCTCTGTATGCCTCGATCTATCACAACTCCATCCTTACATCTACCTCTATCACCTCCTCATTTATCCTCACCCACATCTGAACCGCCATTTATCTCGTTTCCTCCTTCCCTGAACTTTTTCTCCACCCCTTTCCTTCATTAAAATGTCTTAACTACAGTCATTTAAACTTGTGTTGGGTTTATGTCTGTACTTTCAATCTCAAACAGCTTTAAAACCGTCTCTAAATGATTATTGTTCAATTATACTGAATACGGAATTTTTTCTGACAAATGGAACTTTGAAATGAGTCATTACAAAGATGTTCCTGTAACTATCATCAGTTCTATTAAAATGCTCAGAAGAGCATAATTTATCAGTGAAATTGCATCACCAAAAACATTTCAGAAATGACTCGATTTTCCATCGTTCTTTATTGCCTCAACCCACCTCTCCGTTTATCTTTCTCTTCCTACACTTCATCAACACCCACACCACCCAGACTCCTATGCTAGCATGCGTCTCTCATTAGCATGTCTAGTGTGCCACACATTGAAGGCAGCCCTTTTTTTTTTTGTTTTGTGCGAGGTCAGACACCAATCTGCTGACAACAACACAAACACAGCAAACATGATTAACCTTGATGAAAAAAAGACACATATTCACTCTCTCTCTAAATCTCTATCATATTTGTCTCTCCACCAATAAGAGGAAGAAAAAAAACACATAATTCCCAGACAGGTACGTCCTAATTAAGCAACAGCCGAGGCTGTTCAGAATCAATGCCCTGATCCCCGGCCAGCGAGCAAGGGAGCTGGCTAATTCATGCACACCACCCTCCCTCTCTCCCCATAAAGCCTGGCAAATATTCATTTCCTAAAATGAACCGAATCATTTAGAATTCGGATGGGGATTGATTAGCATCGAAAGGCAGCGACGGTTCAATATTTATACCCATTGAGTACAACGTAAGGGCAAAATAATGAAGCATAAAACAGGAACAATGCTTTACAATGTCATTAAAAGCAACATAACTTGGGGGGGGGGGGGGGGGGGGGGGGGGGGGGGGGTGGGTGTTGGGGGAGCAAGTTTTTTTTTTGTTTTTTTATTAAAAAAAAAAAATATTAAAAAAAA
>JAQMCX010000045.1:12206065-12243046 GCA_029814765.1 Acanthurus leucopareius | reverse complement strand
TTTTTGTTTGAGTGTATCTGTATCTGTTTGCTCTGTGTGTGTGTGTGTGTGTGTGTGTGTGTGTGTGTGTGTGTGTGTGTGTGTGTGTGTGAGTGTGGGTGTCCCTAGAGCAGGTTGATTGTAAGGGGCAGTGAAAGAGCAAAGAAAAGCACATGCAGACATGCACACACACACACACATTTAGCAGAGAGCAGATCTAGTCTAATTAAAAAGCGCAGCGGTGATTTCAGGGGCTCTGTGAAAGAAGAGGATGAATGTGCGTGTGTGTGTGTGTGTGTGTGTGTGTGTGTGTGTTTGTGTGTATGTGTGCTTTTACATTAGGTCGCTGGCTTCAGCATGATCGCCCGTCAAATGAAACAATGTATTCCGCGGGACCTCGGGGTTTCCATTTGAGTATTCAGACGCGGCGCAGCAACGAACTGTGGCTGTTTTATGTGAAAAAAAGTTGATAATTAGTCCCACAGTGACTGAACAATGAGATGGAGAGAGAAAGAGGGGGGGTTGAAGGAAGAGGAGACAGCGCTTAGCACACTTAATGCTCCAACCTGACACTGTCTGGGAATCATTGATCAATTGTTGATTTTTTTTATTTCCCCCTCCAAACCCTTTTTACTCCTTAACCATCCCCTCTGCTGTCTTTGAATGATCAGTAAATTAGAATCAATCCACTTGTCTGATTTGATTAGCAACAAAAATTAAGAAACCTTTCTCCTAAACCTGAGTGGTCTTTGTCTATTTTTTTTTTTTTTCATTTGCCCACTGGTTTTGCAAACGGGAGCAGATATCAAACTGTTGTCATTTGTGCTTTTTTCCTTTTTGGAAGCCCTCATTCATTATTTTTTCAAAAGGGGCTCTGGTAATAATTAGCAATTAAAATGCTGTCTTTTTGCCTCACTTTCGCCTAATTAGCTTGACAGAGACATTGGGTACTAATTCTCTGTAGTTACCCCCCCCAACATCCACACATGTACCCATCAAGACACCCCTCCACATGCATACACACACACACACACAAACACAGACAAATCTTTCTGAGAAACCATGGCAACACCTCACATGTTCCTGCCATGATCTGGGCTCACCTTGTCATGTTGCAGCAGAATTACCCAAATCAAACTCAAAGAGGCTCCGACATCCCTGAATTGATTATTAAGCAGCTAGAGATGTTTGTTATCGAATGTGTCTGCACTGTAGAGAACACTTGTCCTTACTTGTATGACATTTTATGAACAAAATAGCAAATTTAATCATTTGTTTTTGCAGTTTCAAATTCTAAATTTGCACAGTCTGATTAGTTTTCAGACCTTTTGTTGGCCTTATATTTGATGATTTAATCTATGTCCAATATTCAGTGGTTGTACAGCACGGCTTTCATCAAAACTATAATCTCTTTCTGGCAGAATTTATTCTTTACACAAACAAATATTTTATTTCAAAACACCACTTATGAGTCATCACCCTGGGCTGCTCATATTGCTGAGGACACTGAGGTCATGTTTCCTGTATTTTTTTCCTTTGAATCTGGGGTTTTCAGCAATCTAAAAGGAGTTTATGTTTAATTAAAAACTTAAACATTATGAATGTACCATCATTCCAGCAGGGTCAGATTATTATTATTATCATTATTTTAACATTTTTCTACCACTAGGCTGAAACATCTACAGGTGGGGATCAATAACTGACCTCATACAAAGCCTGTTTGGGTGGGGGTGGGGGGTATTGAGAGCACCCCCCAACCATGAAGTTTGGAGAATGTGCCTACATGCTTAGTGAACCAATACTAACTTGTCATATAAAAAAACTCTTTCGTCTGTGCACTCTGTTTGGATTTTGGTGATTTTTTTTTTCTTTTTTTGCTCGAAAGATTTTTCACACCTTGGCACATCACATCACCTCTTTTAAAAAAATTGGTACAGTCTCGAGACCTGTGAAAAATACTTGTTTTAAACTGCAAATGGGAAGAATGAACATGTCAGAGTCTGTCCACTTTTAATAAAAGCTCTTTTTGGTGTTTATTTCCTCTTTTTACAGCATGCCATGTGAAATTCCTTCCTTCCTTCCATTTTCATCTCTCCCCTTGTCTTTGTGTCACTAACTGACTTGAGTCATGCTGTATGTTTGCTTATTGGAAAAACAAAAAGTTGACTGGCTCAGTAGCATTAAATGAGACAACCATTACCAAAATGATGCAATTGGTCAGTGAGGTTACTCAACTCCTAGTTCAATAGAGTGTAGAAATTACAGGTGTGGGTCTGAAACCAGGCAGCACTATAAATTACCTCTGGCTGGGTTGTGAGGGATGAAAGGTAAACAAGGGGGATGTTGCCCCTCCAACCTGGAGGGCAGCTTTAAAACAGCATCAGGAGAATAAAACGATAGAAAATACAGTTGAACAGTCATGGCAGTCAAGTTATGCAAAATCTAAATTAATTCTAATAACTAGAAGTGAGCGGAAGTCCAGCGGAGGATTGTGAAACCCTTACTGGCTACAGCCCTCATTGGCAAACATAAAACAGTTTTCCACACACAAACTTGCAATCCATGTCTTTGCTACATTTGCTTAATGTGCAGATGAAAACAAGTCTATTATTTTTCTTGTTGACCTGCGTAGGATGTCTGTTTGTTAAAGCCTTAAGCCCACACTCTTCAATTGTTAGCTTATGTAAGGCTATATTAACAGTTCGCGGAGGTTTCGGCGGTGTGAAAGGGGGTTCAGGAGTCTGATAGAGGGTCAGACAGCTGAGTGGCAGCAGGAAAAAGCACATGTCATGTTTGTTTGGAGCCTCCTTTGTCACAGGCCACACCCCCTCCCCCTTTTCCTGCCCTCCTTTTGGCCTTATTTAGCCCCCCGCTGTGTCACCCAGAGGTCAGGGTGAACACACACACACACACACACACACGCTACATGCCAGCTAATACGTACACAAGCAACACAAGAACAGACACACATACATAATCACACTCACTCACACACAGATTGTAATAGCATGGTAGAGTGCATCATAGATGGAAGTGCCTTGAAGGACCTGCTTCTCATTCTCTAGACCTCATTAGCTGCTGATTTATCTCCCCCTCTTTCCTCCTAATGCTCTGGGTGGGTGGATGGAGCATGTGTGTGTGTGTCTGTGAGTGTGTGGGTCTGTATGGGAAGGGGATACTGTGAGAGAGAGAGAAAGAAATATAAAGAAAAATGTGTGTATTTCCATAAATTAATGTCAGTGTGTGTTTGTGTGTGTGTGTAAGAGAAAGAAAGGCAGAGATTTGGCGTGAAAGATGGTGTATTTCAGTGTGTGTTGGTCCAGAGGTGTCAACTAGACACAGGGACTCTGTCATTCCACATTAGCTCGCTGCGAGCACACTCGACCTGGGGTCAAACAGATTAATAAAAGATCACACACACACACACACACACTCTCTCTCCCTCTCTCTCACTGTCTCACACACACACATACACA
The DNA here is from genome assembly GCA_029814765.1 of Acanthurus leucopareius. NCBI lineage: Eukaryota > Metazoa > Chordata > Actinopteri > Acanthuriformes > Acanthuridae > Acanthurus > Acanthurus leucopareius. The sequence continues at coordinate 12,239,591 of JAQMCX010000045.1, read as the reverse complement.
CACACACACACACACACACACACACACACAGAGCTATGATCTGATTAAATATTCTGCTGCCCTGCTCTTCATAATCATTACAAGTACACACAGCGCTCTGGTCCACCATTATCCATTTAGCAAATTTTTGTCTTGTCTTGCAATAATCTGCTCAAACCCCCCGTGAGCTTATTATTGTCAAGGAAAAGTGCTTATAGCTGCGCGTAAAGGTAGGATTTTGTAAAGATCCAAAATGTATTTTGCACAAGGAATTAAAAGGGAAAAAAAAAGAGACTCCCGCACAAAAAGGAATTTTTTTGCCCCCTCCAGTTAAAGTGATCACTGTTTTTCACAAGATTGTTGCTTTGAAAAAAAACCCAAACCAAACCACAACAAAACAGAAAATAAATAATAACACAATTTGGTTTCAATAATAATTATGACATTGTTTATCTGTGATATTAAAAGGCTGGTGAAGGCGTTGGGTTAAGGAGCAGCTCTGGTGCTAATATGACTGTAACTGTGCCCTACATAATTCATGGACTCCTGGGGAAATGAATCTCTCAGGAGGGAGAACCTTTTTTTTGCCTTTACCTGATTCCCTCCATCGCAATCTCAGGAGACGATACAGAGGGAGAAAGAGAGAGGGTGTGTGTGTGTGTGTGTGTGTGTTTCATCATGCTGTGCATTTTGTCCTCTTAATATTAACTAAAAAATTAACCAAAACCAAAAATGTTGAGAGAAGTTGTAGCAAAGTTCCCGTGTTATCCCCCTAATAAATCAGATTACTCATTCTAACTTATTTCATTGAATAAAAGCTGTTATGGCTCCTTTTTATCTTTTAATTGAGGATTCTATGGCACATTTGAAATCTCATTTTTTCCCCCCTATACGACTCTATCTTCATGCACTTGGTCTAAATGTCCACACAATTATGTTCTTGCGCTTCTTGACAGCTTCTGCAGAAATGATTCAAATGTTGTCTCATCCTTTTTGTTTTTGTTGTTTCCCACTGTAGATGTGAAGAACCTGGAGAACTTCCACCTTGTAGAAAGCGTCCAGGAGCAGGTCAACGCAGCGCTGCTGGACTATGTCATGTGCAACTACCCGCAGCAAACGGACAAGTTTGGTCAGCTGCTCCTCCGACTTCCGGAGATCCGAGCCATCAGCCTGCAGGCCGAAGAGTACCTTTACTACAAACACCTGAACGGCGACGTGCCCTGCAACAACCTGCTCATTGAAATGCTACACGCCAAGAGAGCTTAGGAGGGGACTGCTCTACCCACAATGCAGCTGTGCAGACATTCAGAAAGTTTTGCTGCAGCCCCAAAAACTCCCGATGATGCTTTAACCAAACTGAACCTCCAGCTCAGACTCTAACTGTGCACACACAGAGAACATATGGATCCCTTTATTCTTAAAAAAAAAAAAAAAAAAGTCTGAAAGAAGAGCCGCTTCTCCTCAACCACACGGACAATGCTGAAAGGACATAAAGAAAAAGACTTGAAACTAACACTGCATTTGACACTTCAAGATGGGATTTAATCGTCTGCACAGGCACAGTCTACCAAGGCTGGCAGGCTGCAACTGTAAGAATTAAAATCCCTCGAGTGTTTTAGCACTGGTGACTCTACGTGAAGCTTTTTTTGTGCTGAGAAAAGAAGCTGAGTAACAACCGCCCATCTCTCAGACAGCTTTGTGACTAGAGGGGCGGCTTGTTTTGGTTCGACGATCTTTGCGTGTGCTCTCTCACTGAAACCGGCTTTAAGCTGTTGTCGGTACTGTAAAGACAAACGGACAAGCAGTCAAACCAGCCCAGAGACTTTTGTGTACCGTCACGTCTGTTTTTCACATAAGTCACATGAGATGCCTGCCACGGCAGCTTTACCTGAGATGAAAAGGAAAAACTGATGGTTAAAAAATAAAGGTCTGAAAAAAAATGACATTCTTTAATGAACAAAATGACAAATAGGCCAATAAGAAGAAAAATAAGATGTTTTTTTTTTCTCTTGTAATGGAAGTCATTTGCTTCTCATGGTCACCTTGTGGTTCCCCTTTCTTATTCCACCTCCCTGAATCATCTTAAACTATGTACCTCAGAAAGACCAGTGTTAAATAAATTCAATTAATAATATCAGCTGAAACAATTGTATTTATAGCCCTTTTTCCTGCAAAAAAAACACCCTCCCTTTTTATTACTTCATTACAACTGGAACAAAACAAAGTGTGATTCTGAAGACGGAGAAGGATCGACCCTGCCTTTGTCCGGAAAGACCAAAGCCTGCTGCAGAACAGGAGGAGGAAATTACAAAAAACCTTAATAATCAGTATTATAAGAGAAAAAAAAAAAGATTTGTGATGTCACAGTTATGTGAGTCTTGCCTTATTTCATTACCATGCTAGCTAACCGTGCAGATGTGAATGGAAATATGTACAAATATATATATAAAGTATTAATGTTGTAAAAATTTAAAAAAGAATAATTCAACAGGTGTTTACATTCATGTGGTCATATGGGAGAGAACTGTGATGAAGCATAAATTGCAAAGCAATGATTTCCTAAAAAATGAAATCAGCAAAATGGAAAAAAAAAAGATCCCTCTGGTTTTGCTTTCTTTGGTGTGTGTACAGTTTTATTTTTTTGTTTTGAGCAGTACTTAAATTATGTCGTGAGACACTAAAATCAAAAAAGAATCACACTTAAAATATTAATTTCTAACTGTGTCTGCTGGCATTTAATCATTTGTTTCTTAAGCATTTCTGTATATCCGTTTCACTCTCAACCTTTTTTTGTAGACTTTTTTTTATTTTATTTACAGTGCTTTTACCTTTTTGATGTACAGTATGTCACTGGTTACGCTTAATAATGAAGATAATTTATTGCGTCTCTGGGTTTCCATCTATGTGTTACATGACGTGAGCTGTCCGCACCAGAATAAATTTGTTTACTGTAGCATGTTCTTGTTTTGTTTCCACAAGTAGTTCAGAGATGCAGGTCTGGAGCAAAATAATGGGCTTTCAAAAGGAAAAAAAAAAAAAATCAACACAAATTTATTTGTCTTTTCAAATGTCTATGAAGGCGTGTACATTGAAAAGAGTATTGTGTTAATGCGAGTAGGTGTGAAAGATGTATGTGCCACATCAGTTTTCTTATTGAATCTCAACCTGCATCAGTAATCTGTCCAGTTTGCTCTTGTACCAAAGACTGCATCTCTCCTCCTGTGAGCTGTGACTTCTAGTGTTGTGTCCAAAAATGAACAAAACTGGCTTGTTTTTTATTATTATTATTTTTAATACATGGCACCCTAAATTATTTTTCATGTGGATTTTTTTTCACATGTACAGTAGTTGTTGTTAGTTGTTTTTTTTTAAATGTTCCAACAATTTCCTCCAACAACAACCGGTGTTTATTCTTTTGACATTCGACAATGTGTGGATTAAGTCAAAGAATGATCAAAAGTCTTTCCATGGCATGTTTAATGTACAGAAAATCCCCTTACATGCCATGTCATAAAGGAGTTCCTGGTCTCCAGCTCTATTTTCTCACACTCTCATTAATTGTTTGTACTGATCACCCACTTCCACAAATTCAGTTTTAAGGTTCCGCAGCTGTCGTGGACTTCCTATAAGATACAGGTGAACTCTATACCACATATATGGATACAGACGTGCACATTCATGTGGTCATTGCAGAAGTTTCTTATTTTGACTGCATGTTTGGTGTAACTGTTGCAGTCCTGCTCCATCCCTACAGTTTAGGAAAGCTTGTAGAAACAATTCAGCTGTCAGAGGTTGAAGGGAATGAAATGTACTCTTGCAACATTTACTACAAAGTTTTACAACAAAACAATCTGTAGCTTAAAAGTAACTGTTAGGATTGTTATCAGGATAAATGCCATAACAAGGACTAAAAAAATTACCATTTTGTGCATCCGTATGCTCATGTACACTTTCACAACATGGATACACAATGCATAAAATGCTATTTCCCACCCTCTTGTCTATGACATTTGCCCTTCCTGTTGACATTCCTAGTGACCTATCGCTTGTCTCTGGGAGTGTCTCTGCCAGGCTGACTGAATTTTTCTTCATATTTAAATAAATTAATACTAAGCATATATCACAAAATACTTGCTCTCCGCACTCAATAAAACAGTCAGGTTCAATTACATATGTTTTTGTGGGAACTGTGAATAGTTATTCCAAAATCTCTCAATTAAGATTATAGTTAAACATGTAGGAATAAGAGATTCATTCCTAAGTGATATGCAGATTTAGAAATGCATTATTCTATGGAGAAAATGTTGTGCTGAAGATGGCATTTGGAGGGAAAAACATATTAAATCATTCTTTTGTATTTGTTGCTTAATATATGTGGAGAAAAAAGCTTTATGTTAGGTACTTAATTCTCAAATCATATTTGTGACTTGAGGAGTTCTTCAAATATATTTTGTTTTTCTTGATAGAATTATGTATGTAAGGAAAAAGGTTTGTTTTATGCAGACATGCTCCTTTTGGTTTTATGGTTAGAACCAAACACAATACACAGAAAAATGACTTTACTGTCCACCTTTTTGTTAGTTTTTATAACATCCTGGCATTTATTTGATAGTTGAAAGAGTAACAGAAACACTGGGAGAGTTTAGGAACAGTAAATGTTTGGAAAAGAGGCTTAATTGCATTTTGTTCTGTCTCTAAATATGCGCTCTTGTGTACATGTGAAGAGTCAAGAAAGAAGCTGTCCAATATCACTCAGCTGTTCTGCTTCATCTTGTTTTTTTCATGCCATTTAAGCCTTTATTTGATAGTTTGACAGTTTCGGCAGAGGGAGTGAGATGCCATGTGATAAAAGTGTCCACCTGAATCAAACCAAGGACGCTGCAGTCACATAACATGTATCTCACACTAATGGGTCACAAATAGGCATCTAACACCCTGCAGTTCTAGCACACACATTAACAGACCACATACAGTAGTGCTTTCACAAGCACATGTTAAGCCATAAAAGAGAATACACTTAAAAAACACTAGTACCGAATGTAAAAACGAAACAAAACAAAAACAATAACTTTTAAAGTTTAGATAAAAAATACATATTGAGGCTCCTAGCTTACATTATTATTCTGCACATCTTAAAGTAACAGTTAAAAACAAAACGAGTCCCAGATGACTATTAAATGGTTAAAACTACTACTCCACAACACCTGCTCCAAAAATGGTAGGATATTATGTAAAATGTAAGTAAAACAGCATGCGATAATTTTCTAAAAACAGTATAAAAAATGTTTTTAGTTATTTTCTTCATTAACTTCATCAATATTTTTAATTTAATACATTTTTGAAATTGATGCATGCAATAAGTTTTAAACAAGTCGAAATGTGGAGGCAACGGAAGACTGGGAAAGTTGTGGAATGTGATTGCAACACTCCACAGGTGAACAGGTTCATTGGTAACGGGTGATAACATCATGGTTGAGTTTAAAAGGGTCAGTCGTCAACAAGCAAGGATGGGGAGAGGATCACTGCTTTGTAAAAACACATTATATTAACGACATTACTGCAGGGGTTTAGGAACACTTTGCAAGATTTTTGTTTGTAAACACTGTGTTTTCAAATGATTCTGTTATTTACATTTTACACGGCATCGGGACATTTTTGAAATTGAGGTTGTATTAAGGAATGCAACACTATATATGGACACAGACATATTAAATATTCCTATGTCTCTACATTGACCATAGGTGACACCAAATGGAAGATTTAGAGAAAAAGAAACTATAATACAAGAGACACTTTACCAATTTTGACCAAAAAATGAAATACATATATGAATCTACAATCACTGTCAGCGGTCTGGTCAGTCAACATAGACAAGGCCGTAGCTTTTCTGAGGTGCAGGGCTGCGAGGAAAACAGGAAGCTGCAAGCTCCAGCTCCATGGGAACATGAAGACTACAGCCGGCTGGCAAGGTGTCCACCTCTGAGGGAGGAGGCTCCTGGATGGGACAAAGGGGATGGGTATGTGGAGTGTGAGAGTCAAGTAGCATTACGAAAAAATTTTTTACACAAGAAACAAGGGGGCAAAATCCACTGGCAGATGTAGGAAAAGACAGGGGGATGTCTCTCACTTCACTTTAGGAGACGGTTCAATAACAGAAAAAAGTAATTGAAATTATTGTTTTTATGTTTTAATAAAGAACCCTTTTTACTGAATTTAATGTTGAAAGACACCCCAAACAAAAGTTCTTTATTAAACTGCCTTTTTGATTGGTTTGATGACACTTCAACGTCAAAACATGTCCTTTATTCTGAGTTACCACCTCTTACATTTCTTCAATGATTCATCAAGAATTTTTCTACCTGATCTGTGTTTTATTAGGCTTGGGTCTCCGGTACTGTATGTGACACTGACCTTCACTGTCTGAGTCAAATGTCTCAATACTTTTCATCTGAATTTTTCAATTTTTTGTTTCAGTTTGCTATCAAACTGTCTCATTATACTATTTACAATAAGCCTTTTAAAACCATGAATTGATGAAATAGAAAAACATTTCTCAAAATTGTCTTCCAGCCTAATACAGAGAATTATTTCACTTTAAAGGCAATTTAAATGGAAAGTACAGCTCTGTTTGCTCCATCTCAACTTTTGACGCCACTCATACTACAACCTTCAACAGCACAAATGTTGGTGTTAATACAAATTTGACCTTCATTATTAATTGGAACACACTTAAAAAAGTGATTTTGACATTTTGTTAATGAATTAAATGGAGACATTCAAATTTCAAATAGGTATACATGTAATGGAAAAATACACTGAAATTAGCTAACACATTAAAAACCATTTTCATCGAACTGAAGCAGCACAGACATACTCCTTCTGTTTGATCCAACCCGATGTGACCTGGAACACAGGAACTGCCTTCTCTACCTTTCTCTTTCTCTGAGGTTCATTTGTATCTGTTTAAATTTTGAATAATACACACTACACATTGGGTAAAATGTACATGTTAACCGTCCAAAAAAGGCGGTTTGAAGGTTGCCCTTTTTTACGACTGCATAAAATTGGATTTGTAAGAGTCTCTGCAAACTTGATCTAAAAGAACAACAATGCAGCAAAAATGGAAAACTTTTCAACTTTCTAACATTTTAGAGTGAAATTTAAGGAAACCAAAATCCAACAAATATGACCAACAGCTTTGTTAAATATCTCTTGAAAATATACCAACGACCCAAACTTTGACAATTTATTGTTTTTCATTTTTTCTTCATGGAGTAAATAATATGACTGATCTTTCCATTTTATGATAATGTTAGTTGTGTTCTCGTGCAGCATTAAGGATGCTGGTCACAGTCGGGAAGAGGCAAGCTCGATCCCCGGCGCACAGCGTTGCAATCCTCACTTGGAGCTTGGCTTGCAGTGCCTGGCCTCCTGTCTGTAAATGTGTTAAACCTGCTTTCACTCGCCCTGAATTTGTATAAATAATGTATATACATTTATCCACAGACTCTAACAAGTGCAGCCTCAGGTGAAAATACTCAGAAATGCATGCTATGCGCATCCCCGAAGGTGGACATCAGCTCCAAACCGACCAACTCAAAGATAACCACACAGAGAGCAACAAAAAAGAAAAAAAGCACAAATGAATAACTTGCCAAAAGCAACATAAACACACATACACAGTTTCTCTCTCTAACACACATACATACACACGCACAAACAGTCACATACACACATACACACACACATGCACACAGTGCTGTCAGTTTCTAAACAAGTTCTCCTTTCCATCACACAAACACCCCCAAGTTGTGTCTGCCAGTGTTATGTGAAGCTTTTAAACTCTGGAACCACTTCACTCGTGTTTACTGAGATGCGCTTGTATGTTTCCCTGCATTGTCAAAGCACAGTCAAAGAGAAAGAGATTGAGGGCACAAGAAAAAACAAAAGCTTTTGGAAATGTTCCAAGATTGCAAGAAAAGGTGCAACTGAACACTGGAATAAGCCAGTTTGGTATTCAGTCCAGTTTCAGGCAGGAAAGGAGGCCCAAGAGGCCCAAGAAAAGTACAACCAGTCTGAATAAAATGAACACCCGCTTAGCGCCACATGGTGGCAAAAGTTGCATTTGTTGATTTATTAGGACGGATGATCTCCCCCACAAATGAGTGACTTTATAAAAGATTATTATAATTAAAAATGGAATCTTAATATTTGTCCCTATTTAACAACTTTTTCCCAGCAAAAAAAAAAAGGTTTTGAAGGGGAGATATAATGAAAATCACCTTTTTCTTGGCTTGTGATGATACTGATGGGTGTCTGGAGTGCCTACAAACACACAAACTGTAAAATACAACAACCCAGTCATTTTCTTGTGGGCTCTTATAATAAACAGGCCATTCAGATTTGGCTACCCTTCTTATGTCATAGGAAGGCTCATTAGAAAGATGCACCCTCACTTGAGAATTTCCAAACATTGCTCGAGGATTACCTTTGCAAAGGTGCACTTTTTTCTAATCAGAATTGCCAGACAAGCACTAGATTTACTTTGCAGCTGGCTGTACAGACCAAACTCCCCCCCCCCCCAAAAAGGGCTAAAGAACTGAGTGGCTGAAGTTTACTTTTGACGTAGTTCCTCAGTACTTGAACTGTAATGTAATACTCCTATGTCTCTTTTTACATTTTGCTTTTTTGCTTGGTATTTATAAAAAGCAGTCTTAGCCTCTGTGTCCTGCCAAGACTTCAGTGTCATCACTGTCCCCTGTGCACCTAATTTGTCCTCTCTAACATCAACAGCAAAAATTAGTGGAAGGAAGAGGAGGGCTAGATGCTACCGGGTGACCCCCAGACTTGGTCACAGCTTTTAGAAAATTGAGCCATGTTGTGAGTTACTCTCTAAAAATGTGCATATGCATCAGTTGTCAGTATATTTTCTAAAACTAATACATGCTAATTCACTGGTTAAACCATTTCTGTAACATTATTCCAGGCTTGGTGGTTGTCCTTGTCTCTAGAACTCGTTGTGAGGGATGTGAAGTGACTGAGCCATCACCACTGAGGCTTTCCACATAGTAGTCCTAAGGTGCTACATTAAAGAGAATGGTAGGTGCAACTACCTAGAAGTCACAGGAACATAGGACATGACGATGTAAAACAAACTCACTCACACTTGAAATACGTAAATAATTTGCAAAAAAACACTTAACAAAATGAAAAAAACTAGCGGCCACCTTGACCTTTTATACTATAGTTCAGGACAGATAACCTTAAAAACATAATCTTTTTGGATCTGATGTTTGCTGGCACAGAGTCATACAAACTTTTCACTGCATTTTATTTATGAATAAAGTGGTCTACTCATCTGTTTTAAGTGCTGAAACTGGTAGAGGCTTACAGATGAAGAATAAGGCGGCTATAAAAAAACAGCACAACTCTTCAGAGAGGCAATTAGCCAACTTTCTAATCACTTATACCAAACAGCGACTGGGGGACCCATTGTTTGGCGGCCTGATGGACAAACTTTAAAAATGTAAAGATCAAATTATTAGGCAAGCATTGTTAATGGGAACACTCACTATTGTTATGCAAAAGCCTCACTGTGGCATGCAAAACAAATACACTAAGGTTTGGAGATGGAATGTTTCGAAGGCCGCTGCCGTTTCATTTCAAAGCATGCATTATACATCATTGTGCATAAAGAGGAAGCCTACAGCATTATGATGTTTTTTTTCACGATGATTATCCTTTATTAGTCATTAAAAAGAGAGCAAGAGAGAGAGAAAAAATACAACTTTTAAGCACCTGAACCTCGCTGCCAGCATTCCATTAATTGCCTGCACAATGGGGAGAGCCTTTGGAGATTTTTCAATTTCAAAAAATGAGGAGCATGTATTCATTCAGTCGTGCTCATGTTATACCGGCACTTAAATCCTACAGAGCTCACATAAAAAAGGACTCAAGGTTGCATCCGATTGAAAGCCTCCAACTACAGCCACTTCAGAAATCCATTTAGCAAGCGGGGGGTTAGAACATCTAATTCAAACAGAGTCGCCCTGTTAAAACGGTTGCACCAATGTCTTTTAAAAAACACACACACACACAAACACACACACACACTTTCAGACGCACACTTTTTCTTGTGTGTTTGCTTGGCTTCATTGTAAGAAAGATGAACCTGGCACAAAGACAGACTGCAAGACACAAAGAATTAATCTTGCCAGACCTCAGCCAAGTAGCAAAGGTGAATGCTTGACAGCACGTGGAATCTTGACCTTTGTTTCAACAATGTCAAAAAGAGTGCTCTGCGGGAACGTCATGGAAAGAGGTCTGTTGCGTCTGTAAAAACATGACAACCTGAATGTCACGACACTGTTTATCAGCTGTGGAACCATAGGCAAAAAGAGTTTTTCCCTATGACAACATTCAAAAGAATAATTAGATTTTTGGATTGACCTCGAAGTGTTTTCAGACGAAGGAAATAATAAAACCTACCGTGAGCATTTCAATTAAACTGAGAAAGGGAAGGGAAAATTGGTTGTCATTTGCTGAGGACCTGATGACAGATTATTGCAGCATGAATACTTAAACCACTGCACATGAAAAATTTCAAATTTTCAGTCACTACTGTCAGTAATGATAAACTTTACTTAAACTTTTCTGGATAGTGGCCCATACTTAACTTTTTAACCCTTGAACAGTGCCCAGAAAAGTCTCCAGCAGAGTGATCAGGATAACTGTCAGAGGTTTTGAGCTTGTAGGTTTACTAATTATCATATTAAATGACTAATTTTGCAGCTCTGGTTCTGTTCATCACTAAGAAAGTGCTATTATTACTCCAGAAAAAATTACATTCATCACACTTAAACTGCAGACAATTAGACTATCGGACGATCTTGCAATACAAAGTGTAGGTGATTGTGATAGTTTCTCTGGCAAAAAAAAAAAGAAATCAAGCTAGAGAGAATTAGGACACGCACACACCATTATTACTTGCTTATTTACATACTTCTCAGTAAGTTCAAGTATGCAACTTAATACACTGTTTACCACAACAAAAAAATAGAGATAATATTGACCTGAAAATACACTAAATCAGAAAGTGAAGAATACACGAGAGGGTTCACAACACCTGCATACACAACTTATCCACTTCTTTGTTAGCACTGTGTTGGAGTTTAATCGCAGAGGGCGGCTACATGCCCAATGACAACACTAGCATAAACCTCTTTCTAAATCTTGCACCTCAAATCCAGATGTAAGGTTATTACGCACATTTAACAGAGTTAAAAGATTTGTGTCACAGTAACTTGACAAATGCAGTATCTATGTTTTATAAAAATTCACTGGTTTTGAACATATTAAACACATAATTTAGGTTTAAGCTTTAACTTCAACATAAAAATAAGCTACCTACTCTTACTTTCATGACAGAAAAATAGAAAACAATAGAAAAGTACTCAGTGTATGTGGTCCTGTAAAAACACATTTTCATTTTTTCACTTTATTCTATTTTTTCACAAGTGTTTTTCATTTGAATTATTCTAATTAACAATTAAAGCACATTTTGTTTTGGGAGGGTTAATAGAATTTAATGAGTTAAATTAGAAAATATTAACAATTTTTGAAAATTATGGTTTTGATGAAACACAACATTGCCCTTTTTTTTTAAATATAAAGCAGATCTTCTGCAGGACAGCCTCTATATTAACGGGTATACCTGAAACCTAGGACTTGGCCTGGACTAGTTCTGATCCAGACTTTGTAAATTATAAATCAGTTTGGGGTTAGTCCTGTTTTAATGCAACCCCTCTCGAATCTGTTTAACACTATTTGTAATAACCAAGTGGTCATGAAAATACCCAACTGTGTGTTCAGACAGCGCTGATCATCATTAAATCCTGTGTGTGTTGTAATTTGCAACAGTAGGATGAGTATGTGTAGGTCAGGAGACAAAGCAAAAAAAACCACCCAAGAACCTCAACGAGAAAGCTGATACCAAATAAAGTGCATTTGTCATCTTCTGTCAACATGACACAAGCAGACATTTATTCTAAAATAATGAGTGGATTAGCCATGCTATTTCAATCAGCAAGAGAGGAATAACAAAACACCTGGATGTGCTCATAATTTAAATTTCTTGGCAGGAGGATGGATTGTGTGTTGTAGCCAGGCACAGAGAAGTAGGCTACTAATGTTACACGAGTAAAAAAAACTTCTAAACCCTCCTTGTTAACTTGTTAATGGTGGTCAGCTACATAACTATTGCTGATCAGGTATGTGTCTCCTGGCTGGGTTCAGATCTGAGATTCCTAGGTTCTACATGGGTCCAGGTCCTTTGTTTCAAAAAAACTGACATATGGGTCTAGTTCAGATGTTGAATTTCACTTTTTTTGGGTTCAAGCACACAATTTTGAACCTGTGAAGCCTCTAACCTGAAAACAAAGGATATGTGGGCCTGTTGAAGTCTACTCATGCAGGCAATGCTGCTCTTTGTTTACAATAATTAAAAAGAACATAGACATAGCTTTGTTCTATTTTTTTCAAACAAAATATCTGGCTCTGCTTATACAGTTACTACATTTTTAACACAGTCTTGACTTGCTTATTGCATCTGACAATGTGGTTGCACTTCTGAGTTTAAGTGATGAGGTCTCACTAGCCCACTGCTGCCCTCTCTCTCTTTCTTTTAGAGAGCATCGTCAACATGAAAAAGCAGTGCGTTCTTTTTCTGTCATTAAGCTTTAAGTTTATAATGCAAGGAAAATCTTGCTTATTAACTGCATCCACATTTTAGTAGTTGCCATTACTCCAAATTCTAGTGGAGTTGACTGCAACTTGTGTTTTTTACATTGTGTAAACCATGGAGCCTTACCTGTGATCCTAATAGGCTCATTCATAGTAATATTAATTGGCATACGGTAAAATGTATATCCGACAGCATGAACTAGGGTGGTGGCCTCAGATCCCATTTTATAAAACCAGAACATTCTAAATCTCAAAGGACCTTCGGCAGCCTTGAGCTGTGACTAACTGCTAAAGACCTGATGAGCCAAAACAGGACAAGACTTTCACCAATCACATGTACATCTCTCACAACCGAAACATGTACTGCATTCACATATACGAATCTGTTCAGCTACGTATCTAAGAAATAAATTTAAGTGAGCATACAAAGATTCACACTTAATGATACCTTTTGTGCAAACAAAGACATCAACATTGCTGAGCTGAGAGGCATGCTCAGTGTCAAACAAAGGCAGCCCTGCTTTTACTAAAGACTGAATGCTTTCCATCAAGGCCTCTGTGCAATTTCAACCACATGCTTGAGCAGGTGATGTACAGCCTGTGAAAACACACTTTTTACAGACTAGCCTTAGTCTACGAGTTTTCATTAAACTGTCCTCAGTCCTTAACATCGGTGTTTGCTTGCAGTGATAAGCTTTTTGTTTCTTATTGCAAAGTGCTACATAAATCTTGCAAAACAAAATAGTAGTGTATGTAAATCATAAATCAAATACTGAGTACCCTTGAGTGTGCTGCATTCCATACCTATGACAAAAACAAAAGATTCTGCTTCAATTTAATGTGTGTCAGAATGTGTCTCTGCTAATGTGTATGTGTGTGTCCACAGATGGATCTACGTAAGTATTTGTGCATGTGCCTCTGCACATACATCTGCAGGTCTGTTGGTGAGATCAATATCAAAACCCTTAAGAGGACAGAATCAAAGAGAAAGAAACTTTCCTTTTATCTCCCCCACCCCCTTCCCTCCTTTCTTTCCTTCTCTGTTTCAGAATGTCACAGACAATTGCTGGCAGGCCTTACGATGCAAACAGCTGCTCTCAGATTGTCACTGTGATGGGAACCTGATTATTTAGTCTGATGTCCCTCCTTTGGGACAGCAACAGTTTCTGTAAGCTACTGAGGACTCTTAAGAGGCTGGGTCCTTTGCCAAATGCAGCAATAACAGAGTAATAGAGGCTCCTATAAATGAACATCACAGACTTAAACATACCTATGAAAAAGTCTGAGCCTCAAGGAAAATCTTTAGGGAGAATTCTCTCAACATCTGCTTGGAACTCTGGCTCGGTTTCAGAGAGATCAGGAGTGAAGCGTAACAGGGAAAGAAGCGGCCTCTTCTCCTCTGGAGTTCTGGATTTGTCAAGATGGTGCGGATCAAGCTAGATCTGAAAATTCTTGGATCAACTCTACCGAATCACTTATTTTCCATATTATCTCATTTAAGTTGTTTAACATATTAGCATTGCATAATCATGATTCTGCTCTTTTTGATTGAGGGGCTAACACATAGAAAGCTTGGGTGTAAGAGTTGTGTTGGCCGGACATTTGTGGGATATTTTTACAATGCCTGATCCTTTTTCTGAAGTCACTGAAAAGCATATCAACTCCATTTAAAGCTGCCTTGTTAAACATGCTACGACGTACTACGACATATGACACAGCATGTGGTGCTGCACTGACAGAGTGGTTTGCCTCAAATTGGCACTGCCCTCTACAACAAAACATTTTTAAGGGAGACTTCCAAAGCAAAAAAAGGATAATTTATTTTTCAACAGAGACATGATACATGTCAGAGCTCAACTGCAACCTCAGAGATGTCTTTAAAGTTATGTCTGAGAACTCCATAAATACATGAATGACTGTGTCCTACACATCTGGATGGTTTAACCCATTTTAAGTCCTTCATTTTTGCCTAAAATGAATTGCTGTTATTTATTTTTGTCTGGCAAACAGCCATCATCTGGCAGGAATGATGTATTCATCCTCCGTGAAGACTTTGTATTATTACTTAATATATAAAATAAGTTAGTAAAACAAAAGATATGTTGGTAAAAATCTGTCTATTCTGTAACTATTTTCCCACAAGAACTAAATTGCTTAAAAATGTAGAGAAAGCAAAAGAAAGAAAACAAAGAATAAGCATTTTGTGTGTCCAATTAAGGTTCTACTGACAATTACAACAATTTATAAATTTTAAAATACAACTCTCAAAAACAGAAATGTATAATAAATGGCACACAATGTTGAATTGACCTCCAAGACCCAATGTTGGATTGACAGCGAGCGGGAGACATTCTGGTAGAGCTCACGTTAACTGGCATTTGACAAGTTCTCTCTCTGGGACTGTACCAGAGCCTAACAGTGCATATCAAGCTCAGGGTCTAATGTGAGGTGAGTGATGTAAGGTAAGGTGAGGCTGTGTGAAGCCTGAGGCTGAAAACCAAAGCACAGGGCAGCAGTCGGATCAATACTGGCTCAGCCACAGACGAATGAGGTTGGGGTGGTGGGCTGCTGAGAAATGACGCTTCATAATAGACCTGGTCTGGTCGTTGTGCATGTGCACGGAAACACACACGCACGCAAGCACGCACGCACGCGCGCACGCACGCACGCACGCACTTAGTCATATAACAAAAATGGTAGCCATTGTTTTTTTAATCCTTCATCATGCATTTTCCTGCTCAAGTTTTTAAAATTAAGAATAGTTATTTATAATCAATTACTATGTAATAATTAAGTAGAACCAACCAAAGGCTAAAGAAAAACTTGTCTAAATAGTTGAATTTAGCTGTGCAGTCCACATGCTAGCTGAAACACTCAAAGTTGAACAGAGCTGTAGATACAAGCAATATTTTGCAAAGGATTTGCCAACAAGAACAGCCACTTTATGCATTATCAAGATTATTACTTTTAAAGCAAGGGCCCTTAAAACCTGTTCTTTGTGTCACCACCTAATATGTCAAAATTTGATAAATAATCCTGTCCATTTTTTCCTTTTCACTCTGAAGCCCCTGTCAAAAAAGAAAGCATACGTAAAAGCAATAAGAAACCTGCATCTAGCACTCAAAGTCTTTTCTGTAGTACCTAGCAGTTGCATTTGACCAATTTTTTCATCTTGCTGGGGTACAAATACACCATGTAGCCAAATCATAAACAGACATCCACATCTGATAAAAATGTCAGTTGAAATTTGTAAAAACTCATAAATAATGTATGCTCCAAGTAGGCAGAGGAGCATCTTCAATGAGCAGAGTGCCGAGCATGCTTTCTCATCTCCAAACCGGGGAGCCATCTTAATGACTGCGCCCGGAGACCTGGGGGTCTCCATGAGCTCCCCACCAACACTTTTCCCCCAACCCCACCACCGGACCCCCCTTGTCAAGCTTGTCCACGCTCCCAACCAGCACATATTGTACAGAGAGAAACATGAGCTCTTAAATTAAACATTCACAGCAGCCGCTGCTGCCTGTTTTAGGCAAATCAGCATAAAATGAAACAAACAGGGTGTCTCAGGAAGATCCATGTGTGTGCAATTGAAATTTTTTTGGGAGACCAGGGGGTTTGTCAAGTGTTTGAAGAGCAAAAAATGCAAACAATGTAATATTTTTCTTGATATTTTGTAGATAAAAAGGGTGTTTTGAAGTCGTCAATTTAGGATATGTTTAAATGAAAAGAAGTGTATTTTGTTGATATCCGAGCATTAACTGAAAGGGATACAACAAGGTGAACATGTTTGTGATCATTTTGTTTTGAGATATTGAGAAAAATAAAAAAAATAAAAAAGTATAAAGAAGAGTATTTTGTTTAAAATAATGACACTGATCTCTACAGCATCCTGCATCATCAAGACTGGGGTCACCTGTGGGGAAGGACAACTGTGGATGAGGTATCGACCACTATCCCCCTCTATTGACCTGAATTCAGACATAAACAGGAAATTGCCTGCAGGAAGGAAGTCATATTTTTTACAGCTGTGCCCTGGATTAGAGCAACATTGTGCAAGAGCCACATTTTCAATATACATACGAGATTTAGTCAAAACGTCTGATGTCTGCAATGAGCCATTCAGTATCACACACAACCTGAAAATGACAAGCCAGGCAGAGTGGGAAGGTAGTGTTTGTGTTTTGAAAGAAAACTGGTCATTGTCTTTTCCTGTCACCATTAGAACGGCCTTTTCCTGCACCAGCCACAGATAAAACGTTTTGTCTCTTTGTTTTTGTTCTTGGATGAAGATCAAAGCACCAGGTCCAGACTCAGGGCTTGTGATCTGTCAGGGTGCAGGGATTTATATGGCACTTGCATCCTACTCATCACATCTGCAAGTTACAGCAATAAATCAGATCGGCAAACTGCACAGTGTTACATATATATATATACACACACAGTATACACTGTGAAAAAAATTCTAGCTTTGAAGCAAAGCTGTTTTGTAATTTTAAAAGCAAAAAATACAGTTGTTCTGACTGGGTCTCAAACCTCTTCTCTCTGTTATTGATGAGTTATTTGACTCATCAGTCCAATACCTAAGAGACGTACCCACAGGAGCATACACACATAGATGAAAAGGTTTGATCAATTTCTCTGTCTGCCAAAAGTGTGGGTGAACTGGGCTGAGACATGGAGGCTGAGGATGGTGGGGGAAGCAGCCCAGAGTCCTACAGGAAGTGATTTAATGTCCAAAAAGACATGGGCTTGTTTTTGCTCTGTCTCTTTCCTGTTGTGTTCTGATAGGGACTTCCTCTCCCCAGTGGGGATGGATACGGGTGTCATCCGTCCATCCATCCCACCCACCCCAAACCACCCACAGCTCACGGAAATATCATTCTACTGCCATGCAATCCCTACAAAAAAACCATCAAACTCATGAAGATCACAAAGAGCATGTGTGTGCATGTTTGTGTTTATGAAGCTTGCCAGGCGGGGTGGACACTATAATTTAGGCATTTATGAGACAATTTCACAAAACATTCGATGAGTTATTGTGAACTCAACAGTTAGAGGTTACATTTTTTGACCACGGAAATATCAAGTCAAGAGGTTAGAGGCCAAGAGGAAGGGGACATTACATTCATCTTTGCAACTTTGTGTGAACTGGCATCCCCATCCATGTGAATGTGTGTAAGTGTTATCATTAATAACCTGCGTGTACTATGAATGGGCCTGGGGAGCCAGAGCGCTCAACCTTAGCCATGGCAACACCGGGATGATCTCTTCCTGTCTGCCTCAGTATCTCTGTGACCAACTCCCTTCCTTTCTGCTACAAAACACAGAGATACAAGAACCCCCACCCCCTGAAGATATTCTCTGTATCCCTAACCCTTACTCAAACCTGAACCTTGTTCTTACCCCTTATGACCACTCTTAACTTTATTTATTATTTTCTTTAGAGATAGATAAATAATATATAAGGAATCCAATATAAACAAAGCCTACAAAATTTACCTGGAGATGATTTTAACACCTCAAAGCCATCAAAGGTAATACTGTATTTGTCTTAGTCATCACATACTTGATCAGTCATTTTCGGATATTCTTGTTAGTTTTCCCTTTCCCTTTATCTTTTTTCCTTTCAAAGGGAAAAGTATGGTAGGTCCATACTTCAGCTATGGGTGGAACCAGAGGTTACCACACTCAGAAAATATGTATGAACAACTCATTCATGGACATTTCAAATTTCTTATTTCCATTTAAAGTCCAGTGTGTAGGATTTATTGGCATCTCAGTTGCAGATTTCACCTGAACCACTCCTCCCGGTGTAGGAGAACCCACAGTGCCAACATAACTTGCCAAAAATGCTTTTTTAGATTAAATTAGTTTTATTTCCATTAAGGTGAGCTGGCTGCCAGAAGATATATAGTGCACATGCTCTGTAGGTCTCTCAATATTGAAGCTTTGCGTAGATTTTGCTTTGCCTCTGACATTATAACATGTGCTCCTTGATAATCAATGACTAAAAGACTGAAAGGCTTATTATAAGATAATGTAAATGCAGCAATTCTTATTTTTAGGTGATCATACTCAAATGAAAACAAACTTATGAAAATCACATTTCTGCCATATTTTGAACGTTTAGGACTGGAACTATACACTGGATCTTTAAGAGGTATCTACATAAATGTTAACTATTTTCTTAATTAAGCATCAAATTGTTGAAGAGACCTTTGAAGTGTTTGATTTTAGCTACCCAGTTACTAGTCTGATGGCCTGTGTAAAATCACAATAAGTGAAGCTATGGTTTGATATCAAAAGGAGAAGATAAGAAGAAGATGTTCAAGGAAGAACTCTTGATGGTCTTGGCATTGAGGAGATTAAATAATGTGACTTTAGATTAAAGTTAACTCTATCACAAAATGGACACAAATCAAAGTAATCATACAGACATTTACAAGAAGCATTAATTAACATTAAGTATACAAGGGTTTGACTTGAAAGCATTTTTGAATGTTTAAAACTAGAATGAGATTAAATGTTTGACTAGAAAAGAGGTAAGTGCTATTACTTATGACTGCCATTATCCTTACCAATATTTTTGATTTGGGCTTTTTGTTAAAGACTGTAATACATTAGACAGATTTTGGCCAGTCTCCTTCTGTGAGAGAGACATTATTTACTGTGTAGATATATGCATGTCACCAGGTCTCATGGTGTTTCCACCAGTCACCAAAGCACCTAATGCCACTGCTCTCTTCTCTGTTGAGCGATTTAACGCTATCGCATACACACATACACGAACTGACCCACACTCCAACCTCCTCTCTTACTCATTCATCAAAACACTTTTAAAATGTTAGCCTCTGTCTCTCTCACACACACACACACACACACACACACACACACACACACACAGATGCATATGTGCACACTTATTCACCTACAGATGGAGGAAATAAGCTCAGCGCTGCCTGTGTCTGCTAAGGATGTGAGGTGCAGTGATGGCACATTAACGATAGGACCCCTGACAGCAGTACGCATCGGCCTTACTGAACAAAGCATGCAGCCAGTTTTTAATTCAATGAGGATTGTTTCACTGAAACAATGGCTCTGTGCCCCACTGAGGGCTAGGAAAGGGTGAGAAAGGTGAGTTTGTCAGTGGTAGCTGGCCAGTGTTTTTGTATTTTAAGCTACAGATGATCCCGAGGGTTTGATGGGGTCGTGCATCAGAAATATCGTTGTGGTGCAGCAACATCCGCTGTTTTTCAGGTAACTAACTAAAAAAGGCTGACAATGAGTGGGATGAAAGGAAAGCACTACCACACATGCTCATTATGGTACCATAAAAACTATTCAGAGGTAATATGACTCATGTATCTTTATATTTTTGAGCATTATTTTCTGGCCATCCCTAACAAGAACATCCTACGATAAACAAGTGTATTCAGGGAGAGTGTGTTCAAAGTGCCCTTGAGAAACAATCCCACTGTATGGTGTTTGTGACACTGTCATCACAGGACAGTCTAGCTGCTTCTAGTCCAGCCATAAACAGCTAGTATTTTATATTGAACATTATTAATTAATCAGCTGGAAGCATCATTTCTGCTATTAATATACTGATGCTATATAAGTGATTATACAATAAGACGAATGATTTAGCCATTAAATATGAAATCACATTTTAGAAATATCAGATAACTTGAACACAACTTTCCATTTAAATCTAAAAAAACAATAAAACTCATTATCTTTGCTATTTTAAAAAGGTAGATAAAAAATCCTGTAAAATTAAAACAAATTTAGTTGACTAGCCAAGTAAGCAATGCTTTATTTTTACATTATACTATTTTTTTTAGATCATACCATACAGTTGTTGGTTCTACCTTTCTCAGTATTTTCTGGGAATCGAATTTTGGGTAATTGTGCCAAAATATGTACAGTACTTACTACAATCCAGTCAAAGAAAACAACAGCACTTTCTATATATAATAGTTTTCCTTTAAACAACTGCAAATGGCTTTAGAATATTACAAAGTATAAGAAACAGTCTCAAAAGTAAATTTTTAAATGACATTAATGATTGTGTATTTTTTTTTATATATGCACGAGATATAGGGAAAAGCTATAGGGCCTTTTTGTGTGTGTGTGTGTGTGTGTTTCCACTCTAGCATTTGCATTCCTCACAGCTCATTTGGTCTATGCTAATGGACTCTACTCATGCAGAGCAGCAGGTCTTAATGAAAAACCTTTGGCTGGTGATCAGTGCTATTGATCAGCATGAGCCCCACCTCTAAGCAGGGCTAATTGATCAATCACCAGTGGTTTTCGGATTAATGGAACATGACTGGTATTCCCCCCAAGACAAACCTACCTCTTTGAGTGAGTGTATGTGTGTGTGCATGTATATGTCAGTTATAACCATTTTTACATTGTACATATATTCATCTGCAATTGTATGTGAGAGCGGGAGTGCATAGACTACTAGATTACCTCTCTCAAGGGAAAATAAGATTACCTTTGATTAAAACTATGCAAAAAAGAAAGGAGTAAATCTTTTACTCTCACACTAATCAATGTGTGGTCTCTGAGAAAGCCCAATGCGGCATTTACCATAAATGGACCAGCTCTCTTTTTGCTTATAAAAGTGAAGAGTAGAGGTTTTTTTTTAAATAGGAAAGTACAACACTTGATTAAACATCTGTCTACTGAAAGCAGAACAGCTCATGTGTCAATGTGTGTTGTTGTTTTACAAGGTACAAAAAATATTATACAGTCATTTTGTTGTTCTGGAAGGTATTCTAAAAGTATTTTATCAAGACTCAGGGAGATCCAGAGTGCGTATGTGGTTGGGCTTACTCATTTTACTTTGCTGGCTAAACAGTTATTAGTGTCTTGTTTAATCACAAAACTTTACACTGATCAGTTATCTTAAAAGTGTGTTTACTGCAAAATTACTCACATCTCAGAATTCTAGTAACATTCACAAATTGGTAAATCTAATATGACAGACTTCTCAACAAATCTACTGCAGTAACATCTGGTGCATGTGGGGGCTTGTTTGCTGGTGCTGCACTGGTAATGGCAAAACCTGATGTTGAGCTGATGTTTGGATTAAGACATGAGGAGCTGTGACATCACATGTCATGTATGGGTTGATGCTGTAATTTTACCTACTGAGTGTAGGTGTGTATCCTGTTAACTAAAAGTTTTGTCTGCAGGGAGAGGTTTTGAGGCCCTCTTTCGTCTAAATGCTGAATGAACTTTCCATACTGGCAACAATATTATAATACAATAACTCTGGGAAATCACACATAATTAAATGTACCAGATATCAGAAGCAAATTCCCCATTACAGTCAACTCTGGTGTGTATTTCATATCTTGCTAGTCCCACAGCTGACAGACATGACACCAGCAGCCACACTGCCAGGAAGTACTGAAGCACACAGGCCAAAACAGGAAGCCCCAACAACACCCCCAACACCCCCAACACACACACACACACACACAGACACACACACACACATTCATAACCCTCCCACTGAATGACTGACAGGCTGGCGGGCCATTAGGAGCTCCATGGAGGTTTTGTGTCTGTATGCGTACTTGGGTGGGGGGTGGGGGAGTGGACTAAAGGTTCCAGCTGGCCTGTCATGGGACTCCCAATCGCGTGTGAATGGTACTCACAGGGAGCTGTGGCTAACTGGTCCAACACTGAAACACTCAACAGGCTGTAAAAGGTCAACTGGGGTTAATTCAGCAGGGCAAAAAGCAGGAAAATTGTTTTTGCTATTTTATGCAACAGACCTAAAGAGCCTTTGGAATCTTATATGTCTGTTCAGTTAAAAAATACCGTGTGTATAATTTGGATTGAACAAAATATCTTCTTTAATGTTTGTTTTTTTTTACCACTATTCACTTGGGTACACATCACAATGTTATGAAAAAATACTACCGAAATAAAACTTCTGACAAAGATAAAGCTAAAGATATGTAATGTATAAAAAATGTGTGCTGCTGCTTACGCATAGATGTGTGGGTCACTCAGCAGGATGAAAAATTGTTTTTACCTGTATTCTAAAAACATGACAATTTGAAACTGTATATCACTTTCCCATCACTACAGCAGGTGAAAAGCTGAAGTTACAAAAGGCACAAAATGACTGACAACAGTCTAGCAACACAAATTACACCATCAGTGAAAAACAGCTAAACGCTATCGCAACGTTTTTAAAAACTTTATCCTAAACTGTGACTGGACCGCACAGTTGCCTGAACCTGAGACCAGAGGACCGCCCTGACAACACACACACCATCTCCACCTATCACCTAGTCAACCTTGTCCAACTAACCAACCACACATAAACATTCACACCCTCCTATTCTTTGACTGCCTCGCAGATTTTGTGGGATGAGACCACGCCTCCACCCAATAACCTCCGGTGTGAACTTAATTGTGTATACTCTGGTATAGAGTTTCGGACCCTGCCTGAGTCCCATTGCACTCAAAGAGAAACAGACGCTGTGAACTTGACAATGAGTAAAAGGGAGAGGGAGCAAGAGACATGGACCACCCAACGGCTGTGAAGAAAAACAAAGCTGGGTGGAGAGCAAAGTCAGCTTCAATCATATTGGAGGTAGGACAGTTGGAGTTGTTGTGTGGTAGCAGTTTGCAGAGGGTGAAAGTGGCAGAGAGAGAGAGAAATGAAGCGCTGAAAAAGTCAGTCTGAGTCAGTTTTAGAGGCATTTGTCTCAAAGCAAAAAATGCTACATTGCTACTTTGCTTAAATAAAAACCTCTTGTTTTAGTTTAAATGAATTTTTATCATTCTTGATTGAGTAATTTTTTTCTCAATATTGTGTATAACTTACTTGTTATGGGACAATTTCGCATCAGGCAGTGGAGGTACATGAGTGGTTTAATATTGGACTTTAAGCACAGCTAATTTTCTTTTATTATTAATATGTATACCACTTTTACTTCTAGTTTTGAGTACAGCATTACTTACTCAGCAATAGAAAATAAAGAACATTGAAAACCAGTGTAATGTAGGTTTTTTTAAGGTGGGCTAGTAGCCAGCTTTGAATTACTAGATCAACTGGAAAAGACTCTAAAGGTAAACTGATTAACACTCTCACCTCGGTTAAGAGTAACCACCATGGGCCTTTGATCTGGGTTCTTTTCCTCCTAGACTATGAATCTAAAGCAGAAAGATCTGAGGCACAAAGGATGCTCAGTGGACTCTTGTCCAGATAAACAAAGGCAAAGACACACGGTAAATCCTATTCCTATAAAGTGTTCTCCCTGTTTTTTACAGTTATTTCAGCAACTTTCAAAACCACAAAGTTTATTCATTAATCAACCTAATGTAACGCCAGGTATCAGATTTGCTACAATTTGGAATACAAAAGACTTCAAATTTAGCATACAACAAAGTAACTTATTGAAAGAAAAGAGTGGTGATGTGTGCTGTGGTTCTATTGCTGGCCACCAGGGGGACAAGGATATGCAGAGACTCTGATCAGGCTTCAATTTATTTCAGGGGAGAGACAGTGTCAAGCATTGTGAGCGTGTCTGCGAGAAAGGGAGTAAGAGTGAGAGGGACTGTTTTCTTCTACATAAGTGATTATTCTGGGAAACAGGCAATTTGAAAAAAAAAAACAAAAAACCAACAACTCAGATTCGGAAAAAAGAAAAAGTCACCTGTTGTTGGTTAACTGAAAATTCTAAACTAAAATAAGAAAAATTTAAAAGTATAAAATTGAAATGGGTCTAAAGATAACTAAAATAACCAGCATCACGATTCTGAAGGAGTTTTTTTTTTGTCTATCATTATTGTGTAGCAGAAAAATCATCCAGGCAGTCAAAACTCAAATTTTACTTTACTTTTTTAAATTCCAGAGTATTAAGAAGTGTATGGCTACATTTTTTA
Organism: Acanthurus leucopareius; assembly: GCA_029814765.1. Classification (NCBI taxonomy): domain Eukaryota; kingdom Metazoa; phylum Chordata; class Actinopteri; order Acanthuriformes; family Acanthuridae; genus Acanthurus; species Acanthurus leucopareius. The sequence continues at coordinate 12,214,949 of JAQMCX010000045.1, read as the reverse complement.
ATTACTGTTAATGAATACATTTTTTATAAGGCTAAAGGCAAAATTTTTAGTTTTTATGGTACAAAGGTTTATCATGTTTTTTCAATGTTTTATTTATTTACTACTTCATTAATATAGTGGAATCACGAGTATGTGTTTCGTTCTGGAAATTAAGCTTAATCAGCCTGAATAAATTCAAACTAAAGTAAGCTTACATATTTGCTGCTGGTGAATGTGTTAACTCAACACAATAATCACTGATCCCCTGACTTCAGTCTGTTTTTGTCCCATGGTCAAAGATCGAATGCCACTGTTGACCCCCTGAACTGCCCTGTAACCCGAAGCTCTTAGTCCCCCTGGAGTGACTGATACACCCTGCTGGAAGTGTGTGTGTGTGTGTGTGTCTGTGTGTGTGTACATGTGTGTGTTAGTGGTTAGTTACCTTTCTATGTAGATGAGTGCTTTTGGAGGATTGCCTCAAGGGATTTTCTACTCTCTCTAGATCACAAGGAATGGACAGCTGACCTGAAGACAGACATACACACAGAGACAGACAGACAGACACGCAAGCACATACGCATGCACACATGCACGCGCACACACACACACACACAGTTAGGTCTGCCAAATGTAATCAGTTGCACTGAAAAGCAACTTAACACACATGAACACACAAGGACACGTGCTTGAAGCAAGTAAAGTAAGCAGGGGTATCTAACAGTCGTGTTGCAATGAATAATAGCATACAAAAGACCACTATTAGCATGTTTGAAGTTAATAAGAAATGACAGAATTTCATCTATATTTTACAAACTAAATATCACCCTGAAAAATTCTTATACAACACAGTGTGTGTAATTTATTTCATTTTTTGTACCGAGTTATACTTGTTACCGAGCAACATCCAATGGCAATATTCAAAAAAGGCTTAATTTTGAATTTATTAACTCATTTGCCTATTCTGAACACCCCAAACAACACAAAGGTATTTGGAGCATCAATTTAATGCTAAACTGCTGATATACTTTTATAATATCAAAATCATAAGCTAGAAATGGACCACATCATTAACTCTACAATGCTGTATTTTACTATAAAGAAAGTGAAAAGGAGAGGGCTAGTTTAGAAGTTTAACTACTCTCTTGCGTAGGCTATGTCAACTGTCACGGAAGTACTTTGTAAAAAATAAAACTTTTTCTTTATCTCTAAATCTCTATATCTAAATCTTTATCCAGGAACAATCTCGGAGAGCAATTAAACATTAGGCTAATAAGTCAATACTTTCAAATATGATCACAGTCCATTCCACCAAGAACTGTGTGTGTAGGTTCCATTTATACTAAATTGAAAAAAAAAAGAGCGAAACACTAGAATGTATAATGTTCTGCCAGCCCACCTTTAAGTGGTCAACTTAGCACGATTAGCCTTTACTGTTTACTGTTTCCTTCAATGCACATGATCTGCTAGTGCATGTGTGTAGTCATGCCACACATCACTGATTCAAACCATCTTGGGATACAATTAAAACAAGAGAAACAATTTACACCTCTGTAAGACCAGAAACAAAGAAAGAATCAGTTTTACTAACTCATCAATGAATTTCCAGTAAAATATTTAATTCAAAACACATTTTTTGCATACATAAATTACATATGCACTGCTGTTGTGTCATTTCAATTAATTTTATAATTTTGATGTGTTGGCACATGTAATCAAGCAACATTATTCATTATCAATTGGAAAGTTAAACTCTTGAGCATTTGCAAAAGATTTCAGGTATAAACAACATCATCTTCAAAATTCAATGTGCTTAGACCTCTATTATGCAATGCCATTGGCACTTACAGTTATTCTACACGTAAGAGAGTAAAATTTAAAGTTACTTTTCATTAAGTCTTCCAAATGGTTAAAGAATAGCTTTCAATTTACCTTTTTATGCCTTGGACTGAAGTTTTAGTCCAATTTAGCCAAATTCTATAGGGATCCTCCTTAACAAATTAAAGTCAATTCAGTGCCAATGAGAAATATGAGTTAAGTTAAATGGAATAAAAATGATTCAAGGGTTTCCCTATGTAGGTAGGGTATCCGTCTATGTGACCTGTAAAATGCACTGATCTAAACCAATTATAGAGGGAAACAAGACAGAATTGCAAAGGATGGCCCAGAGGAGGAGGATTATTAACTGGAGCCAATTAAAGCAGAAAACGAAGAAAGCAAGACAAGCGTAGCTAATGTTACCATATTCATCATATTCTGACACCTTCACATTTTAGGCAATTAGCTATAGCTTCCATTGGACTGTATTACAATAACTGAGCAGGTACTGTAAGGGTTGTTCAAGAAAACCATATAAGGCTGGATAACTGCTGATGGACGCCATGGTTGCTTATTGGATTTAATGGTGCAATATTTTAAATCCAGTTCCACCTCACTTTAACATAACCAATGAAAAAAGAACTCTGCCAAACTAGAATTAACATTGTCTAATCTTTGCTCGATCAATATACATATGAAAAAAAACCCCAAAAAACTATTGACAGTCGAGAATATTTGAAACCCAATTTGAAAATTTGCCTGATTTAATCAATAATTTTAGTCATCCTACCCCACAACAGCTAGTTCCTCATTTTCCTACAAGGTGCAAGCAATTCAACTGTCAATCCCTTGTGATAATATGGGAAAAAGGGAGATTTTAAACAGAAAGGAGGAAGAAGAAGGAAGTTAATAGTAGAACAACAGAGTAGGCTGTTGTCATTTAGATGTTTGCTAATAAATGATTAATTCAGAATTAGGGAAAAGTCAATTTATTATATGCAGTTTAATTATAAGAAATAATTCAAAATTGATTAAATTGTTGAAGTAGGATGTCTTGACCCAGCGTGGTTATGTCTTATTTGCAAACGCTGTGATGGGTTGGTAGTTTTTTTTCAACAAGGTAAATCATTAACAAGACAAGAGCAACATTAGACCTGCTTAAATATGTTAATGATTCAGTGCCTATGCCTCATTTATGCTATTTAATGTCATGGGAGAGAAATCTGGTCATCACATCATTCATGTTCCCAGCAGTACAGCAATCTATATGGTGTATGTTAAATCTGAAAATCACACTCAGATATATGGATACAATCTCAGTAGGTATATCATTGTCATGAACCTATCCACCCCATCTGTCTGTCTACCTGCCTGTCTCTCTCCTCTCGTTCAGGGCCTGTCACTGCTCTCCAACAGGCCTCCTGTGTCTGGATTAATCTCCCTGGTTGACTGCTGATCTGAAGGTGGGTCGGCCGCCATCCACCAACACCAAAACTAATTTCACTGTGTCACTGCATGACACCCCCGCCCACTATCCCCACTGACACCCACACATGCACACAAATTGCAAAATATCTTCATCTGTCTCTGTCTCATCTACATGGACGAGGGCAGGAGGGCGGGTGACTAGTCCGAAGGAGAAAGGTCAACGCACTGAAGGAGTTCATCATTCTGAGGTGTCAGAGCCACTGTTTAAGAGAGCAGATGAAGTGGAGAGAGAGGAGGAAAGGAGAGGAGGAATGAGGGGATGAGGGGTGGGGAAGGTAGGAGTTCGGTTTTATATTTGTCTGGTTATTGGTCATCGGCCAAAAGTTTGTCATGGCCTGAGGAGTTGGCCGGCATCCACTGTGTACAAATCAATCCTCATACTGTTTGTGTTTCACCATCATGTGTTATCTTTGATTATATCTTAATTATGAGAAACCTACGCACACACCAATGCACATCTTACTCGAGCTACTGGTCATTCGGTGGCTAAAAACACACAAGAGGGTTAACTGAAATACCAGAGGCTGGTAGTCAACCACACATACACATTCAGTCATTTTGAAATGATCATACAATGCATCCACCACACTTGCTGGCGTCTGGCATGAGGTAAACAGCTTTTAATAGCATCAAACCCACTGCAGTTTGTTTGGGACCATCTGTCCAGTCTATTGTGTTTCTCTGTTGTGGCTCGTTGGAAGCTCATCGGGTGACAGCTGATGTATGGGCTCTTACAAAGACCCTAGCCAGGCCCTCGGGATGCTGCCACAATGTTTTCTCCTGTCCACTATCTATTTCTTTTTCTTTTGCTTCTGGTTTGCTCTATATTTTCTGTTTCCCTTTTTTGCCTCATAGAAAATATTTTAGATCATAGCTTTGCAGTCTGCATCTTCTAGGGATGTTATGTTATTTATTATGGTCAGCAGCGGGGGAGAGGGAACAGGAAATTGTGTTCATATGCTTGTGTCTGTGTTGAAGGTGCAAAAGCAAGCAAAATAAAACAAGAAATTTAGTATTTAATTTGCAAGAGAATTTTCTGCAGTACAAAAGTTAAAAAGTAGGAGTCCCCAAGTGTTGAAAATTAATTCCTAGGTTTATTCAGGACAGACACATAACACAGTGAGAGCAATTCTTGTAGAGATATAACTTAGTGGAAGGTAACTTCTGCTTTATCTTTACTTATCATGCAATCTTGCACACAAACATTGTTTGAGCACCACCTTTGTATGTATTTCTCCTTGAATAAACACCAGCGTGAATTTAAAAGTTAAGTGACTGGGTTCTTTGAGAGGTTGAGGGGCACACTGGAGTTGAAGGGTTTAGGCGGAGGCCTGACAATGCTGGATTCGGGAAGTTTTCACTCCTTTCTTCCCAGGGTGCCCCTGGCCTCTCCAACTTTCAGTCTAAGGCTGAAAGAAGCCAGATGCAGGATAGATAATCACCACCTAATAAGAGGCTATATTGAAAGCAGGTTGGGGCTCATACACTACAAGCTTGAGAGGTGTGCACACACATACAATTGTGTTCACATGGGTAGCTAAATATGTATATACACACATAGCTGGCACAAATGTAATTATGGTGCACAATCACACACTTAAAAAAGAATGTCATCACTCGCATTCAGTACACACGTGAACAAACATACGCCGGCACGCTCACACATACATATTAACACAGAGACAGCCTCACCAGATCCAGATAATTTTTCTCTCTTCCAACCTAAGTCCTCAACCACCCTCCCAGAAAAATGATAGCATATGAAACAAGATATCAATAATTTTTTGATATACCAATTATCAATTTAGAAAAAGACAGAACAGGATCTCCTCTGGTTTTGTAAGTGGTTGGTGTCTATTTTAGTGTGACCCTGTGAAAGAATATGATGACAGTATATACATACTAGTTCTACTCATACTCGAAACAGTGACAGGGTTTAACTAAACCTCTGGGACTCTAAATGACCCTAAATGATGAAGGTGGGCAATTTCTGGTGAAAAATAATGTGGCACTAATATGGTGTCCTGTTCAATGGGTATTTAACAATGAATATAATTTTCATGTATAACTGCACAGTTTTGGGAGTTTTTGGATGTATCAACTACCATCAGGACTGCAACGTATTGTCTATCATGTAGGTTTTGTAACGTAGAAGTCTGTTTACTAACATTTGTAAACGGAACAAAACTGAAAATGAGCACAGCTGAAGTTGTACAGGACCTGAAAGTTCTGCTGTTAACACAAAACAGTAATACTTCAAAATTAATTAATTCAGACAACTGTGTTTGCCTTGCTTAAAGGCAGTCATTTACTTGGATGTAACTATGATGCAGCACAGTAGGCCTACCTTGCATGTTTAAAACTGAAGCAAAAATAGAGTATTGGAGCGCTTGTTGCATAAGTGTTGAGGCAACAAACACTCTAATATTGAATAAGCTTTCCCTGCCTGCTGCCCTTAACTTGTATAATCAATTGTCTAATTTAATTTAATGTCTCTTGATTTTCTTTTACCAGTTATGTCATTATCACATCATCCTGAACTGCATCTCTCTCATGCCTCTTTTTATCATCTTCTCTCTTTGCAGTCTTCTTTGGGTTTTTGACTTATGCTGTTTTATAATCATGTGCAGGGAGGAGTGATGTAATGCAGGGATCACTGTCATAAACTAATGTGAAGTGTGCAATTATTAGCCTTATTTTGTTTGTTTGCTGTTATGTTTTCCTGTCCCTCTAATGTCTGTGCACAAATCTGTTTTTCAATTATCATTTTTTTATGAAGTCTAAAAAACTTGGGGCACACTGATTTAACTTGGACAGAAAAGCTGCAAAAACCATCCTCTAAACACACTAATATGTTGTATGACTCCCAATAACAGTAAGTGTATGCAAACACATGTAAGCTCTTATTGTAACGCACACAAAAATGCTCCTCTCTGCAAATATATATTCGTAATGCATCTATCCTTTCAGACACATACACACGCAGCACAGCCATTAAACACATCCCCCTTTGGCAGAGCACACCCAGTGTCCTGCTCTTACACCATCAGCAGCATCAAAAGGAGAATCTATATTCCCCTCTGCCTTTTTTCATTTGAGTGACTATGAGGGGCAGCAGCAGCAGCAGCAGCAGCTGCAGCCTCTCTCCCTGCTTGTGTTCAATCGGCGAAGGCAGTAGGTTTAGCAGGCAAGGCAGATTTATGGCGGTGGAGGTGACCTCTGGGGCCGTAACACGGTGATGGGTGAGTGGCTCTCAACAGTAAGCTACTGGCACTTGACAAAGTGCCCGAAGCAGAATGAATTTACTTCTCTTTTCCTCAATCATCAAGCAGCCACTGCCCTGACCCCCATCCTGACTGCTATAACAAGATCTCCCATCTCACAAGGGCCTGAAAAATTTACTGTCACATCTACTTTTCAATGAGCTCAAGTGAGCACTTCTTTCACCTTCAACGGAGCAGTTGCCGGTGTGGAGGAGGGCTAACCTGCTCCAGTGTGTGTTTGTGTGTATGTTCTATGTGAGGAGTGTCTGTAAGATAGATAGATAGATAGAGAGAGAGAGAGAGAGAGAGAGAGAGAGAGAGAGAGAAATTTGCGTATACATAACGTGCAGGTCCACCGACTTGCGCCCTCACTTACTCAAACTCATTGTCTTACACTCACAGACCTTCGCAAACACTCACATACTCACAAGCTTTAATACATTATTTGCAAACATAAAAGATCACAGAGACAAGAAGGAGAACACACAGTACTATAATCCTTCTTAAGTTTGCAACCAAAAGTATACACTATACAACAACTGCTTCTTCTTTCATACCCTCTATGACATACACACACACACACACACACACACCCATACACACATAGGCACATGCGCACGCCCATGTGCACGCCCATGCGCACACACACACATGCACACACACGCACGCACAAAGAGAGAGGGGTTGCCTGGCAGGGACACAAAGGGCACTGCTATATGGATGTCAGTAGACACCTTTACCGTTTATATTAGAAGTCAATCTACCTTATCACATCCCTTATACACTCGTGCACACACACACACACACACACACACACACACACATACACACACACACACACACACACACACACACACACACTGGCAAACACAGCAGGCATTATGAAGTCTGTGTGTTTGCCAGCTTTCATCAGCTTGATGGCAGTAAAGTTGGACTTAATGATCCTGATATTTTTTTTGCATGCGGACGATAAATCTTGGTGCTCACACATTCAGATTTCACCTTTCTTGCACTCTAACTGTTGAGATGAAATCACAGTGGGTGTGACAGAGAGTAAAGAGGGCAAACTGAAAAAATATATGTTATTCAGACACTTTAACAGCTAGTTCTAGTGTTAGTAATTATAGTGTTTGGAAAGTGATCATCATTTAACTGAATCAAATTAAAGTTTAATTCATTTATTTTTTTAAATACATGAAATTCAAGAAGTGTAATTTTTCAGAATATATTTTTATCTTTACGGGACTCTAATTTATAGACACAAAGCAAAATACAGCAGGCATTGAAGCAAGAGAAGGGAGAACTTTCTCCAATAGTTGAAGGATTGCTTAGGGATGACAAGTGTTGTAAGAAGGTTGCAGGTACAGTGGGTCAAATGCAGTCTACATCAAATTTAATTTTTTTGCATTAAAATAAACTAAATCAGCAGATTAAACATCTTCTGTTGTTTAAAGTCAATAGCAAAAAGAAAGGTTTCCAAAAAGTCTTTTTAACCAACTCCAATTTCTTTGTTGTCCATTGAAACTTATTTCAATGATTTCATGTCGTTGGAGAAGGCACCACACTGCAGGAGGTTCCTTAAGTTTGTACTTAATTCTACTTTAAGAAAGAAGAAATAGATCTAGATTCTTGAGAAAATGAAAAATATAGTCTCCTATGTATACAGACCCATAAGAAATCGCTTATATAATACAGTTAGGTTGGTGTATCATTTTTAAAGTCTTTGGCTATTTGAACATACAATCATAGTTGACATTTAATCTTGTGAAACAAGCTGAAACTGAAACACTGAGTTATCGGCACAGAGAAGAGCAAAAAAATGTAGTTGTAGTTTAAATGGTTACTGGATCAAACTGTCTATGCACAGTATGTTATAGTTGCGTTGCAAATCAATACATCGCATGTTAGACAAAGGATGTTGGTTATGCCAACATTTCATTTTGTCAACTTCACTCTTTAAAATGCCATAACTAATGCAACCTCTTTTCTTTTATGAGCCGCTCGTTTGCCCACCATCACCCACTGAGATAATGTTATCATGATGAGCCTATAAAAATCAATGATTAAACATGTGTAATTTTCCAGAGACCATGTATTAAAATTTATTGTCTCTCTCTCTCTCTCTCTCTCTCTCTCTAGCAAGCCATCACATCAGCCCTGGAGCGCCAGACACTCTTCGAGTTACAACTGAAAATAAAGAAAGGCATTAAAAGCTATTCAATAAGCCACTGTAAAATTGATCAGGCTATAAAAGCTGCTACACGTCGGGGGGGGGGGGGGGGGGGGGGGGGGGGGGGGGGGGGGGGGGGGGGGGGGGGGGGGGGGGGGGGGGGGGGGGG
>JAQMCX010000045.1:12186483-12204616 GCA_029814765.1 Acanthurus leucopareius | reverse complement strand
TTCGACTGAATCAGTGGCAGTTGCTCGGCAAACTGCGTTTTTCTTTTAACTTTCAATTCTCCTAAGCATCCGTGCTTCACAGCCCCTTGGGCTATTGCCTTTCTCAATCTGTCCCTGGAGAGGCAGGAGTTATGGTCCCTGTCGATTGTGGAGAAAGGGATGTTATTCCCCTGTCACCTCCTGGTCGCGCCGCCATCCTCCCTGCCCTGATCTACGGCCCGACCCCCTCCCTTACCCCCTTCCTTTTCTCCGCTTTGCTTCGTCGTAAGCTGCTGGCTATGTCGTTGCCATGGGCTGTTGAGATGAGGACGATGGAAAAATGTTCTAGGGGGAGGGGGATGGAGGTGCTGATATTGGTTTAGAGGTGCTGTTGGCAGAAGTACGATGGTTGTAGTGGCGAATGCTTTAGCACTGTGTTAAGACTCTTGCAGCAAAATCGTGTGTGTATGTGGGCGTGTATGAAAATGCATGGCAAACACATGCAGAGGTAGATGGAAGGAGGGACAAGAATTGCTGATGACTTTTTTGATCGAAAAATTTTGTGTAATGTTGTTCAATACAATGTGTATCTACTAAGATGGAAGAATCATGTCCCCAATTTACTGGAGGGGGGTTGTTGACACAGGGGGTGTGTGTGGGGGTTGGTAAACTATGAGACAGATTTGCCCAGGGGATGTGACCTGCCACAGGGCACATGCAGGTCCTTGAGTGACACCCTTGATAGGGAAGCAGTGACAGGGTTAAACATAAAAGGCAGTTAGCGGACATTTGTGTGTGATCAAAGGTGTGGTGGTGGGTAACTCTGGGTCACAGGAGTTACTGTGGGTTTGGCTTAAGGTTGGGTCTCTGACTGCCACAATTGAACTGTATCTATCCAATACTTTTAAATTATACAACATGCATTATTTAAGTTCCAGTGTAGTTTAAGTTTGTTATCAATTTAATGACTTTGTTGTCTGCCATATTGCAAGGTCTCTTTTTAGTTTTTTTTTTAACTTTTGGACATTTTATTTTTTTCTTTCTTTGATTTATTTAAACATTAGGACTGCTCAAAGGAGAAAGGAATGGACATTTTGGTGGGATTCAGCATCAGCATCAGTATAGATCCCTAAGCAGGAGCCCTTGGCCACTACATGTACAATTCCTTCGTACATGTAGTACCAAAACCTTCAAGAGACGTATGCTTGGCTCAAATACGTCTTGAAATTTGACAAGTTTGCGTGCATGTTCAAAAAAATACTATATTTCTGTGCAGTATGAATTTTATTTGACGTTTCTAAGATGCTCCTACTGAGAATATGTCATCATCATTTTGTTGTCTTGGTTAGTAAAAAGAGAAACTATCAAAATTAAACAAATTGCAGGCCTCCTGAAACACCACCCCAACCACCACCAATGAACTTCAGCACAGACATTAGTGCAACTAATCCATGTACAACACAAGACTTCCATACCTTAAAGAGCCCCCCCCTTTCCACACTAGCCAGTTTTAGGGACTATTGCATCTTAGGCAAATCTGGACTCTGTGAGGGTCTTTCTGGGTGAAGGAATAAATAAATAAGCAGATAAATAGATGAATAACCCAGAAGAATAGGAGCCGATGCGGCTTGGCCATCCATCATGTATCCTATTACCACACGCTCAGCGGCACCTGCAGTATGTATAATGCAGTCAACCTCTGTAAGCAGATACAAATTCAACTCTTTTCCTCCTCAATTTGTTATATCTGACAACGCCACAGCTTATGCCTTGTTGTTTCTTTGAATTATGAATAGATTCCCTTCACCAGACTTTCGCCTGTGTAGGATAGCATGGCATTGTTATGCAGAGCAGCTGCGGAAAACAAATTTGAGAAGCCTAGTGCGCTTTGTAGCGGCTGGGCAAGTATGCATAAACAGTTGCGCTTAAAGCCACTTAAGAACAACCAAATGGGCTCAATATTTCATCTTTGGATTTGTTTCATTGGTTGTGATAAATGCAAAACGCCAGAGTGTAGTACTAGTGCAGGAAATGCAGATGTGAAAGTGTTCCAAATGATCTAAGAATGTTTTTGAGATTTTGAACACATCAGTGAGAAATGGCCCACAAGTGCTTTAACTGACAATTTAAATCTTAATTCCTGTCAGAAAGTCCTTCTGCCAATCCAGCGATGACACTTGAAACCACAAATATTACAGATATTATTCAAAAACTAAAAGAATAAAGGGGAATAGAAGGGGAGTGTGTCAAAGGACACAAGGGAGCAAATAAGGAAGAAAGAAAAGCGTGCCAGTAAGTACAAATTAACAAATCAGATGCAAAGAAACTGAGAGCAGTGAGTGAGAGCAACCAAGGAAGTGGAAAAGGAATGTAAATACATGGCAAACCAACATCACATTTTGATCGCTGCTTGTTTGTTTGGGTATTTACACTGTAAGACTACAATCAAGTCCTCAAAGCTTCAGCCCACATGACAAGAACCCATTTCAGGGCCACATATCCTCCAAACAGCCAAGCCAGCAAACGAATTCTCAATCCACATTGTAACACAGACACACACACAAAACCCCAAAGTTAAATCCACTTATTTGCCCATCCCTTCCAAATGCAAAAACTATGGCAGGAAAATGTAACAAATTTAATTTGAGCAAAAAGAGAGGAAAGGGAAAGATAGGCTGTAAGGAAGCGATTTTTCTGGAGGGGGGTCTTGGCTGAACTTCCGAGCCCTGTTTGGTTTGAGCAGATGTAGAATTAGTACACATCACTTTGCATCAGAGAGACATTGAACACAAACTGCTTTTCAGAGGCTAAATATCTCTCAGAGGCAAACCTCACCTCTAGTATCTGTTTTTCTGCTATGGTAATTATCAATGTGATGTCAGCTCCCCCTGCAACAAATTCTTACTATAGTTCCTCCTCAAGCAAGTTTGGTGTCTCCAAATACCAGTGGTTTTTTACACTAGTTTAATCTACTGTAAAACAATAGGGTTTGCTATTTAACTAAGGGGAAAACAACATCAAAACAATACATAATAATGGTTGCTGAACCCACCTCAAGATGAAATATGAATTTTATCTTCTTTTTTCTGATTGACCAGTTAAAAAGCTCACATAACTCAGCAAACGATTTTGGCAATGTTCAAAACAGATCTCAGAAGATGCAGCCACTTAATTTATGTCTTAATACAACAATCCACAACAATCCATCTTTTAGAGATATTACAATAGAAACAATACTATAGGATAGTATTATATAATGTTAGAAAAATTTGTCTTAGAACTGAAAAAAATCGTAAGTACAAATCACACTAAAACTACTTACACATACAGGGATATCATTGCTTAACACTCCACGAAAGCCACACAAGATCACTATTACACTTGAGTGACAATCAAGGATAAGTGAAATTATGATACATTTGTGCCACAGAAGCAGATATGCACATGCACATCCTAGAGAGCAAAAATCATTCAGAAGAGAAACAAAGAGAAAGGTCAAGCAGCAGTCACTATACAGCTGCTTTAATCTCACTGACTTAAATGTGTTAGCTTTTAAGTCTTTCTTAAATGTCATTACTCAACCAATCAGTCTGTATATATTTCAAAAATCATTCAAAGAGCATGATGATACAACTGTTGAAAGAGACACTGATGTAAGAAAACTAATCAGTTATAGTTTTTCTTTCCATAGTATCTAATAAATATGACGCACCTTTATGTTTGATGATGTTTAATTTGTCTGTATTGTGTTTTCATTGTGCATGGTCCCAAAGAATGTACTTGCAAATAGAGAACCTGATTTGACAGCAAGCAAAAAAAAATTAAATTGCTGCAAACATGCTGTCATTACACAAGGGACTATTTCTTTTTTTGTTCCTATGGAGCAGGGCGTCCTGTTGCATGTCAAAGATCTGGGCTAAACATCCATGACAAGTGATTGTGTGTGGGTGGAAGAGGTAAGTGAGAGTCAACCCCATGTGGTGTCAGTGAAAGATCTGTTTGTAATCTGCAGAAGATGTGTGCAATAGACCGCCACACTACTTTATCTACTAGGCCCCTAATTACAAGAGATGCTGAGGAGCATATGTTAGTAAAAGAGGAAGGGGACGGAGTGTCAGATGTCAGCAATGTATAGGCATGTGGTTCTTACAATTTGGGTTATGCAAACTGGAAATGACACCAGAAATCAGGTTCGTTACAATGAACTTGTGAAAATCACACAATACTGAATTTTTTTTCATCATAGTGAAATGGTAAACAGGTTTAACAGGTTTGTAAAAGAGGAGGAGACTTAGAAAAAAAAAGATTAATAACTTAATCTACTTCTGAATCTAAAGTGCTTAAAATTTTAGATTACATCACATCAAATCCTTATCAAAATCCCTACCAGGATTGTGACCCTCACATTTAAAGATACTATAACTTAATTACAAATTAAATTAAGACATTAAAGACAAGTGTCCTCACTATTGCACCATCGTCTGGTGCACACAAAGTGGACATAAAACAGCATGACATATCCTGATAACAATATGCCTACAGGTCAGTCAAAAACATGTCAAACCATAAGAGACTCGATAGGAAACCTCTATGACCTTTTTAATATAAACGTAAAGCACTAAAGAAAGATGCCTGCTTGGCCCTCTTCACTCATTGAGGAGGAGGCTTTAACAAAGCAAAAATGTGTCGCCGGGTAACACTGGTGACCCAGCATATTATTCCCGCTCAAAAGGGTGAGCAACCTTCAACTCAGCCATTGTGTGGGGCCATCTCGTCAGGAATGCAACATTTATGCACATACACAAACACCCCCACAACCCTTCCCCTTTCAATTCAAATCTCCCCACACTTCACCCCGTATTCCTCTTTTATTCCTTCCTTTTGCACTTGTCCTTCTCCTATGCTCTCAGAAAATATGTGCTTTACTTTGTTCACCTTTTTCATCATGTACCCTCAGCATAACCCACCGTCTGCCTTGAACATTTGTGCCAACCAACTTGAGTAAACAGAAAGATGGAAAAGGTATAACAGTATCAAAAGCAGTACACACCCCTTTATACACACATGCCTACCAGGAAGGGGTTGACCTTGCATGCAAGCTACCACTATCACTTAGGAGATGCTGGTTATTGTTAGGAAAAATGGGGCCCATCTGTTTGTTTGTTGTTTGTGCTGTATGTTGAGAAGACATATTGTACCATATTATGCGGAGCTCACATTTGAATTAAAGACATTTAAATTATGCTTGATGGATGTTTTTTGTCTCCTTTTTTATTAAAATTGTAGGAATATTATTCGATAAAAAATGACAGAGCCACTAAATAGTTTAACATGAAGCACTGATTACTGAAGTATTTTTGATTAGGGTAAAAAAAAAATTAACAAATGAATAAATAAAGTTATTAATGTTTGGACAGCTATTTTTTAATCTATAAATTAACTGAACATTAATATAACCAATAATTAATAAAGGAAAGTGCTTACAAATTGGAAGCCTAGTCCAGCCAGTTAGGTGTGCCATGGCAATTAGTTACAGTTCATTAAAAGCGTGTTTGTGTGTCTGTGCCTTGCTGCATGATAATATGCAAACAGTAACATTAGTTTGTAGTCCCAGTGCTCAATCACACACATCTTGTAGCATTCAAGGGGCAGCAAATGGGCTGAATAATATCATCTCAAAATCAATTATTTTTGCAGTGGTGTTAGATTTCTGTTGCTGCAGTAGATTTGGCAGGTTAGACTGGGGGTTCAGTCATGTAAACGTAACGTACTGACTGATTTAACAACTCTGCAGTGAGTTAATAAAAGAGGCAGTTGAGGACAATGCAAATCACCTACAAAGGCAACGCAGTAAATCACAGTACATGTACAATTCAAATGACATTACTGTACAAGTCTGTAACCATGAAACACAAAGCATTTACTAGATAGAGATGCTGCGTGCTGGGTTATATTCAGTTAATCTACCACGCTTTCAATAAATAAAACAAGACAACTAAAATAACAAAAACACAAAAAATATTTGTTTAAAAGGAAAAAGTGAAAAAGTGTGGATGTATTCATCTGTTTTTCCCAGTAAACATTCAATTGATATTATATCTTAGGTATAGAAAGTTTCTACCTAAGCACTTTTTCTACTTTCCAAGTCCTAATAATCCTAATATAAGCAGACAAATAACCCTTCGTTTTCTGTTTTGATCACTTCTACAAATACATAAATCCCAAATAAATTGCATCAATGAGGGCAACAAAACAGGTGACACTAAGACTGGCTTTAAATTATGGAATAAAACCAGGGATCGACCTCTCCCTCTTTCTTTTCCTGCTTCGAAACTTGTGTCTCCAATCTTTTCCACAAGCAAATGACTTTTAACTCTGCTGAATGCTGCATAGGTCAGGCAGCTAGATTGAAGCCAGGGTGTCTGGTTAGTGTCTAAGTTTAACAAGAGATTTCTGATGTCTGATTTCACTCAACAGGCCAGCCGCTGCTCTCTGCTTCAGGATGCTTTGCACTAATGCCTTGCAGATATCCAAGCGGGGTAACTTTGGGTTAATGTGCATATCATGTTAAAAAAAAAAAAAAAAGCTACAGCCTCAAAAATGACCATCAGGTTGAATCAACACATCTCTAAGAAAGTTTCAGCCTAGTATAACCCTAATGATGATGCAATTGATTGCAGAGCTTTTGTGTTGGATTGCATTAATTTTTGTGGGTTGGACCTAATGAACTGCGACTAAATGCATATAAAATGAATGAATTAATGAAAATGAAAAGATATTAGTCCAAGAAGAGAGGTAGGTTTCATTAGGAGTCAAGTGATCCAGTAAGAACCTTGTCAATAGACTAGATATTTGACTATATTTGGTGCAGCCTAGCTAGACGCTTACTGTATACACACACACAAACACTGACACACATCATGAGCTCTCAACATTTGTTAATGTCATTGAATTAAACAGTGAAAAGGCTCGGCTGCATTTGAGGCACTAAAATGTACAGTGAAAATAAAAATCCTTCACAGGAAAAAAACTACCACTTCTGAACTGAATTTTTTAAAAAGCAAGGCTACAGGTGCTGCCCTTTTTACAAGAGAGGGTACATTAGGAAGAAAAGGTATACAACCAAAAAAATATTTGACTTATTCTTATATATTCAAATTTTATCTTTCATTCTAATCAAAAGAATATCACCGGAGGTGGGTGGCCTTCCTTGTTCTTTTATAAGTGGCAGTGGATTGGTTGTGCTTTTTGAGAAACAAGGCCAACAGGCAAATCAAATTAGGAAGCAATTTTTTGACTGTTCATTTCCAAAGCTAGTTTAAATCATATGACTAGGAGAAGCAGTGTGGAAAAATGAATTAGAAACAGAAGTAATGTAGTTAAACCGCCAAAGTCCCAAGTGTAACTACAATCAAAAATTAGCAAGTCAAAGAGAAGTAATTGCTTGTTCCAGTGCCTTGTTATGTTGAATTATGTTTATCATGATTATGATTGAGGCACTGATGTATTTTTAATACTTTTATTTTTAATACTGGATATGGTGTGATATGGTTCTTCTCAATGTTTTTCTCAGTTCTGCATTTTTTAGCCCTGACCCCATATGAATTGAAGTCTAAGAATACCAAAGCACATAGCTGTCTCCCAACATGTCTTTTTTGATACTACTTTTTTTTTATACTACTACCGATTGGAGTGTTGAAATGAACTTGAGCATGAGGATATGAGAGAAAAGTAAAGAGGAGGTGAATCTGATTTCAAAATACATGAGAGATCTGCATTATACTGCACAGGGCAATTATTAGTTTGATAACATCATGGAGTTGCATGGAATCAAGAGACTTGCTTATTTAATTGTTTAAAAGTCACTATTGCTGATGAAAATCCATCAGACTGACTTAAGCAGACACATCCAGCAAAGTAATGAGTAAGGTTTTATTTGCGTTATGTATGCTGACCTCTTTCCTCACTCTGTGACTGGTGTTACCCCTGAAATTAGTGAACTATTACAAATTGCAGAATTCTCTGTCTTTAAACACTGCTTGATGAATTTAAGATGATTTATGTACACAACAAAACAAAATATATAACAAATATGTAGTTATTTTTAGGCATTTTGATGTGGAAATGTTACATTTAAGTTTCATGTAAACAGGGGTGTCACTGTTGTAGTGAACATTGCGTGCTAATAGTGAGCTATACAATAATATATTTTATAACTGTTGAACAATATCAGGATTGACAGTGATTGAAAACAGAGTGACAATAAGACAATGTTTCCTTCACATAGTTTAAGTGAAGGGACAAAAAGCCTGATTATATGGCTAATGGTCATATGTTATCTGGTCTGACTTTTTGGTCTCACCCTTAGTCTTCTCTTCCTCCCCTAAACCTGCGGGGGTGCTGCAAGTGTAGGCAGGATTGGTTTCCTCCTCCTGGCTTGGTGTTGTTCCTAGGGGGAAACTGACAGGGCGAGAACTGGTAACTGAGCTGGACGGTCTGGAACTGGCACAATTCTGGGAGAAAAAAAAAAAAGAAAGGTAGCATGAGCTTCAAGAGGTCACTCTAGAGTTTTATACATGTTTTAAGAATATGCTGCTAGTAGTCAAGTTTCCTAAGAACCAAGTCAATCATTTGTAATTCAAATGAGTTAACACATTTTGTTTTTCATCACTAAGATCAATAGCTTGATGGCAACTTCCGTTATTTTACTTAAAACGCTTGGGTGTCGTAATGAGTTTTTATAAGAAACGGGAAATAAATTCAAATTGTGCTTGTATTAAACACATTTTTAAAAACAAATACAGAGAGTTTTAAGTCAACATTGTTTATTGCATAGATGAACATGGTCTAAACTAATGATATCTGATCATTAGGAAAATTTAAGTTGGCTTTTTTCATTTTCACTTCTATTTAATGATAAAAACAATTGTTTTACCAAGTGTTACTGAGTCCACATGGCGATATCCTTGATACAATTGTGTGTTTCACAAGGTAGTGAATCTCACTCCATCCTTGTTTGTGAATAGCTGAACTTTTGAGGATGCCTCTTGCATACCTAATCATAATATTATCACCTGTTACCAATGTTTATCCGTTTATCTGGGGAATGTTTCAAACAGGTGTTTATTAAGCATCCCACAATTTTTTACACTTTTTTGTGTTTGTTGCCTTAGGACTTGTTTGCAATGTGTTGCAGGCATCAAATTCAAATTCAAATTTAAATTACCAAATTAAAATTTTTAAAAAACTGGAGTTGTAATGAACATAAAAAGATGTCATGGGCTATCAAATTGTCCCACCAACAAACCCAGCGCAGGATCTGCAAAGCTGCTTAAAGAATTTAACTCAGTGACCTCCTTGCTTCAAAAATACACAAGAATCTTCCAGCTAGACCAAAATAAACGGCAATCACAGAAAACCCATTTGTTTGTACAGCTCTAAAACAGACTGAGGGGCTTCAACAGGCTCCGGAGCCTCTTGTATTTCATTCTGTGCTTTTGTCAGGCAGGAATGCCACACATGGCAAAGACTTGGAGCCTGACTGCTTGTGTGTATTGCCTATGTCCAGTCTTGGTGCATATGACATGTACACACACAAGTGGAAAAGACAATTGCATGGACTCTACATATCATTGTAAGTCCTTTCGGCTGGGGTACCATCAACAAGAATGAATGGCATTTCATTTTAAGTCTTTTATCAAACAAGCCTAACAACGTGCAGCTATTTAACAGCTATTTTTGTGGTAACTCCTAGCTACCCATATGTTGTCAAAACTTGAATTAAGATCAAAAAACTAATCCACTTTAAATTTATATCTATATTTCAGTGGTGTCAGGGGCATGGAGTATGAGAGGGTTGTTTTTTATTTGGGTCCTGCAACTGACAGCTTTATTTCACAAAGCAATCTGGCTGTGTGTGTATAAGCTGGAGGTCAGGGTGGGTCAGGAGCTACTTGGTATCAAATAGGCAGGCAACACTGGTCAAAGAATGCGTGTGTGTGTGTGTATAAAACCCCACCACAGAGGCTAAAAAAGCTGTGTTTATGACCAAAGCCAATGGTTAGGGCTACTACAAGAAAGAGGGCTTAAAAGGTCAACAGAAGTGTGCAATTTAAGTGTGATTAGGTTTGGTGGAATTTATATGAGAGATGGTCGAGGTCAGAGGCGTGTCATGTAAGTGTACCAAGGAGAAGATATGGTAAAATTTTACCTGAATATTTAAATGATTTTTATATTTTGTGCTAGATTATATTCAAAACATTCAATTTGATTTCTGGAAATAATTGTTACTTTGTCTGCCTGGTGCTTTACCTTTACTATAAAAATCTGCATTATGCTGATCACTCAAGAGATGCTAAAAATATCTGATGTATCAATGGTGGCTTTGACCTTAACACTTCATCATAATGACTGCTTACAATGTTTAAAATAAAGGAAAACAAGATGGAATGAAAGTTTCAAATAATGGTTTTCAATTTTAACAACCTCTTTAGGTCCCTAAATTCAAGTTGCAGCAAATTATCCCATTTGGTTAACCCTTCAATCGTTGCAAATAATACAACATATAAACCCCTCTATCTCCGACAAGTGCCATTCGTCTTCAAATGACCCCATATGCAGTAATACCGCCAAAGCCTCTTTATCCCTCAGCCGCTGAGGTACGATACCCAATCCTATGTTTTACAACAAGGGGATATATAGGGGCATGTGCGGTCATCTAGAGCCAAATGTCTCCTATCTAACCAAAGGACAGGTAGATACAGTATTTCAAACAGGATTTATGGCACAAAATAGCATTAGCTAAAAACCGTCAGGCGGCAGTGATTGCTAAAAAACGCATTCTGGTAGCGGAACCCGCCAAGATTGGAAAATTGCCACCACCAGAGGGGAGAGGAAGCAGTAAAAATGACGGTAGATGTGGGGCCCCACTGATAACATGAGCAGCCAATATATCAGCCTGCATCTGGTGGAAAGAGGCCCCAGAGGGCCCCCCACTAGCCCAGCACAAAGACACATTAAATATATCTATTTATTTATTTCATTTTTTCCTTTCCTTACGGTGACTGTCTTTGAGGTGGAGGGTCAAAAGCAAGTAGGGGCTCCCTGATATTTTAAAAATCAATCTGCTGTCAAAAATGGTTTAATTCCTTCGCTAAGTGTGTGAGGGTGAGAGATATTGAGGGGTACCAATGTGTGGGTCAGGGTGCAGTGGAAGGAGCAGGACCTAGTGTTTCAGGCCAAAGAGGAGTAGAGTTAATGTGATCACTCATAAGAGACAAGATGCATTTTGCGTGTGTGAGATGACGGAGGCAAAGCGGTGTGGAATGATGGGAGTGGATGTTTGTCAAGGTGCTAGGCTCTATAATTGCCTGTAAATGTGTGTGTGTGGTATGTGCCTGTTTGTGTGGGCTAGAGTCTATTAAGCACTTTTAAAGTGCTTTGGTAGGCAATGATTTTCCTAGGTACACACAGATACGCATGCACACTCACACACACATGCTGCATCCCACCACTTCAGCCACACAACAGTGTCCAACGAGGTATAAATACTGGCCTGACACTTTAATGTCAGGGGACTGCTTGTCCTGGATTAGAAACTTGTAACCCACCATGGAGCTTGACATTGCTGGGATGAAGGTGCTGCAATGGACTTGGGGGGGTGGCTATTACAGCGGGTCTATGTTTGATCTATAGGGGCATCTAACATGGACTGTCTACTAGTGAGAGGCTAGACGATGCGGCCAGCATTCATTGGCATTGCTATGGTGGTGCTTTTTTCTTTTTTCAAACCACAATGGAAAAAGCTGTGAGGAAAATTTTGTCTGTTGCACCACTGTTTCAGAGACACACACACAAAGAAACGTGCACACACACACACAGACATTCACACACAGACTTGTTCAGAGGAAAATAGAGGATTACGTACTGAAAAATTAAGCGCTTTTCTTCTCTCCTTGATCCTGTTGACCGTACTCCGAACCTGAAAGAGAGAGAGGGAGAGTGGGAGAAAATAGGAGAGAAAGAGATAAGTGTATCTGACACAGCGCTCAATGAACACACTTACAATGAATCAAAACAAAAAATCTTTCAAATCTAAATCTTTTCACAGTGTTCCTATGAGCACCCAAAGTACAAAACTGAGAAAAGAGAATAGAATGTGGAAGCAAAATTCAAAAATCCTGTATCTTAATTTGAGGGTGGCGGCAGCTCATGGGAATGTGTGTGTGCATCTGTGGGTGTTTGTGCATGTATGTGTGTGAGGGTGTTCCAGTATGTCCCAGTGGCTAATGGGACTTGAAAGTGACACATAGAGCTGGCAAACTAAGGAGACAACTTCAAGCTATCATCTGTCAGCATAGAGCGCCGGGACCAACAAATGGAGCTATTGGAGAGGAAGGGACCGCCCTAGCAGAACAGATTACATTTTTACACTCCAGATGAAACAGTGTACTGCACATCGTCATTTAATACACACAATACCAAACAAGAATTTTAAAGATGTTAGAGATAAAAAGTATTTGTACCGACAAATTCAGTACAACAGTTACAATTGTAAAACCTCAAATAATTTTTCTCTGTATTTTTCCTGCTTATTTACTAAATTTCTTTGAGAAAAATACAATTAAGGAAAACTTTATTTTAAAATATAAAAGCTGAGGAAACAAATAATTTTGTAACACTGTTTTTTTTTTGGAGACCAGTAAAAATTTGGATGACCTTTAATAATATTTAACAGGTAAATTTCATGTATTAATTGTAGTAATAGATACATTTATTTTGTAACTTAACTCAAATGTTTTATGTAAATAGTGTAAAATAAATATTCTTACTAGTAATAGTTGTACAAAATAAAAAACTTTTTACTGATGAAATCACATTTAAAAAAAATTATGTGTTGGAATTTTATGATGTAAAATTTTGTTGATCATATAATTATAATTTAATTCAGTTCAGTACAATAATATAGAAAAAACTAAGTATACCCTTTTTTTAAAAAATATTTACTAAAAACCTGTAATTAATTTTAGAATCGCCCCAGAATATTTTAAATGGGGGCCAGAGGTTTTTAATAGTATAAATATAAATAGACTATACAAACGTTGATATTTTGTCAAAGACCACCTGCTGTGAATAAATTTTATTTCCAGGCTTTAGGGTTTTGAGCATTGCCTTAATAATAAATGTTTTTATGTCATTTGAGGGGTGTATTTAACTCCTCATACAACGTAATAGGTCAGCAGATGTAATTTTCTATGCAAGATAATAATTTAAAAAATATATATATTATTACTGTACTTGATTTTATAACATCCTATTATTTTGGCAGCATGAAATTTGTATGTATTAGTAATCATATTAATTTGGCTATAGTCTTTTACCAAGCTGATGTCCTTTATGAGTGTGTGTGTGAGCACATGCACATGTCTCTGCACACTGTCAGCGCTCAGTGTAAATTTGTAGTGGCTGGGCACTCATCACTACAGCCCATATCAGCCCAGCCCACCACGTTAGTGAATATGCATTATGGCTTATGGCTTCATTAAGTCGCAGCGTGTTATAAATTATGACACCACACTGAACACACACACATTCTCAGAGACAGCATGTGTATACAGAGGATGTTTTGCATACATACCGACAAGCCCCATAATGAAGAGAGCCTGACTCTTGTGACAGCGCAAAATCAACAGCATCATGTTTCCAAACCCTCCTATTATTTCTGACAAGATCTGCAGAAGGCCTCCGACACAATGCAGATGTTGGAGAGACACTGTCTTATCACAAGTTAATGGGGAAAGTAAGTCCTGGGGATTTCACTGATAACAAAAGCAGCCTGCGTGCTGAGGCAATTACATGACACAACTTAATTAATCATTTGACAATGAGGGGAAGGGCATTGTTTTAGATGATCGTTATGTGTTTAAGGGGTTTTGCGCACACTCAAGGTTTTACAATGATGCTAAAGCGTGGTTCCCCATGTAAATGGGCGCTAAGCGATTACCATATGAAAGCGGCGCGCCCAACAACACCTGCCAACATCCTTGGAGCTGATGGAAATAAAAGGTCATCAAAGCGTGGGATTACAAGGTGACCACCAAGGAAAAGCTAATTGCAATGAATAATGGAAAGCTATTGTCAGGTAATTAGCAATTAAAACAATGCGTTTGAGTGTAATAGCAGCAGACACAGCCTGTCTTCCAAACCATATTTGCAATTATTGAGCCTAGAAACCAGCCTCATGAATGGAGCATTTTCTGACTTTGAGGCACTGGTTAATTTAACACTTTTCTTTAGCATATCAAAGTAAATTTTTTTTACATACTAAGGTGGTTAAAGACTAAATTGCTCTAGCAGGTTAACAACTAACAGCAACTTTGCGAACTTTTGTCTACGCTCAGTAGACTTTGTTATACAGAGCACCCTAATGTGCATGTGATAACTTAATTAAGGGAGGGGTTACCATCCCCTGCCATTGAGGCTGGGAAGCTTAAATTAAAAAAGAGAACAAGAACCTTCCTGTCTCACACTGGCTTGATCAGTCTTGATCACTTGATCAGCTCCATCCGGCGTTCCAGGGATTTTTCTTTTAAACAAATATATCCTTTCAGGTGTCATGGGTGTTAAAACCTAAAGCTGGCAGTGATCAGTGTAGAACATAATACAAGTTTAAGATACAAAAGAACCCCCCACCCAAAAAAAAAAAAACAAAACAAAACAAGCAGGATGCTGAAGAAAAAAAGAGGCCTCCTGAAAAAGTGATGGCTCAGAAGAAGAAACAGAAATGTGTCAATGTGAATAGTGGCAAATTACTGTTTCATTTTTATTCTTTTTTTACAACATTAACAAAGAAGTCTGGTCCTTTTGATACCAGAACATGTATATGAGCTGCTCACAAACTGTAAAGACCCCAGGGTCAAGGACAACTTTAGTGTACAAAAATGAATTCCAAAGCACTTAAAAAGTCACTTAAGCAAGAATCCAGTGTTGATTTATTTTACAGAGTAAAGGGTCAGGCCTCCCTCTTCCTCACACCTCTTCATGCTCTGGAGAAGATTTGGGGGAAGAAAGGAAATAGAAAAGAGAAATAAAAAGGACAGGAAATACAAGTGTTGCATGAGAGATATCCTCTTGGTCAAACACTAATGATGAAGGCAGGGGGGCAATACAATTATATGTTACCAAGCTCTTCAAAAAAAGCTGCCTCTATACAGTAATGATGATCTTCAGTCAGAGCAACAAGAGGCAAATGAAAAGATGTAGCATGTTTGCATTAATGAGAACTAAAGACTTGTCAACCATGGTTCTTTCTACCCAGACAGAAGATGGTTTGTCAGACTGAATTATATTAACTTCGACATGCTGTGTTAACAGATTTCCCATTTTTGTTGTAATATTCCTAGTCAATCCTATTTACAGAATTGCATGTATCCACAGAAAAATTAAAGTATTTTTTTTGCTCACAGACTACTATACATCAAAATGGTATTACTTGGTCGTACATTTTACAAATGATTGTTATAAGGAGGAAAAAATTCTGTGCTTTAAAATTTTAACTGGGTTAAAAAATGCAATTCTCTTTAAGATTTACAATTTCTCCTTAGAGTTTGAAATGGGTAGTGTCTGGAATGCTTTTTAAGAAAGCTCAGATGCATTATTATCTATTCACATATAAAGTTAACCCTATTTACATGGACTAAGAGCCATATTTGACCAAGAGTGATTTTCATGACTTGCCTTTCATCCATTAAATCACTTCTCTTGGTCTCTGGCCATTTACCTTCCCACCACGCCCACAAAGCTACAGCATATATAAATGGTAATAAAGCAGCATCTCAATACAATATCCTCGCTCTCTCACTGCATATTGTTGGTTGCATTGTCTTTTTTTTTTTGTCCTACTATGGTTACTGCTTGGGGCACTGCAAAGCCCTGGCCAGCTGCTTTGTCAGGATGCTAAATGGAGGGCCGTGAGTTTAAAAACTTAAAGAGGCAGTGAAATATTAGTCAATGTGGGTGAGGAATGAGTGGCTGAGAACCGCGGCGTGTCAGTGTTTAATGGTCGGACTCGGATGCATATAAGTTAGTCCAAGCATGAAGGGCAGTGGGACGCTCGCATGGAAACGATGTCCCCTCCCCTCCTTCCCATCCCTCCACCCATCCACACACACACTCACACACGCACACATTCACACATACACACTCGTATTCTCACACCCCAGCCACACAGCTTTTAAGCAGGGAGCCCATCAGAAACTTGTCATTTCTCTCATTCACTCCGACAGCCTTGAGACACAATGCAGACTTACCTCTGTGTTGTACACCCCATATATCAGGAAGATGAACAGGCCCTGCAAACACAAAGAAAGAGAGAGAGAAAGATAGAAAAAGAGAGAACGAGAGAGAAAGAGAGAGAAAAAGGGGAACAAAGTTGTTACAGTTGTATTCTCTCTTATTCTCCAGTAAAAATGAAAAAAATTTAAGTAATAACTGGAGCACCATGCTAAGGTTAGCTTAATTCACACTCCATCCTGGCTACACAGAGCTGTACAATTTAATTAAAGGTAATGACAGAAGAAGCAGTACTTAAATAAAGTAAAACTTCTTCAAACCAGGCTGCCTCTGTGAGGCTCAGCTTGCGATTGTTTTGTCAACAGTACTGTGTTTCTTATTCCACCCCCCTCTAAGTCATCAAAGACTCAAATCCAAGGTTCCACAGAGCTTCATCGAAATAGAAAATCTCAAGTGCCCATGTTCAGTCTGTGTTCTTTGACACTAAAACACACACATATACAATATTAAGAAACCCAAACAAAAAACATACCATAAAACACAAAGTTTAAGCTCATGTTTGTATGTAGACACAACAAATTTACACAACAGACAAATGCAGCCATAAATTATGAGAAAAGACAGACAATATGAACCCAAACACATATTAAAAAAACATACACACACTGACTATCAAGGAAAACCATTGGAGGAAAGTGGAGAAAGAGAGAGACAGAGGGAGCATAATGAAAAAACGACACATAAAAGAAGATATTTCATGTTCACAAAACTCCATGGCTAGTACCCAGGGCCCAAGAATGCCATGCCCTTGGATGCATAAAGGCTGCACTTTTGGTCACAGAAAAACAGACATTTTACATTCCAATCCATTGTGGCATCCGTTGAATGTACAAGCTGTGCATTCGCCTTCAGGCCATAATGTAATACTGTTGCCTCAAAAGAAACAGTGAGAACAACATTCTCTGAACATCGATTGAACTGTGCCACAAAAACATGTCTGAGAAAAATGAAAAGGCAGGTAAAAACCTATAAATTTCAAGGCTGACAGATAGCGTAGATTCTTTGATAAGCCAACAGTAAGTCGATGTGGGTCTAGCAAACAAAAAAAAACTTTTAAAAGTACATCTCTCCCTTTTCACTGCTTGGAGTGTCTGTGCTGCTCCATCTTAAAGCGAAGGTAAGGACACATCCTGAGGACAGGCAGGCAACCTGGTCAATGCATCAATCAAGTTGAGTTTGGAGCATCTAATTTTTGCCAGAGGCAGATCTCAATGCATCACCATTGACAATATGATTTGGAGGCCCATTCAGAGTGACAGGCCGACGATGGCCGGCGATGACGACCTCTAGCCCAAGCTACTACCTATTCACCCCTTACTGGCTGCTCCCTGTTCTCCAGGGACTGAATCGCCCTGTCAGGCTGTCAGCTGACACCTTGGACATTCATCCTCTTTAAACTGACAGTTCTGCTGGTCTCTGTTTGGAAGACAACAGGCATAAGAAGAGATCTGAGACGTACAAATTTATTTCTAAACTTTACGTGGTGTGATTTCAGTGGGCAGGACTTTACAATATTAAACTCAGACAAAATACTCATGTAACAGAGCGTACTGCACCACTTGTCTTCAAAATTAATTAGCTTATGTTAAGGTAGCTGGCTCCTTTATCATCTTTGTGTTTGACAAAGGCTGATTGTAATAATAAAGTACATATTCCATTGTTTTAAGCGTTTTAATTTACAGAACATTTCAAGACACTTCAGTGCAATACTCCTGAGTGTCCTGAACGCAATATCCCGGTTGTTTTTTATTTACATTCACAATTTTTCTATTCTATTTTTCTATTTTAACTTAAATTACATTTT
>JAQMCX010000045.1:12062730-12186047 GCA_029814765.1 Acanthurus leucopareius | reverse complement strand
CTATTGTGTTATTTTGTGCTATCTTGTTATTTGTGTTATTATTGTATATTTTGTTATTTTGCACCTTCTGTTTTTTTTTGCGAGAGCTGCTATTTTTTTAATTCTGTTGCGCCTTTTGGTACGATGACAGTAAAAGAATTCTGATTCTGATTCTGATTCTGAAGTACACATGAGCAATAACGTGAGACAAAGACATGCTGGTCAACCCAGTGTGAATATTATACAGGGCCACTACAAGTTAATTTAATTAGTTTATTTTTCTGAAATGTAATGACAATCTTAAGTTATGATATGCACTGACAGACATTTAGAGCACATGCAAAGTATTGCATACAAAGTTTACTCTTGGGCGTACTCTTCATGTAAACTCACACACACGTAAAATCTCACATACAAAAAGAAGACAGTGGGTGGCTAATTTGCAACACATACCCTATTGTATTGCATTAGAATTGCAATTTCTAACTTACTGTTGCAATTTGATTATCATGTTTTTGATCATTCCTCTTATTTGCGATTAATATTTTGTTGTGTAGCGAACAAAGTGGGGAAAACATACTGTGCATATTAGGAAAAATGATCTATTACAGTATAATTGAGTTAAAAATAAGTGGCCAAACAACAATAATGATAGATTGTTTAAAATGTTAATTCATTAATATTCCCACTAAAAAACAAACAGAGACAAAAAATGGGGCTTCTTTTGAACTCAGCGGCAAATGCTACAAATTTATGCAAAGAATGAACGCTGCTGCTTTCAAAGTATTGCTATACTGTACATCAAACAGAGGAGCATAAATTAATTAGCATCCAGCTAATTAGGGAACAATTGTATGTTTAAAAAGTTAAAGCCAACAAACATTGTCTTTGACCAAAAACATTATTACCCAAGGGAGATGTACTATGCTGCAATGCAAGACAGAAAATAGCATTTGTTTAACTTAACAAGGCTGTTCTTTCTTATCAGATACTGAGAGGTTTGTCTGAGAAAGCAGAAGGAACAAATCAAAGTCAGAGATCAATTTACTTACAAGAGCTCTGTGTCAACTCACTTAAACTGGGATGCTGTAGATGTGATCTTTGTACTGTTGACTACTGTTAGTTTGTGATGTTGACAGTGTTCTTTAAAAATTTAGCTCACTCTGCTTCCTCTGCTGTCCTTGTAACTCCTTTCAAGCTGTAACTAAGCACATTAAATGTTTAGGATAATCAATCAGCTACTAGTACTTAAAAAAAGCTTTAATTAAGTGATTGTGTGTCAACTTAATGGTCTCTATGTATGTTAAAATAAAAAGTCAAATGTTTATTTCCCACAAATGACAAAAGCAAAAGGCTCTCACATGCTATCTTTTTAGATTAACGGCTCTTGCAGTTGAAGTTAGAATACAGTTTGAATTTTTATTTTCAGTTACTTGCACCAGTTTCCAGGAAGCGGAATTAATGTAGGCCTCTTACATATTTGGACAAGTGAATGAGCCCGTGGGAGCTTGGTGGATAGCTGAAGGATACTTTTCACTAAATACAAGGCTGTTGATTGATGTACTTTTAACAACCAGGACTGAGCTTGTGACCTTTCAGTTACAATTATGTTGAAGTATGTCAGCGGAAGATAAACAAAAATTATACATGATTTTTTTAATTCAATCAGTGGTGTTAAGTTACAGATTATTATTTAAGCACATTGCAGGAAAAACAAAATGCAACATAGTTGTTATAAAGCCTAAAGACCTTAGGCTCTTTAAATCTGCTGCAAAAAACACATAAAATCAAGAACAGGCTGGAAAAAGATAAAAGCCCTATTCAAACACTGACTGTTCAGTAAATTATACTGTAACATGCAGTGTTTTAAAGACTATGTCTGCTGTATTCATCTGTACAAACTTAATTTCAATATTCCTGCAATAATGAAGACTATGTATTATTTTTCAGATGCACATCAAAGGAAAGCTACACTTGAAAACGGTGTCTGTGGAACTGGTAATTTTAGCAGATTTCATTAATGTATATTTTGCAGAAAAAACTACTGTTTTGCTTTGATTAATAAATCAAGCACTTACATGAGACTTCTACATAAAACTCTTTCTGTGTCATCAGAGTTAGAGACAAAAAATTAAAGAGACAAAAAAACAGATACTCAAAAATGCATGCCAAATCCTTCCTTTTTGTTGTTTTTTGCCTCTGATACTTTGGCAGAAACAAGCTTTGTTGTAAAAATTGATAAAGCTTTGTTAAATCCCTTTCACAGGCACCAGAATTTCACAGCACAAATGTTTAATATTCTTATTTTGATAGGGAGAACACTGAAGCAGCAACATGTAAAAATATCTATCTTATTATTTTGTGTTAAGTACACCTGCCGCACTCAATACATGTTCCTCCTTACACTCTACTGCTGTGCCAACTTAATCTAATATACATCAACAGTGTCAGTTGCACTACCTTTCTTTCTGCGTAACAAATGATTACAAATTCTCACTGAACAATGTCTCTGTATTTACCCCCCCCCCACCCCCCCCCCCACCTTACCTTTCAGCACTCCTATTTCCCCATCTCATCAACCTCCCAAATGTGTGAAGTTAGAGGGCGCAATACTGGCAGGTAAAAAATCTCAGAAAACAGCAAGTTTATGACAATGACCTTGAGAAAAAAAATTTCCAATGTAAAGCTATGAAAACTATGATTGAAGAGAAAGGGTGGAATCTTGGCAAGGAAAGAGCAACTGGCAGGGCAGCTTTCTCTTTGTTGCTGGAGTATATTCTGGTGTCAGCTTAGCACTATTTTATATGGGGTGAGATAAAATGTTAGCGTGAGACGTAATTATAAGGTATAATGACTTTTATGTAATACTGCCTTTTTGCTTCTTTAAAAAAATAAAAGCTCAGTGCAATTAATGTTCTCAGGGATAATACCTTATATTTTAGTTTGGGTGTTATTTTTCATAAATGTGGCTGTTGTGGCTCTATGAGTTGTGATAACTTTGCACTCACCACCTCCGTTGTAGAAATTCAAGGACATGAACAGTAACTTCAAAATGTATATCAGGGGAACCACACGAGCCCCCTTCTGCTTTTCAAACACCATTTTTTTAAAATTTTTTTTTACATAAAGTCAAGTAACGTTCTCTTTATTTTTCTATATTAGAAACGTGAGCCTAATTATCCAACACAACTGTTACTTGTTCTCTAAGCTACCATTTTTGGTTTGGATCATAATGGGTTCAGAAAAATATATACCCAGATTCTCATGTTTATTGCTGGTGAGTTGCACATATCACGATCCCTAACACAGCATTTCACATGTTTAACTTGCTTTATTTTTGTAATGGAAAGCTGACCAATTGGTTCTGCCAGCCTTGGCTTTCCTTCCAGTTGATTTTAGGGAAATAAAATAAAGTCTGTAAGTCGACAAGTTTGATAAGTGCTACAAATTCATTTGTTGTAGTTACACAGCTGGGATCACTCAAACGTTGACACATCAATTTTCCAAGTTTGGCAAGTCAAACTCTCTGCAGTAAAAAGTTTTCCTCCTCAGTCAGTTATAGAGAGCAACGAGCACAAGAACACGTGAACACAAGGTCTTTGTCTTTTAAAATAGTTCTGTTGCCTGTTTGCCTCTGTTTCCAATCTTCATCTTTTCTTTTCCATTTGATTTACCTACTTGTCTGCGTTTTCCATTTTAAATAAATATACTGGCTGAATAGATAATCTGGCATTGCATATATTTTATGGATTTTCTTTAAAGACAGCAGAACCATATTAGAATTCAGCCCCATACTATCAACAAACCAACTGCACAGATGAATATGCAGGGTGATTAGGTCACTGGTAGACCCATATGCAGGTAGCCATAGGTTCTGTTACTTATTGTGTTACTGGTACTGTACTTTCAGTCAGACTAGGACACAAGCTAATGAAAATGATTCATGTAAGACTGGTGATGACGGTGATGGTTTCTCTGAGTCTCTCAAATCAAATCAAATAAGGTCAATAGGGGATCTGATGAGGTCAAGTCTATACTGGTGGTTACTCCAATGACAAAGGCCATGTAATAATTTCATCAGTTCCTAGTCCATCCATCAGTTCCATCAGTTCCTCAAAATAAATGTTGCACTCACATCAGGCTTGGAGTCAGCTATGGTCATATCCAGTGAGACTTTTGACAAGAAGTTTTATCCCCTAATGGAGAAAAAACATGTTTTTTTTC
Source organism: Acanthurus leucopareius (assembly GCA_029814765.1). Classification (NCBI taxonomy): domain Eukaryota; kingdom Metazoa; phylum Chordata; class Actinopteri; order Acanthuriformes; family Acanthuridae; genus Acanthurus; species Acanthurus leucopareius. The sequence continues at coordinate 12,181,844 of JAQMCX010000045.1, read as the reverse complement.
CTTCCAATTATCACAATGACTGAGCCATTTGACTCTTCAGCAAGAAAGGATCATTTAGAGACTTTATACAGGGATTCTGGCATGGGGTCTGCTTACCCTACAAGCCTGTGTGCCTGTGCCCATTTGGCAGCAGGTTGGCCTGTTTGATTATGTGCCCACGGTGCTTTAGTCAACAACACTAGATTCTATTTACACTGAGTTAAATGTGGTGTCTGCTTTGTAAACAGGCTACCTCTATAGTTAAAGCTCAAAGATTACTTTCAATGTTCCTGTAGTTGTGCGAGTCTGAGGGACTTAAATTTAATCATCTGCCCACTGTCAGTATGATTTGGTTAGCAATACAATATTGTTGACAGTAATTTGAAAACACTTAAAATAATAGGCATGGTCTTTCAAAGCCTAAAGCTTTACATTGTCTTTGAAAGCAAATAAATTCAGCCTTTTAAAAAATACAATGTCAGACAAGTGGATCATGTCAACTCATTGCATACATTAAGTTGCTCTTCGGCAAGCATTACAACTAAAAACCATGTTTCTAAAGATTTTCCTTGCTTGTTATGGCACAAAATAAAAAGTTATGGTTGCTTAGGTAAACACTCCTTCCTGCCCTTCCCACCTCTCTTACCTTTATAAATGGCATCTTTCACTCGGACCAACAACTTTTTCTAAAATAGCTAAAAACCGCAACCTGCACATCCTTTACAGAATTCCAATGCCAAAACTGGGAGCTACTAAAACAACCTGGAACAGACGTCAAGTAACTCAGCCTAAATTTAAACACACTGAGACACTTTTCACAAATAGAACTATCTGCATCCCCACTTGGCAGAAAAGGGGAGGAAAAATTCTGCCCTCCCACCTGGTAATCATTACGGAAATGAGAGACAGAAGAGGTTAAAACACTGTGATGGGGGGAAAGAAAAGAAATTCACACTTCTGCGCTGGGGCTTGCTAATGTCTCTGACCCCTCCATGCATAAACAGTTTAATTAACATGTATACATAACTTTCACTTTAACCGCTCATGGCATGTCAAATCAAAGTGTCTGTCAAAGCTGTGAAGCGGGGAGTTGATACCTTGCAGGTCCTTAGTTCAAACTCAGCTCTGTGTAACTGCTCCAGCTGGCCAGAGAAGCTGGCAATAAGACATTAAGACAGTCAAACAGACAGGCAGGTAGACAGGCTTGCTGCCACTCCGTCAGTTTGATGAGGTAAACACCTCCTGATAAAAGCTTTAACAAACAGCTGTGTATTGTTCAACTCAAGCAGGTAGCAAGACAGAATGATGTTTTTAGGTGGAAAAACAAAACAGAAAACAAACAGAAAAAAATCTATTTTCTTTTTATTTAGTCTCACACTTCTTAAAAACTCATATAAATTAAAGTTGTGACTAACCTTATAAACATTAAAGACAGAGTGAAACAGTACCATGCTGTTCAAATAAATCTGAACAAAATGATGCCTAAGTGTAATAATTATACATATTCAAAATAAAGTCAAGAACAGTGGACATGGATTGTTACACTGAGTGTGACCCAACTGTAAAGTCTGAAAACTGATCACCACCTCATCAATTAAAAGTCACCCTGTGTATTCTGACAACTAGGAATGTTCTGTAACTTCAAAGCGGAATTTCTTTAAATAAACTGCATCTTTGATTAATCTTTAATCTGAATCCAAATATTCGTGCATTTAAATGTTTACTTTGCTTGTAAAATTGCAAGCATTCACATACAATACTGACAAACTGGACTCAATTGAAAGCAAGAATGTCCATTCAGTATCTTGATACTATCTGTTTTTGTTCTCGTCACTATGATGCATTAGAATATATAGTCTGTGTGTGAGGGGGGTTTGGGGTCACATTTTCCATACCATTTCCACCCTGTTAAACATCATTAGGGGAGTCAAATCAGCTTTTTCTGTTTTGTTTCAGTTTATTTTTTATAAATGGGAAGAGCTATTGGGACTTTTCCCTGTGTCTTTCCCATACACACATCCAGTCAGTTAGGCTGTCACACTGAGGAGGGGACCCCCAAGACAGCCTTTCTCTATGGGGTGTATAGCTACAGAGAAAAACTGGGAGTGTGTACACGCACACACACACACACACACACACACACGCACACAAACAGGCACACACTGAGGCCGACATCAACTCCAGTACTGGTGTGTGATGGCTCAGGAGAGGAGGGAGAGTTATTAGCTTAGCCCTGAACCACCTACTTAATATAGGGGCCGGCGGTGATTGCTAACAGAGCCTGGCAGAGGTGACAGCTTTTGGCCCTGCTTGAGGAAATCCAATTGAAAAGCAGCCAAGAGGAACAACAACCCCGAAACAGATGTTGCTCGCTACCACTGGCGCAACTTGGGTACACACAACCCAGCGGCAACAAACCGCGATGGCAAATCTGACACACAAACCTACACGCAACGGACAAGGAGCAGAGCGCACACACATATACTGTAGAGGCACATGAAACTGTACAATGGTTGCATGTACAAGATTAAAAAAAAAAAAAAGTAAAACCAGAAATTTCCATTAACATGTAAGTGCACAAGTTGTACATTATACACAGGAAATTACTTGTAAAGGTCGAAATTAGTGCTGTTTTTATTACTTGCATCACAACTGGCATTTTATTTATGACTCTCACTCTGAATTTGTATTATTTATGTTTTGATATTCAAGTTTTCAATATTCTTTTTAATGCTAAAACATTCTAATACCAATAAATCCTCTTATGTTTTTTTAATAAATAAAATATGTGTAATGAGTTAGGGTTAAGTCTAAAGTCCTTTATAAAAAGAATTTCCATCATTGGTGTGAGATTGATTAAGGTATTTAAACATCAAGCTGGCCACCAGTGCTGGATAATATTAATAGGATGACAAAAAACAACAAAAAAAACCCCATTACGTTTAACACTTAATTAGAATAAAACACTATACAAGTGTAATGTAACACACTTACACGCACCTAACTATAAACACACTGGGCCTTTCCTCACAGTTTAAACATGAATTAAGGATCCATAAACTGTATCAATCCAAGGTTAAATACGAGGTCTTTTTCATGGTGGAGCACAAAATACCCTGGTAGCTAACCAAGAAATGGAATTAAGAAAGAAAAAAGAAGAATGGGGGGAAAAAAAATCAGGGAAAGGTTTGTAAGTCTGTTAAAACATCTATATTGAGCAGAGGCCAAAACAAAACATTTCCCACCAGAGAATAGACCCACCCAACCATCAATCCATCTATCTCTCTTCTTCTCTTTTTTTTTAATATCCCTGGCAGGACATTTCAGTGAAAACATAACACGCAGGCCCTCAAATCATTACCGCCCCTTGCTACAATATTAATTGAGTTTGGCAAGGCTGACCATGCCTCAGTCATAATAACATTCATTTATTTTTTTCTATTACTGCTACTGAAAACGAGTATGGAAGAGAGGATGGGAACGGAGGGAGGGAGGGGGGGTTACAATCAATTCTGACATATCTTTATTGCCAGTCGATGACAAATGATGACACATTTGCCATTGCTCTGGCATTGTGTCAGTGTATGTCATATCGATTTTACATCAGATGGACAAATGTTATTGATGAAGTGCCCAAATAACAGATGAGCACTCTATTTTACTTGTTTTAACGTTTAAATACACTAGAAAGACGGTGGGATAGGGAATGGTAGACTTGTGTAGAAGATCTTTCCATACCTCTACGTACACATGATCTTGTTTTTTTAATGTTTCTTTAAAATTAACTCAATTCCAAGGCGTTTACACAAACCGGGCCTGTTGGGAGTGGGTAACTACACCCTGAACCTGATCACACTGCACACATGTGGTAAAGAGAGCACGAGAAGGAGAGTGAACTGTAAACAAACTAGCTTTTAAACAAGACAATTTGGGGTTGCAAGTCTTGAGTGCCAAGCAAAACACAGGCATGGAAAACTGATACAAACTTTTAACACATGGGTCAGAGCACAAGTCTTTGAACATGTGAGGAAAAGCACGCTGCCAGTGCAAAGAGCTGTTTAATTAAAAATACTTAGGTATCCAAAGGGCTTTTCTGTGGCGCCCCCTTGTCAAATTGTATGTGATCCTGCTGTCAATCTTAAAGGGTGTTTTGTAATTGCATATTTTTCCACTGACAGCGAGCAAAGCTGTGGGCAGAGAGAGAGTCCTAAGAAACAGCGGCTGGGGACTGTGTTTGGTTTATAGGAATGGAACACATGGACACACACGTGCATACACACACTTGTATGCCATATAGTTACACATGTCTTAGTGCATTGTATGTACAGTGAGGAGTTCAAGTTCCTAACACTGGCATTGTCTGTACATGTAGATGTGGATACCATATCAGTGTATACACGTGGATATATATAGTACAATGCAACTTGCAGATCTATGAATATAAATTTATCTGCAAACCCCTACAGTCTAATAAGAACTTAAATTGAGCATTTACAACTTGCTGCTTGCTTGCACACAGCAACGGTGGGAAAGTCCAAAATTTATGCCTGAAAATGTGAAACAGCAGAAATACATGAATACACAAGCACACTTGCATACAAATCCTGTGTGCATGCTTCCTTTAATTTAAATCTAAAAAAAAAAAAAATTAGATGAATAATACAGGGCAATACACATACATATGTAAAGAGCTGTGCTTTTATAGCAATATAGACACAAAACTGGCATAAACAGTAATGCGTAATAGACACTGAACACTGAAGAATCTAGAAAATGATCAGTGAGCACAAAAGACAATTTTTGGTCATTTGTTTTTATTTTGCAAGGCAGTGTGCAGCGGCATGAACACTGCGGGTGGTCAACAAAGTGTAAACAAGCAGTGCTAAAGCAATGTAAAATTAAAACTGCCTGAAAAAGAGAGAATGAAGGGGACAAGGAAAAATAAAATGAATGGGATAACATTTTGATGTGAATTAAGGGCATTTTACATTAACAGGCAGCTGCTCACCTGGCGCTTACACTCTAGGGGCAGTGATTAGGGGCAGAAGACAGAGAGGTGCTACCTTTGTGATATTGCCCACTGTGGTTATTCACCTAGCAGTAAGCTTTACTGGAAAGGCAAAACACACACTGTTACCCTTCCAAAATACCAATGCCCCCACAGGTACCGTCTTTGGCTTTCAACCTGTAAATACTAGTTCTGTCCTTGGAAAATAACAGCCTCCTCAAAGATAAAGTTTAAAAGACTTAAAACTATATTAGTATAAGAAATTTGCTCATGTACTTCTCGTATACCAACAGAGCCTTAGCTTATCATTTTCTCCAGAAAAGTATACCTAAGCTATGAAAATCAATGTGTAAAACTATGTTTCTGACATGAAAAGTGTATGCTTTTCTCAGGATGTTTTCTCTTGGTGTTTCCTTTTGGAGCTGATGTGCAATGTGCCCGGTTATTTATATACATACATTTGTGGGCATAAAAATAATAATAATCAACAATAAATAAATAAATTTTAAAAAATCTAATTGTTTGACGAATGCATGCACACACACACACATACGCATACACAGTTACATTGGAACAAAACACCTAAAACTGCACCGTTGACAAGACTGTTGCAGTGCCCTTGACTAACAATGACAAATGGAAGCAATATGCAAAGTCAGAACAAGTTGCTTTTGGGTACAAAAGAGAAAAAAGATTGCTCCAGGTACCATTATGGGATGCGTTTGCTCTCCTGCTTCCCAGCTGAGGTGAGCCGAGCTGAGGTTAATGGCATGTGTCAAGATCAAGAAGTGCATAGGTGAGTGTGCAAGATGTGTGTCCATGAAGGCGTGTGTGTGTGAAGGAGAGAGAGAGAGAGAGAGAGACAAAGAACATTTTTCACTTATTTGTTGGTGTGACTTGTCAATGGATGGGTATTGCGAGGCGTTATTGTGCTGTATCTGTGACCTTGTATTTGTAAGGAATGTAAATAAGAGGAGATACATTATTTGAATAAAAAGAAATTATGGACTCTTAACATATAGAAATTCTTTCTAATTGTGACTGACAAGTAATTTTATCTCTTAGGTAAGCCTGTGTATTTGTCACCAGTTCTTGATGAAATAGAAAACTGCTCAAAGAAAACTATAAATCTCTTTGCTTATTACCCTCTTCTTCTTTTATATTGCAGCTTTTAAGCTGTATGTTGGAATACCTAAAGCCCATCTTTTCTCTTTGAATGATCTTAGGGCACAATTCAAAATGTAAGGGGGAGATAATTTTTCCTTTTTTTTCTGTCTCAAAATGAGCTACTGGTAAAACAAAAAAAATGGTTCCTCAGACAGCAAATTTAAGTCAGTCTGAGTAAGTTTGTACAGGTCCAAGCTAAAAACCAAATATTCAGTAATTAGAGACCTACACTGCATGAAAAAGAATGAGTCCTGAAAAATTTGAAATTTCTCTAAAAATAAGGACAGTTTAAATACGCTCTGAAATGACCTTTTCTCTGCGTGAGTCTTATTATTTGGGTCTTACTAGTGGTTTCTGGGTCTGTGTTCGTGCACACGTCTGCAGAAATCTGCCTCAGTGTGTCTCTGTATCCACGTATTTGTGTGTGTGTACATGGGTGTGTGCATGTGCTACAGCACCACTACGGTGGCAGGATGTATCCATCATGATAAACCGGCAGACTCGGCAACTGTCACATGCAATCACACTTCACTACGGTTCGCAGGACTTCAAAGTGAAAATGAATGGTAGTTCATTGACATGAAGACTTCATATATCTTCGTTTTTTTCTTTTTTGTGCTTTTTCTCTCTCTCTTATTTTTTGGAGGAGACTTGTCTCTTTTCTCCCAACCCCCTTTTGTTGTAAGGATCACTTGTGTTTTTGTCAATGTCTGAAATACATGATGAGACACGGATTCTTTAAAATTTGTTTAATCATTTATGTTCTATCACAGTATTTGCAATTGGTAACTTTTATATTTTCACTCAAACCTTAGAGAGTTTAAATAAAAAGTTTTTTTTGAGAATTGGTCATTTTTTCAAATATTTACTGTCGAGATACTGTATCTGTGTTATCAAGTTCTTTTGATGCAAGTTTCTGCAAAGAATAATCTATCTACAATTTAACCGACACCTGTAGAATTCACATCCTTTATGCTGTTCTTGATTATTTATTTCCATTTTAGTTATCTTACTTTTTAATTTTTTTGCACAAAAAATTAATGTCTCTGTGTAAGATGGTGGGCTGAAAGTGGCTCCCTATGATTCTGAATAATCTAATGACTGTGTGAAATTAAGGATTTGACTGTTGTCCTTTGATAAGATCCTTACAAAAAATACATTTACTACACATTATCTATTTCAAAAAAACAAAAATAAGTAATTTGGTGTTATACTATCAATAAGACAATTTATGTGAACACATCCACTATTTTTTAAGTATTATCTCACAATTCCCCTAAAAGTAATTGGCATAATAGCAATCCCGCCAATGTCTGAAAATACCCTTAAAAAACTGAAAGGTCTACATGGTATTAAGCTCTAATTGAACATGGCAGGTGTTAAATATTATAATTATCAAATTTGTAACCACTAGAAAGTCAAATGAGCCATACTAATGCTAGTGCTACAGCTCTCTCACATCAAGGTATTGCTTGTCTTTAACCTAGTAATGACTCTGAAATGACATTGCGCTTTGAGAGACTCTGAATATGAGCCTTTGCGTCTCTTTGCCTCCCTCCCTCCATCTCTGCCCTGGCCTGGGCCCTGCTCTCGATCTCAAGTTCTTTGATTGGCACATGCTTTCACTTAATGAGGGATAATTACTAAGAAAAACAAGTGGGAGATCACATCTGCTCAGTGTAAAAAGAAGTCCAGGCCTGGTGCAATCTGTCAGACAGGGCTTTCAGGTTCTGTGTGAATGTTTTACCCACCTTTACCAGCCTCCCATTTTTCTATACAAACCCACCAGGACCCTCTGTCCACCCTGTCCCGACAAGAAGCAGATTAATGGGAATCAGCATGTGGCTGTAAACACTCACTGGGAAGAGTGTATATCTGTGTGTGTTGACGCGCATAGGAAATGGCCCAGGGTATCAGTTGGGGACAAGCCGGGGGCCACAGCAGGAAGGGCAAAAGGCCAGTGGGGACGATCAACATCCACATCCCAATCAGTGTCCTGCTGCCAAAGCTCTTGTTCCCCAGCTGCCATCACCACTGTTTTGTTTACTTTCACACAATGCTGTAATGGTAGTAAAATACACAGGTAGCCGCCCTGCTCCTCAGACATTTCCACACACTGCCTACAAATCATCTCTAGATTTACATAGTGCTAAATGGTCTCCTAATGACCTGCCAATGTTTACAGGTAGATGTGTTAGTTATAGTCCAATGACAGCACTGTAAATCAAAGTTTTTAAGAGGCCCTTGTCTATTAAAAGGAAGTTACTGCCAAAAAAATTTTTGTTTGACAAAATTACAATCCGTTACATTTTCAAACACGGCCTAATTTAAGAATTTAAAAAATAAATAAATGAATAAAAAATAAATCTTTAATGTTTCATTTAGTCATTTAATACATGACATTTTCTCATTTGTTTTGACAGCATTTAATAAACTGGTAAAGAATTATTACTGCATCTGAAGCATTCCAGAAATTACACATTCCTATATTTACACACACACTTATACTTCTCTTTTTCAATCAGAAATGCATCTTCAGTGTTGAGAAAACTAGACAAGTAGCCACCTTACCAAATCTAAAAAAAAAAATAATGTAAAGTAAAGATTATGTTTTCAATTTTGTATTTGCAATAAAACTGAAACTACTCATTCTGATAAATTCTTGACCGGTAGTAGAAGTGACACAAAAAAAAATAAAAAAAATTGGGAAACAGGGATTCTTAAGCTTTATCTCACAACTTGCTAAAAAAAAAAATGTGAACACAATTACATTTTTCATTAATTTAAATGATTTAAAAATAGAAGACAGCAGCAAACTGTACTTTCTTTCACCTTAAATCAGCTAATAGAAAATGTCTCACATGTAAACTTGAGCTGATATTTGACAGCCTTTTAACCCTCCAACACCTTCACCCCCCTCCTCTAAACCACCCAACCACCTCCCTGCCACCCACCCACTAGAAGAACAACAGGGTTTTGCTTTCTTGCCCTGTGCTGACCCAGTTCTCACTAATTACCCGCAAAGTATACATCAAAGCAGGGCAAATCTACAGATGTGCCGTAATGTGGCAGGGTAAGGGAAACCAGAACTATTCTCAAGTCGCCACCAGCCATCACTGACGTGTCTGCGTGTGCGAGTGTGTGTGTGTGCGTGGGTGTGTGTGCAAACGTGGGTGTGTGTGCATAGGTGCACACGTGAACTGGTGTCAGCCAATACAAAAGGCTAGGTGGTGAACTTATAAATAGAATGGTCATTGTTTAGATGGGGGTAATTTTGGGTGTCGGAGTTGTTCCTGACACTGTAGACTGTGTATCTTAGATCAGGGGGAGGAGGGGATGTGGAGGAGTGAGGTCATGGAGTTAAGCTGGTGAGACTGCATGCCTGATGACAAACATACACACACATACAAACAGAAATCCACAGACAAACGCATATCCCTAAAAATCCCATCAAAGTATGAACAAAAAATACAAACACAAATGTGCAATAAAAGACAATGAGAGTATAGTGTCTCTCTCTCCCTGACACACACACACACACACACACACACAAGTGCAGACATACAGGTATGGCAGGGCAGGGGCAAAGGGGATGGTTTGCTTTCTTATGACACAGGCTATTACCAAATTGAGCTGGTAGGTAATTCTAAGGCAAATAAATGCCAGCAGGTTTAACACAAGGAGAGGTCTTAGGGGTGCCGGTGTAAGCAATGACAGGAATTCTCTCGCCTTTTTGACAGGAAGCCTATTATTCTCACCGCTTTATTTTCCCAGGCAAGATTTTAAAAACTGATCTCTCCTATAGAATTTCACAGCACGCCACCAACATACACAAAACATAAGAATCAAATGAAATAAAATCAGTCCTTCCTCATCTGAACTACCACTGCTCCTTGCTCTTTTTTTTGTTGTCCATCTCTTCACCTCCAGACTTAATATTTATGGTAGAGGAATATATAGTTTGATTTTTATAGCAGCCTCTTTTACTGACTCCTTTTCAGTTAATTTCAAGAGTACTTAGGTAACCATTTTTACAAGGGCTTTTCCGCACAGAAGCCTTGATGCTAATATCTTGAATTAAGCCTCTGTCTGTAACAAATCCTCCCTTCAAGGAAGTGAACATACAGCAATATGATGTGCAACTGAACTCTATTGTAAATGCTGCTCCAACTTAAAAAAAAAAATAAAGCAAAAGATAAAAAGACAAAAGAGGAAAAATAAGTACAAGTTGAGACAAAACACACTATAAATACACTACTTAAAAAAGATGTGCTACATCCTCATTATGAGTGCTATCTCAGAGAAGCGTGGTGGGAGTCAGCGCTGACCTTGTATCCTGTTTGAATATTGTTTTAATGCTGCAGCTGGTAATTGAGGATGCAACGCAAACACTGGACTCGTTTCAAAGGGAAAGTTATTTTCCCAGGCAAAGGGAATGCAAACAATCATGTTGTGCATTTATTTGTTTGTTTTTCAACCCCACCTCATAATTATCGCAGACACTAATTAAAATATGGATTTATAAATAAATCTCCATGATTTTACCTATGACCACATTAACTTAAAAGTTTTCATCACTCTTGCAAGGATTTTTTTTTTAAATTCATACGTAAACACTTGAAAATCTTTGTGCTGTCTATAAACATTATTGTAATAATGTTCTTATACTGTGTATTTTTCAATCTATGATAATTTGATGTGTAACACAATTGTCAATGTGAAACAATATGTGTACTACCAGAAAAAAATACATATGATAATTCAGGTTAAGTGATGTATTTTTAACTTTAGAAAAAAAATGTTTAAAAGCAGTTATTAGTAAATCAAATAAATACACAAACTGTACAAACCTTGAAAATATAAAGTATTTATATAAAAAAAAGGAAGACATTATTTACCCTATTAAGTGCATTTTTGTCTGTCAAGGATATCAGAACAATAGTCACTTTTGACATGAGATACCAAAAAAAAAAAAAAAATGTGTGCAAATGTGTGTTCCTGCCTGTGTGCATGCATGTGTATATATGCCTCTTCAGTGTGAGTGCACGGCATGGGCTGAGTTACAAACAGGATTTTATTGAAAAATTACCTTTTTTCCTTTAATGTTAATTTCACTATAGTCAACATATGCAACAGTCATTGGCCTCAAATTATTAGTGTACGAAATCACATGATATTTTTATATCAAAGTTTTTTTGATAAAAAATATGTTTGTTTAAATATGTCAATATGCTAAAGATTTTTATATGAGATAATATAATCACTTTAGGTTTTGTTTTTTGTGCATATCTCTTATTTTATGATTTCATTATATTTTCTGCTTTAATCTCTTGCTTACAGGTCACAACTTTGTTGAAGTACCCTCTCTTTATTTTGATCAATCAGATCATTTTACCCTGCTTTTGCAGCCTTGTCACTCCCAGTCAATAAAAAAGGGTCAAAGCGTCATTAAAACTTTTTGAAGTGTCGACAGATGGAGCTGCAGCATCTCTCCAGGACTGTTTTTTTAGTGCACAGATTGGCACACGCTCAGAGATGCAGCTTCCCAGAAGAACTACAGTAAATCTTGAGTAATATGTATTAGCAGTGAAATTATTTACTAGGAAATGTGCTGATTGCAATTAAAAGGATGATAACATCATTCCCCAACCAGGAAGTCTGGATGAATGGAGAGGTGAGGCTCTATTCATGGCCCAAATAACTGACTTTCAATCAAGTGACTCAGAGACATAGAACACAGCTACAGAAAACTAAAAGTTGGAGTCAGGGAGGCAAATTTAAGACTCAGCAAGAACTAGATACCAACAACTTAAATACAAACGACACAAGAGACATGACTTTGATTCATTGTATCACTGGCTACAAAAGCAGGAGCTTCCCGATGATATATGAGGTCACTTTGGTAGATTAGCTTAACTCATTTATGATAACTTTGATCTCCTTAACAAAGATCCAGCCACACAGACCACTCCACCTTCACAGGAATGGTCACTCTCAGTATCTGGAGAGGATGTAAGAAGGATCCTGCTAAGTCAATACGAGTTATACTGCTAGTAAAGCTCCTGGTCATGCACTAAAACATATGTTGGATAGCTATGTTTTTTAACATGTCAAAAGATACACATCACTCCGTTACTCCTCTACTCGGTCTTCTTACACCATGAAGATAAAAACACCCACATCAAAATCCCATTTGTCAATACAATCTGAAACTGACTGGAAAACTCGACATTCTGGGACTGAGTACACACTCTGCAACTGGGTATTAGTCTTCCTCATAAACAGACCTCAGAAAGTCAGGACTGGCAGCCACACTTCCTCTATTCTATTGCTCAACTCCGGAGCCCCCCATGGTTGTGTGGTGGGCCCCCTCCTGTTCACTCTGCACAATCATGACTGCTATCCCCAACATGGAGAAAGCTCCTTTGTGAAGTATATGGGTTAGTTCACCACATTTGGCCGGATTTCTAACAAGAGCCAGGTGTTAGACAGTTCATGAGTAGGAAATCAACAATCTTGCAAAGTGGTGCAAAGAGTACAACCTACTGCTAAACTTCAGGAGAACCAAGAAGCTGATTGTTGATTTTAGAAAAAAAACGAGGCAATGACACACAGCACTGTCTACATCAGAGGAGCTGAGATGGAGAGATGATAAGTTTTAGGTTCCTGAGACTAAGAAAGCAAAAATCCCTATACCATGTTCTTGGCAACTTTCACAGAGGAGCGACTGAAAGCCTTCAGATTGGAAGCATCACTAATTGGCATGGGTCATGCCCAGCATGAAGGCTCTGAAGCAGGTGATTAAAACTGCCCCACATCAATGGTTCTGGTTTGCCAAGCATCAGTGATATCAGTTAGGTGTGGCTCCTGCGCAGACTGAAAGGATATTAAAAAACAATATCCGACCCAGCTACAGCCTGTTCACCTTGCTGTCGTTTGGAAATGGCTATAGAAATATCCGCTGCTGTATTGTCAGAGTAAAGGACAGCTTTTATCCTCCAACTGTAAGATTTATCAACCTGGGCTTAGGACTCAATTGTAAAAAGTTTTTTTTTTTTTTCCCCATAAACTTAGTATTTATACATCTATTTACCTTTATGGTTTAGTAGTTGCAGGGGAGCTGCAGCTCTCTTTCATTATACAATCTTGTGCTGTAAAATGACCAATAAATAATTTGGACTCCTTATAACCTCAAAGCATGAAAATCATCACGTATAAAATACTTAATATAATATCAAATAATTTAGATGATTTAAAAAGTATTGTAAAAAAAATCAGGTGTTATACAACTGGAAAATAGAAATAGGTAGAGGAAGCAGGAAAGGAAAATTTTGGCTTTGAATGGGCTGGTTGTGCAGTTCCAGAGAAATGCACTGGAGATGACTGACCAGGAAACTGGATCCAAGTTATGTTGTTTTTGTTTCTTCTGCCAAATCTGAAATTAAAATAGCTTCTAACTCCTTGGTCTGTACGAGGTTGTGGGTAATTGTGACAAGTGGTCACACACAGTATGCACACTCACATACACACACACACACACACACATGCATTTACAATACTTATGAGGGCACTGCATAAAAAAACTCAAGCTGGTCTGCACAAGAGTGGGAGGCTCACACACAGACACACAAACTCCACCATCACTTCTTGAAGAGTTTTGGCCTATGCTTAGCATAAGGCATCCAAAAACTATTTTCATTCACTTGTTTACTCTTTGTTTTTGCTCTCCAAATTTTTTTGTGGTTCGTTCTCACCTGGCCAATTTAACAGTGAAAGCTTTTAATTTATAATAGGCAGTATGGGGCAGAAGAAGAGGTTCAAATTGTAATATGTAAGATTTTGTTTGTTTGATGCACCAGCCCTTTAGAAAGCATGAACCACACTGCTACAAAACAGCACTAACAGCAAATGACACCTGATTAGTAAGTGACAGTGTTGACAAAGCAGAGACTACAACACAGATCCACTCACATGTGATTTATTTAGTTTTCTAGCCCAACAAGTATGGAGATGGTTTTACTCCAGCTTTTATGAGACTCTCAAAACTGTTGGTTGATTCAAGGTAATAATAAGGGCACACTTTCTCCCACTAATAGTGCATAGCAAAGTTTTTGCTCTTGCCTGCTGCCTTTTAAAGCTAAATAAAAGCTCACTGTAAAAAACATCATGCGTCGCAGATGTTTTGTTAACTCTTTCTGTATGCAAAAACTAAGCAATAGAAGAATAAACAAAATCTGATATTCATTTTAGAAACATTAATTACTGACTTGTTCTTGTACATGTGACACATCTTATGGAAACAAGGTTGCTATTTAAAACAGAAGCACATCCTCAGAATACATAAATTCTTGTAATTCATGCTAAATCTTTAGCATAAGTAAGCAACCCTAAAAAGTTTGAGGGTAGAACGATGATTCAATAACTGAGAAATTTCTTTTTTTTTTTAGTGAAAGCTTGAGGGACTGGAAAAGCATGAGAGAAAAAGGGGATGACATGCAGTAGACAGTGAGAGCTGGGTTGAATGGAATTGGGCTGCTTAGGTAGAGGCTCAACACATGATATGCACTCAGGTTAGCTACCCAGTGCCCCAGTAAAGGTCTTTAAAGCAGGAAGACCTATTACATCACAAAACACTTCAGCAACACATTTGATGTTTTCCAACTACAATGTGCTCTAAATCAATAATTTTGTGCTGAAGTAAAATGCCATCACAATATTATCTTGATACAAATCAACAATATTAAACAAACAAAAAATTTAAAACAAGTCAATTAAGTCATATGTCAGACTGAGTGTTTCATGGTCAAAAATTTATCTCAGAATATAAATACATTTTTTTAAGCTGTGGTTAGTGGTATTAGAGGTAGTGTACATACTGTAACCGGCTTAAATCTCTAATTTAATAAAAGGTTGATAGACTCTTTGTAGTACATTATTCTGAGCTTACCTTTATCTGGCTGCGATAATGCAATGCTTTTTGCATTAAGCTAAAGTGGGAATAGAACTAGTGGGAGTACAAGTACAAATCTGTACTAACTGAGCTACAGGACAGAGAAAAAAGAAAAATCATCCTTTCTCAATCACTTCAGATGCTGTAAAGGCTTTGCTTACTCACACAACAAATCTCCCATATGACAAAAATCAATAAGCAGAGCAACACTCTATTGATCATAACTATATCTCGGATACACTGTGATGCAACACCGCACTAGCCAAGTGTGTGAGTATGTCTTTGTGTTTTTTGAAGAAAGGTTGTGTTACATACGTTTCAAGGGACACAATATAAATTCTGAATTCAAACCGTGCCTCACATAAATGGTTACTTTCCAGCCAAATGTTGTATGCATTACTGGATGTCTAATAAAGCTCTGCATGGTCTAATGTGTATTTTGCCTTTGTTGACTCCTTACATTGACTTGCAACTACAGAAAACCTCATGGAAATAAAATGCATACACTGATGCAATATGCAACAAACTTAACTGCAATGTTTTTTCATCATTCTGTAAATTTAAAGAGCCGAGACTCTCAGAAAAAGTGCAAAATAATAACCCTGAGTGACAAAATTTGCCTGTTTTTCTGAATAGGTCCTGAAAAACATTGGTGACATCAGAAGGGGACATTTGCTCATCAGTGCACAATGTGCTTTCTTTTGAATTGATGAGCTACTAAACTTAAACACAATAACAACTCAATGTAAAGAACTCCTTTTTTTAGTCATATTTAACCTCAAGCAAATTGATATTTTCCTAATAAAGCTACACTGAATATCTGTGAAATCTCATTATCTTCTCCCAGTCTGTTCATTTCAAAGTAAATGGCAAAAACTTTGTTGTCATCAGTTCCTGTGATATAAGACCATAATGTGATATGAATGAAACTGCTAAGACATATTCTCTCATTGGTTTCTCTATATTTTCACACTGGAATGACAAGGCACAGGGTTGCCCTCCACAGGCAGCAAACCATCATAACATAAACAAAAGTAGGAATTCTTTACAGGTACTTTGCCTGCAAAGTTACCAGAACAAACCACAGGGACTCACTTCTACTCTCAAAAACTTGTGATAGTCGATCGTTACCCTAACATTTTCTTTTCGACTCCCTAACTTCCTTCACCTCTCTACTTTGTTTTTTCCCTCTCCTACTTTTCTCTTTCCCCATCGCCTCCCTCTGCAGCTCAAAGTTATTGATAGTTTAAAGTTATGGGCTAATAATAAGATGGACACTGCATGGCCAGGAGCCTATTATTCCCAGGTAATGGATAGTGTGCGGGTTTTGAATGACATTGCCCAGAGATTGGATGACAAAGGGTGGAGCGATTTATTGGCTTCTCAAAGAGCCCCCGTCCCCCCTCTCTCCATCTCTCTCTCTCTTTCTCTGTCTGACACTTACACATACACATACACACACAAAAGCACACACACACCCTGCTATCTATCTCTAGCTTGATAAGGAAGCAGATGAGGCATGGCTGTATTTATGGTGAAGACGTTCATAAAAACTACTGGCTCAGAGTAAGAAGTTAGAACCAACTTGGGGGAACAGCATATCCGTTCAAAGCTCTGCATTCCCCTTGTTGATGCTGTCCAAACTACAGAAACAACAGTTCTAGTTTGATTTTTAAACTATTAGGCTTTTTAAGTGTCTTAAGCTCACCATCAATTTCGTGTGATTTGCTGTTGATAAAATTGGTACAATATATATTTCACTCCCTCTAAATAAACAGTAGTATTATACATTTTGAAGTTACTGCACTAATCAAAGCTTTGCATGGTGAAAATTGTAAAACAAACAAACAAACAAAAAACAACACACACAACATGACTTTGTTTCAGTAACATAACACATGGATGCAAACAAGATGCTTCGAAATGACTACTGGACCAGTTCAGAAAAAGCAAACATTGTCCTTTGTCAGCTTGTTTTGTTAAAGCCAAACATTATCCTTACACAATGGTGATGAAATGGCCCTTGTACCAGATATACATACACCCTAAATACAACTTCCACTTTCACATCAGCCATCAGGTAATGAAACAAGTAAAAATTTTAAAGCCCTGGTTGCTGGAACTGGAGCGATAGACATGCATATAAGCCAAGTCTATGATATGTTTGCTTAAAATGGTCTGCTAAGGTCTCTTTTGAGAGAGATAACAGCAACAGTAGAGGCACTTCAGGCAGTGCTGTGATGCCGGGGAAAGAGGAGAAGCAGGGAGGACATGAGGGAGTGCAATGAAAAAGGCTTGTCAACATTATCTGTTTTATTGATTTAACAGTAAAGGCTTGCCGCTTAAGCTTTATGTTGCTTTGGCTGGCTCCATTGAAAATACTACAGCTGCAAATAAAAAACGATTTTCTACAAAAAAATTTAGCGTTTTTATTTATTTTTTTATTTTTATCTTTTGCCTACCAGCTCAAGTTTTGCATGCATTATTGTTTAGGTTTCACACATTTCATTATCTTTATGGGTAACCATTATGATGGGTCTATGTACAACTGTGCTCTCCCCATCAGCAGCAAACACAGAGTACAGTTGAAGCTGATGGAAATGGTACTATCTATGGAGTTACTTGGTCATAAACCAAAGTATGGGACAAACTGAAATCTTGACCAGATGGTGCAAGATGAGTGGGATCCACTCTTTTACCAATCATCATCTGAGGACCATGCCTTTCTGTGTGAAATTTTGATGCAATCTCCCTTTTAACCAAAAATGTCAACATGCTAGTGGTACTTAAGAAAAATTAATTACAATATATCTTTTGTGAAACCAAAATATCTGTGCAACATTTTGGCCATCAAGCATTGTTCACTGAGTAAAAATGTCTGACCTGTGAACCTGGGGATCAGCTAAGCCGTTATAATTTGACTGTCTGTAAAACTTTAATTAGTAATCAAATAAATGCAAAATATTTTTTTCTGAACCACAAATGTAAACCTCATAGTGAAGTGAATGCCAAAGTCAGTAAGCTTCATCTTTCAGGAACAATTAATTTATGGACAAAAATTTTGTTACAATCCATTCTGCAGTTGTCAAGATACTTCAGTCCAGACCAACGTGGTGGACCGACCAGAATACAGACCAACTCTACCATCAACAGAGTCATGCTACCAGCATGACTTAAAAACTATGTCACTAAATTTTAAGTGTTTTATGCAGAAAATTTAAAAGCAAACATGAGTAGTGCAGATGCATCAGCACTTTAAGGTGCTTAAAAAAAGACAAAAAAACCCCAAAACAATGCACATCCACAGCACAACAAAAAGTTCTTCACTTCAGGATGTATGAAGATTCTCCCTAAAACTCACAGGTTTTTGAGGACTACCACTTTAATTGTCACTGCACCCCATGCAGACTCGAATGCATTAGGGTCAACAGAGTGTGTCATTGGAGCAGCTTGGATCCTGGCATGGTTGCTGTTGTGTCCTGACCTGTTGAGGCCTATCAAAGACACGTGACATGGCTCTATTATGCCAGAGCAGCTGGTTATTACCAGGGGTCTTGTGCAGCTACTCAGAAATCCCATTAGCCCAATTACACAGATAAACAGACAAAACATGTAAAATTATTGGGTTACTTTATCTATTTGAGGGATTTTATTGGTGTCCTCTTGCCCAACGCAGCATGAATAACCGAATAATAGAAAAAGCAGTGCAATATCAGGACCTGTATGCAAAGAGGCAGAACAGCACATGCGTTTTCTTAAAAATGGGTAATTAATGTTGTCTTGAGAAGAAACAATTAAGGACCATGTCTTCAAAGGAGGCAAAAGATGCAAGCATCATTATTTTTGGAAAAAAAATATATCTTTAAAAATTAAACTTTTATATATTTTCATATGTATTGTGTGATATACAGTATTATCAGGGCTATTTGGCAGAACCACCAATATACTGTCAGCCAACAGACCAAGAAAAGGTAGGAAGATAGAAAAACAAGGCCTGCTGATGAATAAAGGGACAACTGAAAGAACAGAGACAGACAGATGAATGAAACAGAGGAGAAATCCATATGATATGTTCACATGTGAAGCTGTGAATTTGTAAAATGAGAATCCAGAAAAACCTTCCATATTATTTACTGTTGAAATGGAAAAAAATATATAATTAGGTATGAGGGGGGAAACAGAAACTATTTATGGCAACTGAGAGAGCTTTGCTTAATGATCAGACTGTAGCTAAAACCCTCTATTGATTTTCCCGTGAAATATACAGCTCAATTAAAGATACAGCTGATTAAAAGACGACTACAAATCACAGCAGCAGATTCAGACGTGCTGCAGAAGTTGGGTAATGTGGGGCTGCCTGCTGCATTTAGAGAATTACATGATTTCACCCACACCTTCTCCCTCATCTCTGCAGTGCAGAGGGAAATGAGGCTACACAGGTATAACTCTTTTTTCATTTGAAAAACCAATATTTCTTAACTGTGTCCGTTTTCAAATGGAGCTGTGATGCCCACAGGTATACTACTCGTTACAAAACAACCCCTTGTATTCAGCACAAAAAGCATAAAATCAATGCTGCTAAGCCACAAACAACAATAATAATGCTGACCTCTAAATACATAGAGCAGAAATAATCAAACAAACAATACAAATTGACTTTCGTTGTTAAAATGAAGGACCTGCTTAACACAGGCCAGACCAAGGCTCTTTTTTCTCCCCTTTCTGCCTCAGCCTTGTCACTGAAATATAAGAACCTTGACAGTCTGTGTACCCTAACCACGTGAGAAGGGCAGTATTACAATGTATAATGGAAAACCTTTCTGTTTCTTATTGAAGACAAAAAAGCAGTTTAAAGGCTATAAACTGTTCAAGTTTTTTTTCAAGTTTTAAATCTGAGTTGTAGCTGTAGCATTATTTTGCCTTATGTCTCTATTTCTACTTTATTAAAACAGACGGATGGTTCCTTTCCAAGAATGTTAAGGTTGCAAAGTCATCATTAATGTTTCATGTAATTCATAAGCCCGGTCAGTCACTTTTGGTAATATAAATACTGTACAAATAATGAGTATAATTACGTTTGTCCCAAAAATCCCTTTCCTCTCATTCCTTTTTTTTGTGTGTTAGTGTTTTATGTTTTTTTGTTTTTTAAGTGTTAGATTTGGAATTCAAAGAAAACTATTATGTATCTAAATCAGCATTTTTTAAATAAACTTATAATGTGCAACATTAATTCATGAATATGTTTTGAAACACTGTTTTATGTCCAAATGTTTTTTACATTTTTTTGTACCCCAAAAAATACATAATTTTATTAAAGGTAACAGCATATTTTATGTTGTCACCTGTTTCTAATCGTTTCTAATCATTCAATCTAATCAGTAACATCAGTCAGAAAGTGATGAAGGAGGCTGGAAAAAGTGACGTAACATAATGTGAATAAAACTAATAAATTACTAAATTGCATTTCTGCTGGAGTCAGCCATTTTTAGCAATGGCATAAACAAATCTCAATGTACTCAGGACTCCATAATGTCAAGAAACTACATCTTTTATTTTCATGGTTTGGATAAAGAGACCTCTAGTGACACAGGTAAAAAATTGTGCGTACATTTTTTTTTCCAGCTGATTCCACACATTTCTCTGTGGTGAGGTAAATATTTTGTATGACAGAAGTTTCAATCTTTCATATGAGAAACTGAAATTATTTTGCCCATTTTATTTTTCTTGTTTTTCCATCTTTGCATTGGTAGTAGATCTTTTTTGAAAGGAGCACAGATCTCCATCTATAACTCCAATCTACTTCTTCTTACCTGCAGGGAGTTGAGTAGAATGAAGATGTAGGCCATGACAATGGAGAAAGGCACCAAGACACCACAAAGCCATGTCAATCCGAGGATGGGCAGCAACACCAACACTGCTTTCACTGCAGCTCTGTTCAACCGCGTATGCATGCCACACATACAAACACACAGACACAGACACACACTCACAATATGAGGCACAAAAATATACACATAAAAACTGGCAGATATACAAACATTAGACTTAAAATTGTAATTAAGCAAATAGGCCAACGCCATAAAGACTCTCAACATGTTGACTAGCTGACCAAGTTTGAGTTGCACCACACCAGAGACATTTCATTAAATTATTCCCTGACAGTTCTTTTTCCTCCCTGATTGCCCTGAGTTCAATTCTGGGTTTCTAACCTTTGTAGTTCTTTTGGAGCAATACAGAGCGGCTTTGGCAGGCTGGTTGTTCCATATACAACACTGTGCCACTGGGAAAGCTCATGGGGTGACAACTTCCCACCTTAATTCTGCCTTAATTCTGTTTGGAGTGGAATTATCTTCCTGTTCAGGTGACCGCCAAACCGCACCAGCTGTGTGTGACATGGCAGGCGGTGAGCCCTAGTTTATTCAGCGGAGGAATGTGTTTGAGTTTCTGTGACGGCTGCCACCCAGGGGGGCCAAATGGTTCAAGGCCTGCTTTGAAAACCTTCATAAAGCACCTACTGTGAGCCACGGTGGGCTGAGGTGGTGAAAAAACATACACTTTCACATGATTTTCACTGATAGGATCATATACATGCCTGCTGGCAGAAATCTACCTGATCACACGCAGCAGAAAGGCACTCTGATTACTGAGCACCAGTGCCAAAAAAGGAAGTAAAAGACAAAGCAGCAGTGACTGAGCTTAACAAGATATTGTTTCTACATATACATCAAAGTGCAATGGCCATTATGAAAGCAATGTAATAAAGTAAGTTTTGCTGCGGTACACTAAATTGAAATGAATAAAGTTAATTTTTTTGTGATTCACTTAATAGAGGATCTGGTCAGTTTTATTAGTTGCAGTTATTTGGCTGAATAAGTTACATTTTGGTTCTATTCCCTTAACTTAAAAAAAAAAGAGTCACAACCCATCTCAATAATTCAATTGAAAGACCTGGAACAAGTAAAACAAGCAAGAAAGTGTATTGTGAGTAATCACGTGGCAAATTAAGCTATTTAAATTACATATGTCAGTCTCTTTTTACTTTATTGTATTTTGCAAAACTCACAAAATAGCAATAGCAGATTTACATTGATTTCAACTTTCATCCAGCTCAGAGCCGCAACAAGTATAAGATGATTAAATGAGAGATATTTTACACTGATATTAAAGGTGGCTAACCCATTTTTGGTAGTTTCTATCTAAAATGCAGAAATAATAATAATAATAATAATAATAATAATAATAATAATAATAATAATAATAATAATAATATTAAATGGCTATTGTCCCTGTTTCAACAATCCAACAGCTACAAGAAATTCCGCATGAGGAAAAGACCCTCTGATAAAATGTTTTGATGAATTTTATAATTATGTATTGTTCCAGAATAAATTTGGTTTGTTAGTGAAGTGGAACTACACGCAGGTCAATAATAGTTGTCAATAAGAGCTTTTAAATGTAGATAGGCCAATGCTGGCCCAACAAATCCGAAAATTCATTTTTGAGTAATTTCTGCATCTTGTCAAAGCTGACAAATGCTTTAACACTAACAAGAGGTTGAGGAATGAGGACTTCTTTTGAAAACTACTGCAATCCATTTAAATTGTATTCCTATCTTGTTTGATAAATGAGGCTTACCATTTCAAAATGACAAATCCAACATGAAATCTTCCAGATGCTTTTTATCTGATGTAAAGTGGCTATAGCTCGTCTACTCCAAGGCCTGTGGCCTGGGTGAATGGTCCAAAAAAAGAGGATAAATGGCGCCCCCTTGTGGTTTGTACCTCATTTGCTCATAGGCTTGTTCCACAGGACTGATGCCCATAGCCAACATGATGGACCTTCTCTTGGATGTGGAGATGGTGATGACCACCACTCTGGTCAGTACCATGATATTCACCTACAAAATAATGTGGAGATACAAGAGTAAGAATAACCAAAGGCAAAGAGACAGATAGATAAGGACAGAACATGTGCTCTGAGATAAGAGAAATACAGATCAAAACAGAGAGAAAAGAAAGACTTAAGATTGAAAGCTTAAGGATATAGATACATTTGAATTTCACCACTGCTGTTCGAAAAATGTATTTCAAAATGGCTAAACACAACTTTTACATTAATTTAACCATTTCAGCCTAAACAGACTACATGACATGATTGAGAACTAATTTCTGACCATGATGATGAAGATGACAGGCCCAGCAAAGCCCCAAATAACGCCGTTCTGGACACTGAGCCAACAGTAGCCATCCGCTGAGTATCTGCCTGAGGCTGATGCAAGTGTGATGGTGACTATCAGCACCGGCAGACCTGAAGAAATGCGAAAAAAAAGAAAAAGGGGGAAAATATAGCAAGACATAAATAATCAGGTACAGGAGGAGACAGGCATTAAATTAGGAGACCATTGTGATGAAAATGGTCACAAACAGGTAAAAATCAATTTAAGTTTCACTTAATTTGTAATTTTTGCTTTTCGTAGCTATAATGTTTAAAATAATTTCATCAGGTTAATGTCAATGAGAAAATTTCACACAAAGATAAATTTGACCCTCTTTTGGGTTTGCATGATTTTATTGTATCCTTCAACATTAGATTATAATATCCTTGAAAACAAATCCTGAACATTCATAGCAAAAGTAGGGAGTGATTTGACTGGTGTTGAGCTGCTGTACCCCAGCCGATGAGATAGTAATACTTCATGTGTCGATCCTCGCTTAGGTTGACTGCGACTACCTTGCTCCAGAGGAGCAGACCCTCCACCAGCATCCAGCTAAATGCTGCCATGAAGAAGAGATGGAGCAGTGCTGCCACAAGTGTACATGCCACCTACAAACACAACAGCACAGGCATTCAGACAAATACATGTTACATTTGACATTTTATGCATTCACGTTTCAAGGCCCCTGAGTGAAACACTTTGATGCAAAGCTCAGAATTATTTTATTGTCGCAAACTTAACAAGCAGCTGGCATCTTGAAGGTAAACATCAGTACTCTAGATTTACAAATGTTTACCTAACTTTCAAGTTGCAATAATTTTCCAAATTCCCATGTACATATGGACAGTTGCAATGATCAAAGGGAAATTGTTTTATAGAAATTTCAAATTTGCATCTCAGAACTACATATGTATATGTTTTGTTCATAGTTTAATAATTACTTTGTAAGAATGAAAATAAAAGCTCCATAAGCATGTAAGAATCAGTTAAAAGAACGTTACAAACTAATATTCTGACATTAAAATATTCAACAAGAATAATTTTAGCTTTTCAACAAACAAAAGACAAAAGATGCTCATGTCCTAAAACACACACACAATAACTTCGTGTAGAGGTTACAGTATGCAACTACTGGCTGTAGATGGATTGTTGATGGGCAGTTTATGATCATTGATGGTGATTAAGGTAGCAGAGGTCACTCATATCTCATTGACTACACTTAAAATCCGGAACAAAAAAATGACTATATGTTGATGCGAGCTTTTACAACAGGTATTTTATGTTTTAAAAATTCCAACACCAAATCTCTTAATGAATATTACAGATTGTTTAGTATGCATACTCTAAGGATTATGTTAGATATATACAGTGTTATTCTAATCTGACAACATTTAATGATATGTTTTCTTAAAACAAGACACTGTAAGGAGAATAAAGAGGCCAATGTAAAATTAAATCCTCAAACAATGATAAAAGGAAGAAATACTAATACTGAAAAAGGAGCAAATGTAGTGGATCTAACTGAAAGAAAGACAATTCAAAACCTCTTGAATTGCATTTTTACCCCTGCAGCTGATAAATATGTCAAGCAACAACAAACAACAAATGTATTCGATTGAAGCAGCCCTCCATAATTAATGTTAAATAAAAACTAAAATCTAAAAAAAACATCTTCCTGGTGGCCAGTCAGCCTATATATACAAATATGTAACCATTTGATGAATGTCCAACGACTGGCCACCTGCCCTCAGGGGTAAAGCCCACCCTGACATGACCTGGGTCAAAGGACAAGGGGTCAAACCAACCACTGGCCACTGAATGACTACTGAGAGACTGAACCATGTGTTCTGGCTGATGGATACGGCATTAGTGGCCACTTATGTAACAACCAACACCAAACCATTTGTTTTACTTGAAACCTCAATATCGATATGGATTTCGAGGGGTGTGAGTTAACAGCCAATTCAAATTCCATTATGCAGGTGAAGCAACTTAATATCAATATTGAATTTTTTTTTCATCTTGAATAATGTTCAGTTCATTATTCATTTTATTTTGAAACTCTTTCTTATTATTTTTGTTGCTAATAATCAAAATCCAGACTAAAATTGTATCTAAACTATCTCAAAAAAAGGCCTCTTTCATTGTGTTAATCCCATTTTTGTCTTCTGACTGACAGTCGATTTTTTATGCAAAGTTTGACAGTTCTGTCCTGCTGTCCTTTATTCACCATCATTTCTCACCAATCTGCACTTAACAACAATAAATCCTGATGTTCTAGTAAATAAAATCAGTTGTATAAGTTGTGTGTCTATACCTTGTTGTGAATGGCTGAGCCACTGCAGAGCAGAATCACCTGAGCACAGATCAGAGCAATGAATAGATTCTTATGTATGGACGTCCTGTCAGATTTAGGGATACTGTGGACAGAAACAGGGATTAGTTAATCTTTTTTTTTTGACCTGGTTCAAACTTGAACATAAGAAAAGTGACAGAATTAGTACAGAGTGATAGAAAAAATGTACACGCACATAAAACAATGTACATTTTTAAGCAGAGTACATCAGTTAAAGAAGTTAATTACAAGTCTGATTATACAGCCAAATGAGGCTAAAAATAAGAAAACAAAGCGAACAGGCAAATAAAAGGGAAAAGGAAAGGAATTTTATAAAATGGGCAATTATTATAAACGAACCATTTAGGACATTTTATACTCCATTTATCTGAGATTTATTTATTTTATTTATATTGAGCTATTTATTCTAAGCTGAGCCTTGAGCTGATTGTTAAGTTACTATCTCATAATCCATAAGGTTAACATGTTCACATGCATGTGGTCATATTGCATAAAAATAGTAGCATGGTGGCAAACATTATTCTGACAATAATTCAGTTTTAGCAGTATCCTGTTCTGTGCTAAATAAACAAGTATTACTTTTCAATTGTTGGTGGCTTCTAGCACTACAAAAGAGAGGGAATAACAAAAACAAACAATTATCATCTGGAAACCACAGCTGTTTCTTTCAAATTTAACACCAAACCATCCAAAGTTGTCAAGATATTTGTTTCTGTACCAAAAACTCTCTACCCTACTGATTGTGTTTCTGTATCATTCCACATCTGTGTTTTCATGTATTTCTTTCATTTTACTTTTGGTTGAGGTGAGATGTAGCTAAAAAAGTTTACCATGTCATTTTTAAACTCTTTGCAACTACTATTTCAAGTGTTTCTCTAGGTTACTATTGTGGTCTGATATCTCATCAGTATTTAACAGTCAGGCAGTGTACATAAGAGTCATATTCCGAGTCCATCATATACGCTGTTCTTTATTTGGCATCAATAACTTTAATACTTTTGTTTCAGATTTTAGTTTACATAACACAAATGAGTGAGTCAGCTAAATCTGGTTTAAAGAGGGAAATTAACCAAACAGTGTTTCATTATCTCCTGAAGGGTTCAGCCTGTTTAGACTAATTTGATATTTGCATCACTGCTCATGACCACCTTAATTATGTAGACATGCACACCTCTACTTTGTCTGTGTGTGTGGGGGGGTGGGGGGGGGCGAATGCATGTACATCATATGCCAGCATGGCTGCACACTCTGATTTCAGGACAGTCATAAATCGTCAGGGCAGCTCCTCCCCAACTGATTGTGATCCCTCAGTGACTGTAATGTTAATTAACAGCTGCAGGTTGCTGCCATAAACCTTTGCAGTGGACTCACATGTAGACGACAATAATTACTGGATTAGCTCTAGTCAATACTCATAGCAGCTTGGGAACAGAGCACGAGCACTACAGTGGCAATACGATGCCTCCCTTTTTTTTTAGTGTACAGGAGAGAGTATCACATTTAATCTCATGAAATGATCAGACAGTGGTGTATATGTACCATAAAAACACCATAAATTAGTAGAGTGCATGGTCACCTTTAACATGCTTATCTTCAAAAATACTACAAAATTTACAATTGGTTGACTTTGTTATCCACGTCTATAAAATACAATATTTTTACATGGTGAGCAGCAAGAACCACTTTCCACAGATTTGAATTTTATTGACACATTAGGTACACATGTAGCTAAGTGTATTTTGCAACTGAAAAAAAGGCCAAGGCAGAGTTGTGTGCAGTGCATGTTACGTTGACATCATGGCTACTCAGGACATGAAAATCAGATACTCACTCCAGCACAGTGAACAGCATTAAGGTCACCACCAGCGCACACAGAGATGCTCCTGAGCCAATGAACGTCAGCTTGGTCAAAATAAGCTCTTCCTCAGGACTCCACTGTAACAGAGAGGAAAGTTATTTTTGTAGGGCAGAGAGAGAAAGGGAGAAGCAGGTTGTCAAAATATCATGTGTAAACCATCGTTGTCTTCTCAAAGACACTGAATTATTGCCTTATTACTGACACTGTGTGGCTTCATGCCAAAAATGAACAGTTTAAAATCATTGTAGTGCTGCTGATGGTTTTGTAATTGCTTGTTTTACTACCATTATGTACATTTAACAAACAGAAAGAGCAGTTCTATCAATGCATTATTTAAAAGAACAGGCACGCTGGAAGTGAGACCTGTTGGTTGGTATCATGTACAACAAATTATATCCACAATATGATGTCATCACCTCTGCAATACCCTCCCATCAAAAAATTGGATTTTCACACAAGTATAACTGTTGGCTCATTTTAATGGTTAAAGAGGAGGTAAATTCTCTTTTAAAATTCCAAAAGCAAAAAAAGAAACTCTAAGCTCTCATGCAGCCGGTAAATGGATTCATATCAGGGCAGAATGGTGTTTATTCTTCTAGTAGCTCCAGTCTATCCCTGCAATGTCAAAGGTACATTTATTAGCAGCTGTCTTTGGGTGTCTGTACGTCCATTGTTCCCATTCAACTCACAATTATGTTATTACCAATGCAATCAAGTGCCGATTTACAATTCTAATATCAATGTTATAAATGAAGCCCCACATCCATCTTAAGAACCTTTAATTCATTGTATGTAGTTTCCCTCACTGGATCACAACACATCTGATAACAGAATTACCTTCGACTCCAGATAATTCATCAGTACTGCAAAGTTGGTGGTGTGGTTACACTGACAGGAAGTGACCCCAGAGCCAGTAAAGGTCATCCTGCAACCATCACTTGACCAGCTATTGGTATGAGCATGCCTGCACAGCACAACACACAAGCAAAGACACACATGCACTTGTCAATAAGTTCCAGAGAAAAGTGATACTCAGTATTCAAAATATTATATTATATTATATTATATTATATTATATTATATTATATTATATTATATTATATTATATTATATGTTATGTTATGTTATGTTATGTCATGTCATGTCATGTCATGTCATGTCATGTCATGTCATGTCATGTATTTTGGCATATATATTTTGGAAGGAGACACACTGTGTGCGCATGCATTAAATTTGATTGCTGCCTTAGTGTTTAATATATAGCGTAAAGAAGTGATATGTGTCCTAAAAGTTAATAGTGCACATTTTTATCATGTGCCCAGCAGCCACAATCTCTACGGCGGTAACATATACATTTATCAGAGTTGTTCATGTGACTGGTGTTGCTGGTCAAACTTACATCAAGCTGAAATTCCAAAAGGCACAGACAGGTGCAAAACGCTTTGAATATTCCACCTGCGAACAGAAACAGAAAACAAATTGTTTTACTTCTCTTAAAAATTCTCTTGGTTTCTTTATCTCTTGACAAAGCGACATGGATAAAAGCCATGTGCTCCTTACTGGAAAATAAAAAAGACAGAACTGAATGAAGGGCTGGTATTTTGATATTTAACAAGTTATGAAGACTGAAGATATTGTTTGCCAAACCCTCATGAAATGATACAGTTTTGTCTTTCACAGAACAAACCTGTATCTAAAAAAGTACCCATTGCAACAATTTTTTTTAGTTTTTATGATTTTTTCATTTGACTGTCAACAAACTGTCTGGCTGCTCAAGACTAACATGGATTTGGGCATATCAGTAATGATGGTCCCAAATATATAACTGATATCACTGGCTGAGTCAACTCCCTCTACAATGGACTTTACCACATGGGATGAGGACAGGGTGTACTCGACAGCAACAGGGATGGTTTTGTCCTTTGAGGAATCACGTAATGTGGCTGATATGACAGCTGAAGCCAGATAACCTGGGAAGATTCTGGGAAGGCAGACAAGGGTTACCACTTCATACATCTGTCTTGCAACTTTAAGGTCATAAATAGAAGAGAAGATTATATCGAAACGCCTGATATCCACTGTCTAAACAATCCCCATTCTTTAAAAATTATAAAGCAAAAGTGCAAGCACAGCTTGGTTGAAAGCCAAGTCATCAAGTCAACTTTATGAATTCCATCAATCTTTTTGTGTTTAGTCAAAGTTTAGCTCTAGAGAAGTCATTCAGCCTAAATTAAGAGAAGCATATTCTTGTCATAATATGTTCAACTTGGTGAAATTTGATGACAATTTTTTCAATTTTGAAAATAAATGGCCAGAGGCAAAGATAATTCTTCTGACTAACTTTAAATATGATTTGTGCGGAAAGTAATGTGATTTTTCCTAAAATGTTTTCACATTTCATAAGAACTTTGTGGTGACAATGCTTTGTTTCACAAGAAACATAAGAGATGAGACCTCATGTCAGTGCTGAAATTTACTCTTACTGTACCTTACTTCAGACACTTGTCGTGTCTGAAGTTAACATATTTTTTTCAGGGCTGAACTATTGTTTATATTAATAAAATTAGCTACTGACACTTAGTGTGCAAGTTTCTGTGAGTGTTGGTGAGTTGACTAATGGTCAGAAACATTTAACATTGAACATAATAAAAAACAACAGGCCAACTACAGCTAACCTTTTTACTTTGTCCTGGTGACTCAGTAAAGGATCCTGGGTTCCCGACAGAATCTCACTGAGATGGCTGTAGTGGGTATGAATGAACATCAGTTCTTCATAACCTGGTTGGAAAAAAGGACAAGGAGAAAATATTCATTTTTATCCGATAGCACTCATGTCCACATAGCAGATTTTTTTTCTATCAAGTGCTGGTAGTGCACCAAGAAACACTGGAATGAAACTCTTGTGCATTAAAAAAAAAAAAAATTGCTGCAGGTGAGTTTTGTTTTATTGCATATCACCATACAACTAACAACAAGCTCACAATGCATAACACGATAAAAGCAAGGTCCCCAGCAACAGTTAGTGTGCAATCAATATGTTTCCACAAACAGGCTTTTTTGTCTGGCTTGGCAAAATAAGACTTAGTAAAGACAGACATGGCCAGAGCAAGCCTCCTTTTTTTATGTGACCAGTCTGCCCATCTAATGTATGATTTGTTGGCTGACACTGACAACAGATTTTGACAACAAAGTGCAGAGATTTTGAACTCATAGTGCTCTGAGAAGCTGACCAAAAAAGTCAGAGCACAAGCTGGGTGCATCACTTTTTCTAAAGGCAACCACAAGCCCCTGCATAGATTAGATAGAGCTAACCAGTAGACACAGCTGCTCCAGAGGAAAAAATATGTGGCCCTGGAAAATCTGGTAAATTACAGACACATACCCCTTCAAGACAGCCAATGCTACACTCATACAAGTAACATCAGGGCACACTGACACATTAAATGCAACACGGTGAGGGTCAGGCACTAGGCTACGAACTGGCTAGATTTCTAATCACAAGTCAGGTTAGCTGGAAATGTAACAGTATGCAAGCCTTATTTTCATACTGATTCAAATCCTTTGCCATAAGACATTGGCAAAAATTGTATTTAAAACTTCAATCTGTGGGCACATTTTTCATTTGCTTTGAAATGATGAATTTTAAAAGAGAATTTTCACGTATTTGTGTGTGCGTCAGTGTGTTTCCTACCCATTGCATGTATCCTCTTGAGCTCCGCATCAGGAATACACAACTCATCCCGACCACTGCTGCTGGTGGCATGAGAGCCGACTGCAGATGGCTTGAAGATGTGACGAAAGCTCTCGTCAGTCAGCTTCTGCCACTTCATGTACACATCTAGCAACAAAGATAGGAGAGGACACCAAGGCAATAAAGACAGATTAATGACAATCGTAACCATGAGAAGCAGTGTAAGATATCTTCTATGTAGCTGTTACAATGTGAGGAGATACCAGTGGTTTGAGTAATTTACAATGTATATGATCGACTAATCAGTGGATAAAGAAACTATCTCATGAATTCTGGAGTACACAAGTACAAGTAAACAGTAGATAGTAGATTGCAATGTAACTTAAAAAATCTGAAAAGCCTTAATATAAAAAAAAAAAAGGCTTACATAAAGTTTTTTTCTTTAAGTAAAATTTTGAGTTAGTAAGTTTTGTTCATAAAATTTCTTGCTTTGAAATCAGATTTTTGTCCTTTCAAAAATGTATCCATCAACTCTGATGACCACTGAGACTGTCCCTTCTTTATTTCTAAACTAAACTCTAACAGATAATTAGTATCTTCCTTGAGGATGTTTTTATTACCTATGTTCTTGGTTGAAAGAGTAAAGCCTCTTCCATCAGCTGATAGCATGTCTGCAAGAGTTTCAGTAAGATTGTCAATGCTCTTGACAATAGTAAATGGCCCCACATTGACCTGTGCAAGAAATACAGACCCAACAACAAAAAGTCAGACCAAAATTCATTAAAGAGAAAGGATGACTTCCAGGGTTCAGGAGTCTGAGAAAGTTATTTTACATCATCCCTGAAAATGGAACCAAATATGCAATATAAAAATGGCAAGAGACCTTGATAAGGTAAAAGAAAAAATGAATTGAATCTGATATGCAGAGAAGTTTTGTCATACAACCCAGTAACAACTCTGGTTTACTTTTCTGTCTGGTTAGACCTGATATTCACAGTCTGCTTGAATACAAAAAAATGCTAACTACTCAACACTGTACATGTAAGTTTTATTGTAATTTGCGAAGGTAAACATAAAAAATAACTTCAAAAATCTTACTCTGCAACTAAGTTAAACTTGAGCAATTAAAAAAAAAGAAAATGACAGATGGTGAACCGTATTTATATCCCTCACTTCATTACTCACCCCATCCTCTGTCAGGCCTATCCACTGTGTGGCCATGTGGGGCTCAAGCATCAAACTCGCCATCTTTACATAGCTGGTAGCAATAGACACCATGACCTCTGCAGCATCAACCCTGGCAGAGTGAGAGCTAGCTAGTGAAGTCAGGTCCATCTCAATCATTTGGGTGAGATAGAGGACATCACTGGAGGTAAGCAGGTTAGGGCCACCTGCCTCCAGCGTGTGCAGAACAGCCTGGGTCAGCTGCTGCAGCAAGGTCAGATCTCTATCCCAGGAGGCGTTAACACTCAGCTCTTCCATCACCTGAGAAAAAGGAGGATTGGTCAATGGGGAAAAAATAGTTGCAATGGAATGCTACCAATTCATTTATTCCCTTTCTACACAACTCTGAACTGCCCGAGTTGCTTCAAATTTGTAAAGCCTTTCATTTTTTACGATTTCAGTGTGCACCATTTTCTCTGTATTCTCTGTTGTTGAGCTGCCCCTTCACCCATTTCACCCAGGTGAATTCTTGATATCATACTTGACTTATAAACATGTGCTGTGATGTGCTACAGTTTAACTGTCCAACTCACAGGTTTGGTCAGAGGGTCCTTGCTTAATCTACTGAAGAATGGTGTCTTTGGAATGGGAATAACATCCAGCAATTCTGCAGACATACACAGAGACATATATCATACAATATGAGTGTGCATTATATCACAGAAAGACACAACACACTACAGCCATAAACATTCCCACTGACACTTGGTATATTACTATATTGGTTGTTGTTTAACAAAATTTAACACTTTATGCAACGTTAGTTTTCTAATTGGATTGCATTGAAATGTCCATGTGATTTTCATGGTTCCTCAGTGATAGATAAAACAAACAAAATTCTCATGCTACATCAAGAACAAAGTGCTTCAAATTCATCAACATGATTATTATTACCTTTCTTAAACTGGCAAACGGCCCCTCTCGATGAGTTACACTGAGCTAGATCCAAGCTGCCAATAACAGGGTTAAAGATGTCACAATCCCCTTCAGACTGAGACTGTGGGCGGTGTAACAACTTAAAGGAGAAAGTTTGATTTGGCGAAGAAGTTCCCTCCAGAAGGGTATCCAAGAATGAATTTTCTAAGACACGGAAGTCCCCTTGTAAAGGAAATGGTGAAGGTTATTATTTTCATGTCAAATTCTTTAAAACAAGAGAGAGATATAAAAATACAGATTGCCATGTCCAATCACAATGCTGTGGATAATATTTATCTTGCAAAGACAAAAAATAAAGAGCTCATTAAGATGTTGTTCAAGGCAAGAGAATCAGGCAGGTTTCATAAGCCAAAAAATCAAAAGCATGATGTCTAATCAATAAGGATTAAAGCTAAACAGCATAATAACATGCTTTTTCCCAATTAACTTCACATGGTCAGTTATTAATTTTTTCTCAAATATGAGCTCCATAAAGTTGTTAAGCTAGCGCTCCTTAAGCTAACAAGATTTTGGTTAAGAGGAAGGTTAAGGTTGTGTTCATGGCAAACAGAGTATGGCTTAGTTATGCCAGATAAACTGGTGGTCAATGTTCCGGAAATGCCTTTGGTTATGTCAAATGTGACACTATATAAGTTTGGAAATAATAATTTGTTTTAATAAAAATGGTTGTTATTTTATAGAAAGACTTATGGGGTAGATGCATTGTAATTTCTAGTTTAAAAAGAACTTGGTGTCATTTAAGCATAAGGCTGCCATGTATGGATGGATGAACAGACGGAATTAAGGTTTTGGTCAAGGACACTTTGGTATATGATAAGTGCTATTGAGTGTTTAATTAGAGTCTTAGTTGTTACAATGATTGACCCTATGCACTTCAACTGCAGGAACCTGTCACATTAGAGGGACAAAAACTAATGAGTCTGACCAGGCACAAGGTGCTGTCATGTCAAAGTTTTATAACTAAAAGACTGAAGGAGTAATCCTGACGGTGGTCAGTCCTTCATGGGCTATTGTGCACAAATCCAGATGCTGTGTGTATGGTGATCTTAAAAGAATCAGCAAATTAAATCCTACACTGTAAATGAAGATTACCCAAACACTGTAAGTTCACTATCCTTTTTGCATGTTCAGTTCCAGGAGGAGGAGTCACTTTTTTGGATTTTTATTGCTCACTGGGGAGCATGATGTCAGAATGGGAGAAATTTGTTTTAAAGGGTGGGATCCAGAGTGATGTGAGTCACAAAACATTTACAAGACCCATTAGAAGCTGTACCGTCTGCCAGTTACAACTTGGTCAACATCTCTCCTTTTCATTGGAAGGTGAAAGCAAGGCAGAAAAAGGGGGACAAAAAAATTTCCTCTCTCCTTCAATCTTATTAAACTTCCAGTACTGCTTAGTGCTGGAAAGAAAAATCTGTGTGTCTGTGGGTCTGTACAACTGTGTTTATTGTGTTTACAGTACTGTGTGGCTTTTTGCTGTACACAACTTGAGCCATGTCACAATGGATATCTGACAATACCAAGCCCTAAAATAATACTTGTGTTTTCCATCATAATATAGTTGTGGACAATAAATACCTCGTCAGTGAACATTTCAGCCTGGGTTATGTCCTGATGTTTAACAATGAAGAGCACTACTCCCATGATGCCTCTTCTCTAGAGGCAGACATTAAATACTTTCATTTTAAAACATGTTTTCTGAACTATTTAAGGCCACCTTTTATCTACAAAAAACAATGTAAAGTTCATCATGTTTTTGCTATTGGTTTTGGAGAAGTGTTATGTAGAGGAACATGAAACTGCTGTTTTGGGTCTGGTTATACCTGCAATTTAGTCATAGCATTTGTTTTACCCTGCTTGGAATAGGAAATATCAGGCCAGCTCAGATCTTGGCATGTTACTGAAAAGTGAGTGGTCCCAAATTACTTTTAAATGGTCTCTTTGTGAAGTTCTTTTTTTCTACAATGCAACCCCGCCCAGCTGTAGCGCCAAACGAGCTAAACTGTGAAACAGAATTTGAGGAAAAAACTTTACCATACCACTGGACCTTGCGGACAGATTATCTCTTCTATCTTTTATGGTGTAAACAGCTCTTGGATTTCTCTGTACTTGTTTATTAGCTCCATGCAGATTCCTGTAACCTTTCCACTTCTTCCCCTGCCCTAGCACTGCATCCAAACAAATGTACCTTGACATGGGTTGTCTCTCCGAAGCTGTGTAACAGAGGACTCTATTTCCAAGGCAGCTGCACTCCACTTGAATACCAGCCCAGAGGAAATGGGTGAACACTTCTTTTCCATGGTGTAGATTTCACTGCTGTTCAATACCCGATCCCATATGTGCAGCTCTGTAATGCTCCCTGAGAATGACTCGTCCTTTTTAAAAGATCCCCCAAAGGTGTCCTGCTCCTGCCCAATAATGAAAAAGCCGTCATGGCCAATGCTGTCAGAACTGTTTAGGCCATCACCCCTTGAGACCACAAGGCCATGAGTAAATAGTGCCCAGCGTCCACCATTCTTGCTCCAAGAAACACACACTGAGTGCCAGGAGTTGTCGTGGTCAAAGGCTTCTTGGTAAGGTCCATGAATACCATGGACGAGCAGAGCCAGCTGAACAAGCTTGCCCTGGATCAGGTTTGCTCGAAGCTGGAACTCATTTATATATGACTGGATGGAATAAGAGAAGATTGTGGAAATTCCAAAGGACTTTGGATCAAAGCGAATCCGAGTGCAAATGGTCACTGAGCCCATGGCAGAGAACTTGTGCAGGAGACGGGCATACTTTCTGTCGGAGCGCCCATCAAACTTCAGAATCAGGGTTGGGGATGAACCTTTGGTTTAATACCAAACACAGAGTAGAAAGTGACATGACTGTGAGGGAAAAATCCTGGCTCAGGTCTCGGAAAAAAATCCAACCTAATCAAAAAACTGCACTTGGTGGTTTTATCCCTAATGCAAATACTTTTTTTATTCACTGTTGCAAGTGTTTTATGGCAGCATCATCAGCCCTGTTTTATATTTTAGTACCCTTTAAGTCAGTGAGAAAGTTAGTGAGAAAAACAGCCAACTACAGAAACGGAGCTCATATTAATGTAAAGCTAATATTAATATAAAGTGTTACAAATGGCATACTGAACCTACTTGTCAGATGTGGAGTCACTTTCCTGGCAATCCACACAGGCTGAGAAATGTTCAAGGATTTTAAAAAAACGGTTAGCTCTTGGTTCTCTCCTGGGTTCGAGACAGTGGCTAAGGCCCCAAAGCGCTGTTTGCACAGTTGCCCTGCTCTGTTCCACGACAGGCGATCAGGCACATACTCATAATAGGACTCATCGTATGTCGGGGTTCTGGTTTGTAGTGTAAAGGCTGTTAAACAAAAAGAACAGAGAGAGGTTCACAGCAAAACACTGGCTAAATGATTATGTAAAATTTTCCATGCCATTTTGTTAAGCAATGATAAATGAGTAACATCCATGCATCAACATGCATAACATGCATTAACATCGAATCTCCCAGAAATCTTGCAAAATTTCCAGAAAATTTGCAAAAGGAGTTGTGAATTGATGCACATGTCCATCCACTAATGTTGTGCAAATATGCCACTAAATCACTGCAGAATAAGAGGGCACATCAAGAAAATGCAATCAAAAGAGCATCTGTCGAATCTCAAATAAAGGAAAACCAAACTTGGAAACATGACCTCAAGCTTATTTTGTGTGTTTTTTATTTCATTTTTATTTAAAGTCTTCATATCTGTCCCCACAGGTGGTATTTAGTCTACTGTTATAACACAAATCTTTTCTTTCAGTACTTTTAAACCGTTTATGCACAAATTATAAATGTGCATACAGGCAGGTGGATGTACCCACCAAGAACTTAACTTGCTGGTGCACGTGCACCTGTCGCACACTAATGGCTTCGTCATACCAATGTCTTAGTCACATCCTATTGTGTTTGTATGCGAATGTTAAGAAGCTCTCAAGAAGTTAAGCTTTATTTTTTTTTAGGTTATTCTGACTGTTTTAAAGCAATTCTTAAGCTAACTTAGATACCACTGGAAGAAAGTGAGGAAAGGCAAAATTTGGATGTATAAAGTTACCTGTACAGGTCTTAGCACTACTGCTAGCTAGCCTCTGAGTCTTAATTCAGTCAGCTCTGTCTTACTAGTTGTGGTTACAGATGGTCACTTGCAGTCTAACCGCCAACTTGTTGAGACCATTGACGGTATGAGGTTGATACCATTCTAAATAAAACAAAAAAAGAGTGACTCACCTGATACAGAGCTGTAAAAACAAACCTGAAAAATAAGTTTAATTTTGGTTAGCCCATAAACAAGGGTATAAAGACGAAACACGTCATAATCTTCTTTACCAATGAGATATGGTAACAGGCTGCAGGTGTTCTAATTTAGTGAAAAAGAACCACAAGTGGGCGAAGAACGCCTACGTTTCCTCCGCCAAATAGTTCCAACATTTACACCACTTGTCTCCGGCTTTTGCATCAAGGTTAAAAAATAAAACGAGTAAGGTCAGATGGTTATTACGCTTTAAGATTATAATAATAAGCTTAATCCATTATTTATTGCATTTTTGCGCAATATTACATCGCGCACTAATATAAAAAACTGCTAAGAACGTTTTAAGCACTGGCTAATTAATGAATCCTAACTGACTCTGCAGTCATTTAAAAGGAAGTATTTGAACTCACCACAAATGAAAAGCCTGCTATCAAACAAGATAAACTAGATATTCTCCTGGAGAAAAATAGGCCTATATTTATTTAAGTAGGCTACAGCTGCTTTAATTAGTCCGGAAGAAATGCACTTAGGTGATAAGAAACTCACCTAAACATAAGACACGTTAAAACATTCATGAATTAACTTACAAAGACAATCAATTATATGACTACATTTAATTTTATTTTATTTTAGTATTTTATTTCAGCTATAACTTCACAAGCTGCTTGTTTACAAAACTGTCATTCTGCATATGTAGCCTACACACGGTGCATGGCATTTTGTGCCTAATTATCTTACATGGAGAAATGAGTCAGAAAAGCCTGTTGGAAGCTTTGGGGATATGGCCGTTTTACATAATTTTGAAAAACTTTACCCATGTTTGTCTAAAAAATTCTACAGCTATGAAAACGTAGATATAAAGATTACTTACAAACAGGTTTAAATTGGGAAACAATAACCAGTTCATCCTGTGGGGGGAAAAAAAGGTTTTTTAATTCACATTAACTTCAATTCACTTTCACAATACTATGCTTTTGTACATTGATCAAATGCATGAAGCAAAAATCATCGACTGTTTTACCTGAATTATTGGTGTTGTTAAAAACTTTTTTGCGCGTCTTCTCATTCCAATCGCGTCGTGTCTGTGAACGCAGCATACAACCACTCCTTAGAGCGACGATCTTTTTTGTTTGTTTTGTTTTGTTTTTTGTTTTTTTTTCCAGTTTAGTGTATTCAATTCCAGTAGCTGTAAGTAACTCGATTCTCTTTCCTGTCAGTCCGTCACAAAAGTCCAGAAGGAACGCTGGTGGTAGTTGACTCCTTACAGCATGGGTGTAGAGACTGTACAGAGAGGAGGAGTGGGTGTAACCTGCAGCGAGTAGAGCAGATGGTTACCAAAAGTAGGGTTCAAGGACCTCCAAGGGCCCTTGAGTTGCTTCCAAAGTGTCTAGTCAAGCTGGAGGCTTGCACAGTGATGTAATAAACCGATAAATGGAAAACCATTAATCAAGTAAACTGATGCAATGTGTTCGATCAACTGGTTTTCATTAGTGTGGGATCCTTTTCTGAGGTTGCCTGATGCTGTCATTCCTAAAGCAGTCTGCAAGGACAACCAGGCAGTCCCTCAATTTACTGGGAGGGCTGTAACACAGCACTTTAACCCCTAAAAATCAACAGAGTGAGTTTAATTTATAAAAGATTAATCACGTGTCCACCTACAGACAGAAACAATTTACCCAGTGTGAATACCAGGGACAACAATGTACTATAGGAGCTAATACATATATATAAATCTGTGAAAACAAACATTGTACATAATAAAAACATTTTAAGGATTTAATTTATTAGACAGTAGTTATATTAAGAAATGTATAAATGAAAGTTGATAAATTTGTTAAACATGTTTTTAGTTGCAATATAGACTGTATTTTATTCTGGTGCTAATTCTCAGCTAAGTCATATCTTCCCATTATAGGTTCAGACTTTACCAGGAGTTCATTTTTTCCCAAATAATGACCAGCAATATTTTAGATTTGGCCTCTTGTCAAATCAAAATTCGTTGCAGAAGTACAAGTTTCTGTATTATTTTGAAGCACAGAATTCTTACATAGTATTACAATGAAACATGACACCCTGCTTTGTGAAGTACATGTATTTAGAAAATAAAAAACACTGAGTGTACACACATTTCTCCTGAGTGCAAAATTTAGTAGTACAATATACAACGTAAAAGAACCAAACTCAATGCAAACAAAATCTGGTACAAGAAATAATACATATTCAGCAGAGTATAAGGAGAAGGGCTTTCAACACTTTTTTCATTTTTACAAAAAGCTACCAGAGCCGCTACATATTGAAATCTTGCATTGCTTGAATTGATAAACAAAAGCAACAAAAGAATAGTTTAGGGAACTTTGAAAAAATAAAGTACAATCAAGTGAAACTGGCATAGCAAACGTGAACATTCTTCTTAAGCTGATTACTGGTCCTAATTGTGTAAATCCATAACAAATGACTTTCTGGTGACTGAAGTCTATTCAGATAATATGCAGATACAGATAATATATATATAAAAGAGAATTAAGAGTGTGTAAATATAATGAAAAAATGTATTATCAAATTTAATGGCCACACAGAAGAAGACTGCCATTTGAGCTGCACGACTCACTTATTACCAGCAGAAATCTGACGATAGTTTTCTCAATTATAAGAAGTTCATTTTAACAGCAAATTTAAATCGTACATGATGTAAGCACATCAAAAAGAAAAGCAGTGGATAAAGGCATATCACACCCAATGGGGACTTCCTTTTGACAGCACCCCTTGAGGGAGATAGTACACCATCTTATTCACAACTCGATTTCTGACAGTGCTATACGTGGCAGCATTCTCCATAGTTAAAATTTCATCTTCTGTGCCCTTATCGGATGCAGCAGAGCTTCCACTCTCTCCTGCCCTCCGTTGGTCCCAGGTGGAAGTCAGGGATTGGAGGCCAGAATGGAGTTCTTTTTGAGCGGCCATCACATTTTGCTCACAGGGAAGCTGCAGAGCTAGCGTCAGTGCTCCATCCTTACACAAACCAGTGATCAGTTCATCGACAGCCTTGGCAGAGGAGGAGATCCACTCTCTGTAGCTGCTCAGGTCAGAGTCTTTGTCTTTTCCTGAAAAGGAAGGAAAGGAAGACGACAGTCAGATAGAAGAAGAGACACAACAGTAATCTGTTTTATTTTCGCTGCAGACGGTGTCCATGCTGCCAGTCACTTTGCTAGCTAACCATCATCAAAACTCTAATACCCATAATCTACAGTATTTATTAAAAAAAAAAAAAAAAAGCCATTGTAACAGTGATGATGAATAAAATATAGTTTAAAAAACTGGAATAATCAAAATTTCATACCATATTATAAAACTGAATAAGCTTTGATTAGCTGGAAAAACTGGCAAGGCTGTTATAGAAACACCAACTAAACCCACATTCGTCTAAACATAATAGCTCTATTAAGTTACTGAATTTAGATGTTGTTAAGTTGGTACAGTTGGTTTACTTTGATGAATGACATCAATGAGTAGTTTTAGTGGTAGAAAATAGAGCACAATGAAATGTTTTTTATTTTAATAAAATGATATATGAGTGAGGTTGTGGTAATTACCTTTTTTCTAAAAAATGCCTTTTTTTAAATTATGTTTCAACTGGGCATTTAGAAAATCATTTTTAAGAACTGTAAGAGTGAAGAAAAAATCAGCTACAATAAATGGCTTTGGCCCTTGACATACTGTTTATTCTATTAGTTCGGACCAAGGAATTTGTACTGTTACTGTCCAGTGGAAAATTATACTTGATAAGAGTTCTAGCGTAACATTCAGGGCGTATGTCAGAAGCTTCACCTCGCAGGGCGGCAGACAGAGAGGAATGCAGCTCTCTGACAGCTTGGTTCAACTGAAACAGCCTGGAAGCTGCAGTTCTC
The DNA here is from genome assembly GCA_029814765.1 of Acanthurus leucopareius. Lineage (NCBI taxonomy): Eukaryota > Metazoa > Chordata > Actinopteri > Acanthuriformes > Acanthuridae > Acanthurus > Acanthurus leucopareius. Next base: position 12,140,259 of record JAQMCX010000045.1, on the reverse strand, counting down.
AGTTTCTGCAAATGGGAAACTGAGGCCTCCTCCTCCCCTTCCACCATCTCCCCAAGGTCAGTTTCCTTCTCCTGTTTGAAAACATGAACACACCCAAAAACTGAATATGAGAAAGAGCAAATAAACAGTACTAAGTGTAACTAACAAAGCTTAAAGCCAATTCAAAACTCACACAGATGTAAACACACACAGTTGCAAATGATGTCACTGAATGACTGTGGCTTCCATTTCTATTACATAAACCTAATGGCATCCTTCCCAGTCCACAAAAGTACAGCAGAAATGTTGCGCCATGCCGTTTACTCCAGCACACAGTTATGTACACAAGCAATTTCACCTTAGTTTACCTTCTTGTGCTGCAAATAAAAATCTATAAATACCTGTGTATAATTAAATATTATCAGGTTTCAGTAGTTTTTGTACCTACAAATTTGCTTAAACTAAAATTATTAGCATAGCATTTGACCACTAATTGTAATCACTGTAACTCTGTAAATCTACCTTCTCTATTTTACCAACATTTAAAAAAATATATAATATCTGTCCTTAGATGTTTCTCAATCAAAACAATGAGAAAAAAAAATCGGTTTGATTATTTAGTAAAGTAGTGTGGGACCACTCATTGTCTTATGTCAAATATCAGTGGAAAATTTACCTGACTGACTCAGGCAAAAGTGTTCAGATATGAGGTAATTTTTTACGGTTTTATCCATTTACTGTCACTCTCTGATTGGTGTTACCCCGGAGATAGTGACAACGAAATGTAACCCACAGTTACCTTAAATAAAATTATAGATTTCCTTGGGTTTAAACATTGATGGAAACATTTGGAATAATGTGAGTACACAACAAAACTCAACTATCTGTAAACATTAAAGATTATAAGTTATATTCACTAATTGCCCGATTCTGAAGAGTTGCAATCAATAAAAGTCCATTATTGTTTAGTTTAATCATTCAGCTACAGAGAAAAATAAATAAATAAAAATGCATTTTCATCTACCATCTTACACATGTGTAGTCCTTGGTTACATGAAAGCGATTGCCTTAGGCTATAATTCAGGTTTTTTTGACCACAATAACACTGTTGGCAGCAAAGCTTCTGTGCCTATATGTGTCAATGATTGGCTTTAACAAAAAACTGCTAGTTTGTGTGGCTAAGATAACAGCAAACAAGCCTGTTAGCTGTGACTGATGCCACTTCATTCAACACATTCATTACCTGAACGATAGGCAAGGGACGACTGCAGAGAGATAAGCCTACAGAGCATTGAGCTTTACAGGAGCAATAAAAGCTGAGTGGCATCTTTAACAGGGCTGTTGTGGGTGTGGGTATTAATCTGTAACAGTTACGCCTGTGTCAAGATGGAAGATTATTTTTAACCTTTACATATCCAAGCAAGCTTTGCTGAGCATAAATCCTTACTTCGAGACACAGTTTAGCAAAACAAGTACCAGTAGTTCTTGTTATGAAGCTGAAGAAAGTTAATCCCATCATTTAATCACATTTTAGTGAAATATTAGTCCATTTGAGGTGATTTTGTAAATCATGGCTTTTCAAAATCAAACCTTGGTACAGGGAGGAAAAAAAGAAGGCCATGTGTGGAAGGAAGGGCTGAGGAGTTGTCACTGGAGTCAACACAATAAACTTTGATAAAATTGGAAAAATCAAGAGTTGAAACCTGAACAAAACTTTCAAAAGATGTGTAGAGATCAGAAGCCTTTTTACAATATTAACAAAGCTTGTATGTCGTAGTTTATTTTGTTGCTGAAACTTACTGTAATATGGCAATGCATGTAGTTCTGCAGAGCACGGGCCATGTCAAGTGTCTTGGATTTTAGGCTCTGCAGGACCTAAGAAGGAGAGATGGATTATCAACCATGACACCTCATTTTAAGTATATTTACCTACATCTTTATGTTAAGTAATGTATCGACACAAAACGTAGTTTTATAACCATGATAGACTTGACCGGATGATACAATTTCTCTGCCACAAATGACAACATTTAGGTTATGTGATCTCTTACTGGATTCCTGGGATAGGCCAGCTGAGCCTCTCTCAGCATTTCCCTGGTGATTATGAGGCTCTCCTCTAAAAGCGAGTGAACGCCCTTATTGGTCCCCTTTAGCAGACACATGACAACGGATTGCTAAAGAGACATAAACATGCATTAAAAGATACTAAACACAATAAACAAGATATCTCTGATGGTTTAGAACAGTATATGAGTAGTATAGCTGACCAATAATGGATGTTTGAGACCAATACGGATCTAAAATTTTAGAATTTTAAAAAACTCTGACAATTAAATACATCTTCAATCTTAACTGCTCCTCCTTGTACTGATAGTTGCGTACTTTTAAAAGACTGACAATTCTAAATACTCCCTTACATTTCTCTCCATTTACACATAATGAGATACAACTGCACTTGCACATAAACAAATCAAACACGCCCTATCCTTATTCCGCTCAATAATTCCAAACCCCCTCATGTCTTCCTAACTCTGAGATCCACATAGCTAATATTTCATTCTCCATTATTGTGGAGTGGGGGCTTGATTACTGTTACCCCAGAGCTTTGACATTGATAGTAGCTGCTGTGGTATTAATGGTGATGTTACCTTGCCTGTGGCCTGGGCACCATGCTCCATAGTATTCAGCTGCATGCCTGTCATTGCCGCCAGGTGGCCAAGTGCAAGCAATGCAGCATTCAGGCACTGACTGCTCTTCCTCCTTGCCTCTGTTACCATTGATGTAATCTCAGATTCACATCCCTGGATTGAGAGAAAATTTTCATTTTCAACAAACAGGTGGAATTAAAATTGATTTAGCAGTAAATCAATGTGAGCAAGCCAACAAAATGGTCAACACAGTCTGAAGGGTCAGTAAATAAATTAAAATGCTGGAGAATATGAAAAATCAGGAGTGAGAGAGGACAATTGTGTGTTTAGGTGCTGAGGCTGGTAAGGAATTTAGATTTATTTTCCATATATTCATGTTCTGTTTGGGGCTCAAGGTTGAGAATTCCCTCTGCTTGGTCATTTCCATAGACAGAGCTCAAACAGCTCAGAGCTAAGACACGTCAATTAATGCTGTGCATTTTGATTAGCCACAAACTGTCAAAACTGCACTAAACTGAAAATCATTTCTCAGTCCAGATTTTGCACTTTTTTAAAACCAATTTATATTCTGCAATTGCCAGAAAAGGCACTATATTATATTGTTGCATGGCACTGGTTGCAGTGTGTCCATTATTTGTGTTTACCTGAATGAGCAGCTGAAAGAAGCCGCCCATCTTCTTGACATGGCTCTTGAGCTCCTCAGCGATGGTGTAGAGCAGGCCGGAGGAGGGTTTAACGCTCGACAACCACTGCATGGTAACAAACACTGCGCTCTCAATGGCTGTGGTGGCCTTGACCAGCTGAGTTTGGGCCTCTGAGTTACTCACAAACACTGCAGGGGAAAAGGACCGCAATAACAGTTTGATTCAGGGTTAACTAGCATTAGCTAGCTCCTTTCCACATTCAAAGAAAATTAAATTTCAGCTTGAATCTCACCTTTTTCCTGGCTGTCATCATCCAGGCCGTTGTATAGGTCAGATATTATTTGAACTGCCATATACACTATTTGCAGATCCAAGGCCAGCCTGTCTGCCATGCTTTCTTCTGTACCATTACAGCCACGCAGACGGGCCACTGACTGGCCAATCAACTCCTTGCAGATGCCAGGCAAGGCAGAGTCTGTGCTGATGGAAAGGGTGGATGGCGCTTTGACTACACCCATTAGCCCTGGGACAGACACAGTGAAGAGTTTGGGTGTGCACACATGACCTCAGTAGACCTCATTCTTGCGACACTGTGTCTTAGAAAAATTCAGTTGTCATAAAAATCAAGTCCAGCATCCAGTCTCACTCAAACTGCAGTAAGACTTAATCATTGAAGTAATTTCCTCCACATTTATTCTGTGTAGTAATGAAGCTTATTTCAAATTTAATATTTTATGTGCAGATAAAACAACTTGTACCCTTCTGCCCCTTTACACTTCATAGCCAGAAGTCTGCGAACAAGTGTTCAGTGAGTGAGCAAATGGATGGTTACATCAGATACTGGTCAATCTTGTGTGCAGAGTTTTACACACTTTTCCTTACAACTAGTTAATCTTTATTTTCCCTGTACTGAAAATGACATGACGAAGACTACTTTAAATATGCTGTTAATCAGAAAGCTGGAAACACTTGAGTATTTTTTTTAGTGGCTTACCAGAAGACTGTGAAGTGCTGTTGTGAAGGCTCTGAATTGGATGGACCCGGATCTCGTAGAGACGCCCTGAGATTCTCCTGCTCTTTAACAAGCTCCTGCTCCTGATGTCAAACATAAGATATATGTAAATTCATTTTCGTATGCATATAATGAACACACATTAATACATTTGAATATTTATACACATATTATGCATGTTGATGAACTAGTTCAGAGGCTCTTGGTGCCCCAGGACAATGAAACAAGTGTGTTCTTAAATGCTCTTAACTGCATTTGTTGTAAATACCATCATGCTGTGAACATTTTTGTTGTTACAATACTTTTAATATTTTTTTAGTTTTAACAGTTGACATCTGTTACTCATCATACTGCCTTATACATTTTTTATTTGTGCATTTACATAGTAAATTTGAGTATCAATATTTATTTGCTGATATTGTTATGATTGCTGATTTTGAAAGGATTAGAAAAACACCACTTTTAACCCTATATATGTGAACGGCACCTCTCTAACTGCTTTCTGACATGGTTAATCTCATTTAGAGTTTGTAATGGGGACATTAAAACATGGCTTAGAATTTATATTGCAAAGATGTATGATGTAACTCATAAATACAAGGGTTAAAGTTCAGGTGAAAAAAAGGTTTTCATTATTGTGAACAAGCTACAAGTGGGAAGGCTGGTAAACAGCCAAGATTTTGGCCATCAGGGTGAGGCACGGGTATAACGGAGAGAGAATAGTTGAAGGAACCACAGAGCCTGTGCCATGTTTCATTTGGCTGTGTCTGCTGGTAGTCCAGGCACCACCAGGAGCACCATAAACATGCTTGACTAAAATAACAAGAATTTGAGGGGAAAATGTTGGAGGCTCTGCATGCAGCATAGGTGCTGTGTGTGTGTGTGTTTAGGTTGTGGGTTGTAGAGGTAGAAACACAGAGACTCTCACTGCTTTTTCTTTTTTTCAAACCATTGGCCTGCTCTTTGTAGAAATTAAATTAATAAACAAAATAATGAGGGAAATATTCTGCAGGGATTAACTTCACATCAACCTTTGTGAAAGAAAGACAGATGTGTTGAGTTTTTAAAAATATGAGCCAGGTTGTAAATCACATTGGTGGAAACTAGGAGGACTGTGCAAATAACCAAAATCTTCCAAACTACTTGACACAAAAGATTTTCCGTGCTCCATCCACATACCTTTCAACTTTCCAAATACACCCATTTGCCTGACGCATTATTCGCATTAAAATGCAATTGGCTGTGAGTTCATTTGAGCTTAAGGGCTTAGGGTTTAGGACTCATACACTCTGAGGCAAGAGCAATGTCCATCCAAGCCCTGGCACTGTAAAAACCAGTGAGGTGGACACTTACAGAGAGACTGTCCTGTCCTTCCCTCAGGAGCTCACTGTGGGTGTTTTTGAACACCTCCCTACATTTCAAGTAATTGGACAAGAATACCAATTAAGGCCCTGAAATCTAATATATATGTCAGATGATGGAACAAGGGATTGATGGATAGGAGGAGAGAGGATGAGCTGGATAATTACCTTCGGCGTGAGAAGGAGGAGGTGGAAGCCGAAGAGGCCGATATATCTTGCTCCCACTCATCATCAGGGTCATAAAACACATCGTCATCTTTAGAGGTGGAATCCCCCTGCGGAGAGTAAACTGCTGCTGACATGCCCAGTCTCATTTACTCAACTTAATAAGAAAAGCACAGCAAAGAGAGGCAGCATCCCTCTGTCAGGTATAAAACAACCCATTCTGGACGGTAAATAAGGTCAAACGACTGGGAAATTGGCAATTGCACTTGAGGTGATGTCAAGACTCTGAATATGCAGGATGAGGTACAGACAGGCAGGCTGGTTGAAAACACTTCCCTCAACAGGCATCATCCATCAGGTTTTTAGATCACTGAACAAATTAAATAAGCAAGTACATGAAAAAGCTTCAGAATTTTCATGCGTTTTCTTGGTACTTGTTGACTGTTTACTAGCTGCATCATTAGTCTACTTACTGCAAAGTTTTCATCATTATCAGATACTTCAGGGTTGATTAATAATTATTACATCCATTGTTAAGATACTGCACACACTGTTAGACTGTCAAATGTTTTGTGTTTTGATTAGATTTTTTGTATTTAAAGATTCCATTTGAGTTTTTAAATGAAACTTTGAATGTCTGCTGTCACACTTTGACATAAAAAAAAATCCTCAAAGGAATACCTCACTTTGAATTAAGTGAGTGATCAGATTTGAGTTTTTGCTTTTTTATTAAATCTTATTAACCGTTTAATGTCAATTTAGAATTTGAATGTAAATGTTACGAATAAAACCCTACACAATATACTGTCCAATAAAATTCTATAAAAAGTCTGTCCAGCCACATATTTGCCTGGATCACTAATTTTAAATAAAGAACAGAGGTTGCTTGATACGATCCAAGAAGATTGGCTGGAAGACGAGGAAACACTGGACAGCAGACAGTCACACCTAATGGCAGTCTGGAGTTTCCTTTCCACCTGACCTGCTAGTCTTTAGACAAGTGGAGGAAACTGTAAAACCACACAGGGCCCTTATGTTTGGTGAGGGTTTTCACCACTGAGCGTCTGTGGTGCCTTGTATATCTTCACTCAGAATTTGGATTAAAACCATCATTACAAACATCCAGGTTCTTTCCACATTAGGGGTCAACTCTGTGGTCCTCTGGTTTATATTTTTCGTAGAGTAAAATGTTAGTGAAGTTTTAGATTCTCCAAGAAGACATGCACTTCGTTAGGCATTAAAGAAATCTTTAACTTAAAAAAACAATTCATGACTTGCAAGGCTGAACTGAATCAAAGCAGACCTGCTCGAGTTCCCTCATGGCAGCCATGTTGTTTTGAAACTTGTCCAGACTCCAAAAAGTGGAGATCCCCAGCTTTGTGTTCTGCACCCGCACCTGGAGCTGACCACCCTGCCCCAGATTCTCATCATCACAGCTTCCATGTCTACAGCAGAGGAGGGAAAAATCATGTTTGGCCTATCCTAATAAAGATGATGATGATTAATGTGTCTCAATATAACAAGATAGGTTTATTGATTCTTGATAGGTTTGTAACCAATCTAACAAATTCTGTCATATGAAATCATTGACCAAATTTTGTCTTTTCAAACCTGCTGAAGACTGTGTTTTTTCTCAGTTTAGCACTGATCTTATTGGCCTCCTCGATCATCAGGGACAACTTCATCGCATCCCACTGTGGAGAGACTGCAATACAAAAATGAAACACACGGCTCCACTACAGTCAACAGTCTTGAGTCAAGAACTTCTAGATTGTATTTTTTTTTTATTTCAAACTGATTTACCCTAGGCTTAACCCTACAAGATTTATTTAAATATTAAGATACCTAGTATCAAAACTAAGGCTACTTTTATTTGTAACTTTTGGTTTTCAAGGACACTTCAGACAAGCAGATTTTTGAAACAATGATTTAAACTGTGTTGATGAAGGTGGATGTGTTTCTAGGATACGGATCATTACATTGCTTGCTTCACTGCCAATATGCTGCTCATGAGGCAACAGGGTGCCCTGGTCCCTTAATATGAGCTGGAGATTGCATTATAGACTCTGCAACAAGAACATCTATAACAGTGGCTCAGAAGCAATAAGAAAACCTTGACTTTTTTGTCAAGGTTTTTTTGTCTTTGGCCTTAATGAGGGAAACATATCAGCTTTTACAGGGACAGGCAGAACAGAGGAGGAAAAGAGTGAATGAATAAATAAATAAATACAAAGAGACGGTTGTATTGTTTGATGACACTGAAGATATGTCTTCCTTAAAACGTAGTTAGGTTTTAGTATTCACTTTACATTTAATAGTGGTTCTGCAAAACAACCACTATCATTTACCTCACAACACCTCCCAATAAAGGATGTAATGAGATATGTTCTGTGGCCTCCCTGCCTCCTTCTCTAGTCCTATTACACTGATGATGAGTCCAGTGTTACATCAGGTCTTGGCAAACACTCTCCACTCTGATGTGTCTGCCTTGCATCAAGGGATGAACCCCACCCATCTGGAACTCCACTAGTAAATTGTAAAATGTAATTGTGATTCCTGACTTCAATATGTGCTCAGTAGCGATTTGAATGCTCTTACCATTTTGGGGAGTTTGATTTTTCCTGAACTCTCTTTTCTTCTGCATTTCCTCAAGCTCTTTGCTGATCTTTTTCTTCTCTGCTTCCAAGGCCTCAACAATCCTGGCTTGTCGCACGTGGTGTTCCTCCATCGCCTGTGAGTGAATCATGGAAACATAAACAACATTAAAACCCACTGGGCCAAAACATTTTGCCTGAAGCCAAGCTACTCAGTGACTCAAAACACATCCCAAATGGCCCATCAGTTAAACATAAAACCCAGTGTCAGCATATTTGCTTTAGCTTCTCAGGCTCATTTGAGATCATCAGAGATCTTAAAAATAAGCAAATGAGGGAGATGGTGTCATTTGCGGTTACGGCTGTTATCCACATTTCCCATAAACTGATATCTAGGGTTCAGTAAGGAGAAAAAGCCAAAAGCTGAGTGAAATAAAATATATTTAAGTTCTTCACTTAGATACTGCTGCTCTACCACCCACTACTCTCCATCACTCAGAGACAAAGTATTCTGACTTTAAATAAATCGACTATTTTGTGTTTGACAGTTATTTTCCTTTTCCTTTTCTAACAGAACAAAGCACACCCAGCACAAAAAAATCCAGGAACCCTATATAGCAAAGATATAGCAAACATTCATTAAAGTGAAGTGGAAATGTAACATTCCCAGGCATTGTTCTGGACTCTGACCTGGGCCTCCATGTGCAGGCGGAGGCGTGTCTTGTGGGTATCCACCTCCTGTTCCAGCTCCCGCTTGGCCATTTTCAGTTCTGCCATCTGACTGGCCACTTTCTGCTGATTCAACTCCTGCTGACGCTTCCGCTCAATCTCCTCATTCTCAAGAAATAATATTTTACATCACTCAGCATTTGTTAAATTGACAGGGTGAAACCAGATCATGGTGCAAATTTAAAACATTCCACATTTTCATAACAAAAAAAAAGGGGGGGGGGGATTTCCTGTACCAGGTCTCTCTCCAAGACTCTGATCCTGTCTTCATAAAGCGCCTTCTGGTCAGACAGCTCCTTCTGGGCCACCTCTTTGGCCATTTGGATTCCTTGCATCATTTCTTTTTTTGCCTTCAACTGGGCTTCCTCAATTTCTGCCTCCAACCTGGGAAACACAAAGATAACTTAAGGGGAGTTCTGAATGTAATCATTATTCTACACACATGGATGAAAATGCATTTAGACCAGGATGGACGCAATAGTGATTCTGCGATTTTATTTTTTATTGGTCTTTGCACTCACTCAGCTCTTTGAGCTGCAAGTAGCTCATTTTTGGCGAATTCAAAGTCTTTGTGGCCATCGCCTGCACCTGTCCAGCATGACACCCGTTTCCCAGACTGCACCTCTGCTGGATGGTTGAAGCGGAAGTAGTGGTCTCCACCAAGAATCACCCTGTCGCCCTGGAAACCACAACCACAAGGTGGAAGAGTTAATTTAATTAAAAAAGGTTAGTTAAGACAGGTTATTCATGTTTGCTTTCGCTGGAAATTTTAAACTAAATCAAATTACAAATAAGCACAAAGAAAACCACTGCCAAAATCTTACTGTAAGCTGGCTGAGGGATTTTAATATTATACTCACGTGGTGGAGGACAGTGGACCCAGATATAAGGTTTCCATTAACAAAGGTTTTGGCGTGTTCCATGGGAGTGATGCTGACCGTATCCTGGATGTTTGTTATAACACTTAAACAAACCAAAAAAGAAAAAAAACTTTAATATTGAATGTCTCTTAGAGTTTAAAAAACTAAGGGATAGTAACTAGATTAAAATTGGCCAGATAGGATTAATAAACTCATGATCAAACATCAACAACATCTGACTGCAGTGGTGCACCTCTGTTGAATAAGCATGCAAACAAGGGTGCCAACAGACAATGGTCTATTCTATATAAACTCCACTACCCAAACAAATAGTTTTTACCAGTGTTGGTCAGCAATGAGGGCTCCTGTCAGCTGGATGTCATGGCTGGACTCAGACTTGAGTTTGCCCACTGTGGTACGACCCTCTTTGATCATGTAGAGAAGCATCTCAGAAAGCTGGGGATCCTCATTCAGGTTAACCAGGTTAGGAAGACGATTGTCCACTTTGAATGTCACACCTGCTTTCTGAAAACACAGAGACAGTTTCCACTTTGTTATAATAATATATTTATCACAGTGTGTTTCAGGGTTTGTTATTTTGACCTTTTAGGGTCAGCGTGGTAAAGATGTTATTGTACAGTCAGACACAATGAATGAGAACCTTGACACAGTGATACTATTTTGAAAGTATCATAAGAGGGTAGGAAGGGGGAAAAAAATGCTCAGAGAAAAATTACCTGCAATTCTTTGGTCTCTTCACGTTTGCGAATTTCAGCTTGCTCCAGTTTCTCTCTCCATGCTCTGCCAAAAAAATAAATTAAAGTAAATATAATAAAAATGAATAATATAAGATCACTAAGATCAAATTCTGCCATGATCCTTAAAGATTTATCCCCTTGTCAATCATTTATAAACCACCCTACGAGCTTAATTTTATTAAAATAATAACATCAACCTTGACTAGTACAATGATTTTATTTAGCAAGGGTGTTTGTTCTGCCTTTTTTAAAAGAAAATACTTGCATAGTACTTTATTTTCATTTATACAGAATAATAAGTAAGACTTGAAGATGAGGAAAAAACTAAAATTTTCTATGAAAATAGAGAAAATACATGAAAATGTATGTTTATTCTTACAGACATATCATTACTGTGACAGTAATGGTATTTTTGTAAGATAGTCTAACAATATCAGCATACAAAATATAAAGCACACTCAAGTAGCAAAGTCAATATGCTGCTCTGAACCGATTCTCTAAACCACTGAAATCTGCTGCAGCATTCACTTACACCCCTTAAATTGGAGACTTATAAAAGCTGGGTCTTTGGAATCAGATAAATAAAAAAGAAAAAGTTATATTTATTGAAGAAATACTGACCGGTTGGCTTCCATCATTTCTCTCTCTTGCTGACAGAGTTTGTTCCTCAGGGCAGAGATCTCCTGCTGAAACAGCCTGACCCTCTCTGGCTCGATGCCCTGGGAGCTCATCTGGGCCGCTCGCAGCTTCTCCACCTCAGCCTTCAACTCTGAAAACACACCAAATTTGTCTAAAATGCTTTGAAAAGCTAAAATATATGAAGTGGGTTAGAGAAAATATGAAAAGAAATAAATATCGATGATATGGAATTGCAGGGAGTTACACTAAAGTTCTAAGAGAATGTTGTAAGACATACAGAGGCAACAGAAATATTCAGATTATGTCATTTTACTAATTAAATGTCACTTACTGAGGACGACTTACAGAGCAGCACTGACCTGATTTATAATGTCTGAGTTGAAGTAATTTTGAGTATGACACACTGACAGGTGATATGAGAGAAATCCACAGCAAGAGCTCCCCTTACTGCTAAAAATGTCAAACAGCAGCACAATCTCCTTGTGAAAAATAATACTTGCATGACAGTTAGCCGCCATCTGCAACAGACAGTGCATAAATATGGCCTGGAGGCAAGGTTAGGGCCAGGCCTTAATTGAACTGGGTAGTGAAGCTGGTGATGGATGGATGGATGGACAGACAGGAGGGTATGAGGGAGAGATGGAGAGCAAAGGAGATCAAGAGTCAGACACAAATAGAAAGACGGACATTCACATATAAAGAAAGAGAATCATACTGACAGAAAAAAGGAGAGGCAGATGAAGGGCTGATGGACAGAAAGACAGAGTGAATGACAGTTCAAATTTTTGTGTGTATGCGCATACATAAGCTAGGCTGAGGCAGTACGTAGTTTTCATATCTTTATACCTTCTAGACATTTCATGGCAATAAGATGTGTGATGAGGTGTGTGTGTGGAGGGGGCTGCTAATAATAGAAGTCATTGTTGTGGCATGTATGGGATTGTATGGCCAACAATGTTTTCTTTCTAATATGCAAGTAGCCTGCTTGAACAGGCCTTGCTGGATATAAATACTCCTGGCCCATTGGATAATGAATAAATAAGAGATAAGAACCCTTCTTCCACTCATTCTCAATGAAGTATCAGGGGACCTCAACTTGTTACCATCTTTAGCCATAACTTTCTTGAGGCAGAAAGTGAGCACAGATTTGTTTTGGCTGGCTCACCATTTTTTATTGAGGCAACATCTAAATACTCCACAACTGGGGCAGAGGCCTCTTTGTTTTTTTGTTTGCTTGTTTGTTTTTTATTAATTAGTCCTGTGATGTTTCCTTTATGCTGTCATTTGCCATCTTTCTGAGCTTTCTGAGCCCACTGGTAATACTGTGCACTGCAATGCATCACCTCAAGACAGCATCTCTTTATTTGTTTAATAATCATACCTGCCAGATTTCTATATACCATAATACCTTTATACTCCCAGGCCAAAATGAGGCTATTGATGACAGAGGAATTATCAAAAACATGCTCTGCTGATTCAAACATGAGTTGTACTTTAAGTTCTTTCATTGTAAACACTGTTCACTGCTTGGTATAGAAAAGCTTCCCTCCTAAATAAGAACATACAGGTGTGCTGCTGTTTGTGTAGGATGGCAGATGTTCGGGTTCACAAAGAACTGCCAAAAACACAATGTGCAAAAAAATCTCTAACATCAAAATTGTTTTCTCAAGGTTGCAAGGTTTTTTGTCAGTCCTATTCCCCCATCCCATCAGTTGATTCCACAGAGGCTAAATCTTTTTTTAAAACTGTCAGTGGTGGCCAAGGACAACCTCAACCTCATCCATCTAACAACTGGCAACATTCACAGTAAGTAAACACCCCAGAATCACTGAAACTCAGCTTCAGGCAAATGGGGAGGATGTTCAGGCATTTACAGACAGGTTGACAAACGCGCCGATAAGCTAACTGAAGTACGATTTAGGACAACATCTTAGATATAAATAAACAGGTCTACAAAGCTTATCGCAGTTATAACAAATCAAGAACATGCAAGAGCTGAATTAACTCCAAAGGAGATGTTAGAATGTGAATATTTTGAGTGTATTTTCGAGTGTCTGACCTCTGATGAGCTTGGCACTGGTGTCCTCATTGACTTTAGCCACATTAATGATGGTGCGGGCCTGCTGAGCATAGCGCAGAGTGCTTAGGCTTTCCTCCACATTGCTGCCTGCTGGGCTTAGTGTGGCGATCATGGCTGTCTTGGAGTTACCACCCAGACTCTCTTTTAACAGCCTGCAGCAGAAAAACAAAAAAAAAATATAAAACACAAAGAGACTTAGCTGGGATCATCTTTCAAACTGGAAATGAGATCTGCTCAGATATTGCACGTGAGAGGAAAACATGAAAAATATGTAGGCAAGATTGTCTTTTCATTACATTTATTACATTGTCTTTACAGTTCACAAGCATTCTGATCTCTCACCATGTCAGGACAGACTCTCTGTATGGAATGAAGACCTTCTTTCTTGTCAGTGCCTGCTCTGATAGGGCAGAGATTACCTTTCCAAGGGTAAGCAGGGATTTGTTGATGCTAGCACCCTCCTATTTTGACACAGTAAAATTGACATTTCTTGTTTTAAATTAGTACATTCCATATAATGAAAAAGCAAAAAGCATTATCTACAGGATAACAAAGGAGCAAATATTGAAAAAAGGAGAATATGCCAAGATGTTTTTTAGTTCTCAGTCAAAGAATTAATTGAAAATCCAAGTAAGACTTATGTGGCAAATTTTTTCATGTTTAAGTTTTAAACAAAAAAATATTGCTATCAAATTTTGCAGGACTCAAAGTAAAATCTTAAAATGACAAATAACTTATGAGCCAATATTTATTTGCTCATATGGTATCTGATGACACCATCTGAGCAATTCCCATCCTCACTTATGAACATAAAATTACACAGTATAGCACATAGTGTGTGTGTTTGTGTTTTTGTGTGTGTGTGAGCGTACCCTGAGTCGGTCTCCGCTTGTCTGAGCCGAGTTGCAGCGTTCACTGCCTGCCAGGTCCACAAGGTTGATCCTGCTAGTGATACTGTGCTCATGTTCCTCGCCCTCCACACACTCAGTCTGTACTCAAACACAAACATAAATACTGATCAAATGTGAAACACTGAGCTTAAGTACATTGATAACCCCCCTAAAATTAACCAGCATGTCAGAGCTGTTCATTTTTATACTTGCCACAATATTTAATACATTATACATAGGCTGGGGTTTATGTGTGATATGTAGTAATGCTGAGAGGTTCTACCTGAGTCTGGGTCATAACCAGGGTGAACACAGAGTGAGATCTGGAGCTCTTGTCATTCATCCCTGTTGCTGCGGTGGCTCTCTGCTTGTTGCCGAGCTTCAGCCAACCCTAGAAAAAAAAAAGAACTCTGTGAAATATGACTGACTGTCATCCTGGGTTTGTTTCACCAAATTAGCTCTGGTTCTGTTCATGATTCTTGGAAGCTTGGTGCCGTCCAGCAAACCAGCCTGCATTTTCACCAGTTTTTAGCCAATCATTAACAGAGGAATTTGACACTCCAACTTGGTTCACAATTCAGTTTAAAAAAAAAGCTGCACTTTTTGTCTTATCTGGAAGCCAACTATTCAGGTAACAAATAACTTTTTTTTTGGTAGAAGCTCCGTATGGTCCAAAATAAGGTGCTCAAACCAGTTCTATTTTCATGAAAAGGTCCATCAGTCTTAAATCTTTCTTGTGGTTATCAGCAGCATTATTGTATTCTATGCTAGAAAGCTCAATGCTTATCTCATTGGTGTGCCTGTTCTGTTATAATACAGACATTATTATTCAGTTAAATGTTGATGTCTGTATTCTTGGTGTGACCTCTTACCTTACTTGACACTGAACCCCTGACTTGCTCACTTATTTAAAGTTATTCTTAAGAGCATCAGCTAAAAGCCAAGGTTGTAAAAAAGAAAATACTAAAACTGTAGTTTTTACCTACCTGAATGTCATTGTAAGAGCTCACAATATTCCTGTGGAGAAATGACAGAGTAAGCAATTCTGATAATCAATTTTCATGAATGTTTCTTTGACCTTTTATTAAAGAAAAAGAAGGAAAAAAAAGCCTCTTACGCAGAGAGGTCAGCAACATAAGGTCCATGGACTGGATGCTCCCTCACCCTTAGCTTGAAGAATAAATCAACAGGATTTTGTCAACATCAGTTGATTTTACTAACGGCAAGATACATGTTTTCCAATAAATCGTAAAATTAGAATAAATTAGATGCCATGACAAAAATGCAACTTTACAAGTCACAATTGAAAAAAAGTGAGAAAATTAAAAACAACTATAAAAAATAACTAGTAGTTTCCTGGTTTCTGGAGCATATTTCAGTCAGTTGCAAACTACTTACAGGCATCCTTCTCTGGTTCGGTTCATCTCTAGTCACCAGCAGGTCATGGATCTTCTCATTATACACTTCAAAATAGCTCATTTCTACGTGACATTTGACCTGGAATATAGAAGCATTTATTTTAGCCTTTGGGCTGTTTTCTGGAGGACAACTACAGTCTTAAGACGTTTTTCGGAAATCAATAAACTAAAAAGGAGTAAGGGAAGATAGTATTTAACCAGGGAAAAACCCTTGGAGGAGAGATCTTACCTCTTCATTTTCCATGGATGCTAGTCTAGAAAAAAGCTCTTGGCAGAACCGAGGAATTACACCTTCCTCTTCTCCAAAACCCATCATGCTAAAAAACAATGTTATCAAACATTTCAGATGGATGGTTGACCTATTATAACTTAAAATATACATCCCAGTATTAGCACTTAATACACATTACGTTTTTTAAAAAAGGAAGACAGCAGAGAGGAAAATTTTCAGTGAAGCATAATGAATAAAAAACAAAAGTACCATACTCACGTGTATGACTTCCCAGAGCCTGTTTGTCCGTAAGCAAACAGGCAGGTGTTGAATCCTTCGAAAGCCCTCAGCAGCAGAGGTTTAGCCAGAGTCTCATACACCGTCTGCTGGCTGGCAAACGTGGGGTCACACTCTTCCACCGAGCAGAAAGAGAAGTCATAGGTGAAGGAGTACCTTTGTCTGGAGACAGGATGCTGGACAACAGTCTCCTGACCGTTCATGAAGATGACCTGCAATGCCTTCTCTGCCTTCTCCCTGTAACAGGGCAAACAGGTTTACTTTTTTTCAAAAACAGGATTTTGTCAACCAGAAATACTCTTTATTCCTGGTTGTATATCTTAGCAGTTCAACAAACTGAAATCATGCATAGGAGTTTTCCAGGTCAGACAATTTCAACACAGGTGGAGGTATAAGACTACAAGTAAAGATGATTTTCACTAAAACAAGTTAATCGCTTGTTCTATAAAATGCTAGGCTAAATGTCCTGGTGAGGATATCAGGATATTACTTCTTTGTATTAAGCTTACTGTTACATAAGACAATGAGGAGCACTTTCCCAAAGCTGAGAGGGTGGAGCTAGATTTTTTTTCATCTTGAAAAACTACCTCAGTGATTGATCGACAAATTAGTTGATCACTTTGTTTCTGTCAATGTAGAAATCAGTAAAGAACTTAAGCTCTAGTAGGGCAAACAGACTTGTGTTCATTTCATACAGACAATGTTTCTGCCATATTCCTGAGTTTAAATACCCTGAAATTGAGAGAAACAATGAAATTCATTTTTTTCTGCACGTCCATGATACACTTTATTGCCCTGAAAATGAGGTAAAGAAATGTTGAATCACACAAGATCTGATTAAACTACACCTTGGTTTTTTACATTGTTGTTTCGTTGAATCAGACACTTTATTCCTGTTGACTGTTCAGGCTAGTGTAGCATCACATACCTGGCACTGAAAGGCCGTACACGGACTGCAACAGTCACTGCACTGTTTTCCATTTTAAATGAATCCTGCTGCCTCACAGCATCACTGGGTCGGGACAGGGTATCCTCTTTTGGAGCTGGAGCAGGAGTGGAGGTCCTGGCCTGGGCCACGTCTGCTCTCTGACTGAAGGTGGAGGTCTTTCTCACCTGTGGCGTGCCGTGTGGCTTGTGCACACCTGCGGATGCCTTGCTGACCCGAGGAGCAGGTACAGGTTTAGTGTCTTCCGCTTCCTGTCCTCGGGATTTGGGCCTCTCCATGTATCCAGATTTTACTGCTACTAGTTTAGGAGCTTCTCTCACCGCCAACCTCTCGAACACATCTCTCTTGGCGGCGATTTTCTCAAACGGGGTCTTTTTGGTTGGAGTTTTAAAGGTGTGGGCCTGGTCATCTAGCTGCCTACTTGTGGAGGGCGTCTTTCTGCTTGCCGGTGTCCCCTGGGTGTCCACGTGACCAACAGTGTCTCGTCCTTTGCTTTGAGAGGTAGTTTCTCTTAAACTGGTCGATCTAAATAAAACAGGTGTCCTACCGTTTGGTTCACTGAGAACTTTCGGTGTCGATTTTACTCCGGTGCCGCTGACTCCGCGCTGTCCATATGCGCTTTTATCCATTGAAGGAGTCCTGGTCCTGCGCTGCAGGGTCAGTCTCTTCTCTGGAGCTGGTGTGGTATTCTGGCTGCTTTCAACCATCGTATTCTCCGCTGTTTGACTCTTCCTCCTTGACCTCCTCTGCAGAGTAAGCCTGGCACGATAGGGAGTGTGCTGTCCGCTGCCACTTTTTGACAGCGCAGAGATGACATAAGTCCTGTTCACCTGTCGACTTTTATCAGATGACCTGCTGTCTTCACACGCAGAGTCTCCCGATGTTATCTCACTTTTTCCAAGTGTTGTGTCTGTAGCTTTTCGCTCCGCCAGGCGCTCTCTGCCCGGTGTCCTGGACGTCGAGGTTGACATTAGATGGTCATAGTAAGCAGTATGCTTCCTCGCTTGCACGCTAAATAACGACATGGCAGTGGGCTAACGTTACTAAAAACGACGTTAAAATGCGCTAGGGTTAGCTAACTAACGGCAACTCTGCTCCGGTTACTCTAACGTTTCCTAATACAGTACATGACATGAAACCCACAAAAGACAGACACAGGTACAGCTCAGTCCCTTAAAAGTAAACATAAATCCTCTAGAAGAAAAAATAAGCTGCGTCCAGGCGAACAGAGGTGCTTTTGTTTATTATTGTCCCCTCGTCGCTTCCGCCATCGCCCGCTTCAATTTCAAACTGACTCTGCTACTGGCAGCTGATTGGCTGAATTCTCGGAAATCATTACGTCACCTCGTGGAAGAGATTTGTAGATACCTTGACACTAGGTGGCAGCATAATCAAGGATATCTTACACTGTACAGTCGTTCATGCATAGAATCAACTGTAACTTTAAGCTTTAAGGTGGTGCCCTGCTTGTAAAATGATGCTACTCATATTTTCCCTACTAAAGTTACCGTTCTGCCGTTACAAAGTTATGAGCAACGAAACATCTCAAACTTCATCAACTGAGTGAGCGGACAATATCGTTAAAAAAACAGCCCCAGAAAAAGCTCTTCTAGTTACAGACTAAACTTTTACACTCAGTTTGAGTCTCAGTATAGAAAAAATAATGGCATTACAAACTAATATAGTATCACACGGTTTATATGACACATCTTTAAGATTTTGTTTTTTCCACTCAGGCAACCGAGTCAGAGCTGATCACATACCTCAAAGATCATAGGGAACTACAGATCATTAGGAAGAATTCAGTGACTTGCTTAAAGGCATTTTCAAAAAAATTAACAATAGGCTTGAGCCAGTACAAAAAATTTGAGAAAGGACTTTTGATATTAAAACCACCTGTCTTATAACTTGATAAAACATTAAGAAGTAACATTTGCAGTGGGCCCCAGGCTTCAAAAAAGACACCACAAGTACACAACAGCAGTATTAAGACAGACTGTCACTGAGTTGGAAGACTGTGGAAAAGAGAAGATAGTTCCTAGACTTGAAAAATTTCTTAATTTATTAACACAAAAAAATGATAAAGAATACATCAAAATGACATCCATTCAAAAAAACAGTATACAAAATTTAAATTTACTCAAACAGACAGCACCAGTGCAGATCTGTTCAGAAGAACCTGCTACTTTTTACGACGGTCATGTTTCTTTATTATGTCTAATAGATTGTTCTTTGTGACCAGCACATCATCATGCCCCTGCTTGGCTCTCTGTCTCTCCCTCCTCTGCTGCTCATGGAGGTGGGGTGAGTTGAGGAGCTGAGGAGGGAGGATGGACCCTGTGGGTTTGACCCGATTCACTACATCCAGGAACAGCCGTTTGTTGTTGTTGTTGAGAAAGGTGATGGCTGTTCCTCTGTGTCCCAGCCGCCCTGCTCTGCCCACCTGGATGGAAAGAAATGAAGGGAAAAATATAATAATTTGCCTTTTAGTAACTTTATTTATTACTAACTAACAAAGCTTCATTATCCAACAGTGATAACAGTAAAATGAAGTTAAAGTCATCCCTCTGCAAGTTATTGTTTTTCTAATCTGAGTATCACTGACCTGATGGACGTACTCATCCATGGTGTTTGGCATGTCAAAGTTAACCACCAATCTGACATTGACCAGGTCAAGTCCTCTGCCGAGCACCCCTGTACTGATCACCACTTCAAAGTCTCCATCCAGAAGACCCTGAAGACACACCAGAGTAAATGTAACACAGTCAGACATGTTGAGAAAACATTATAAACGAATCTGCTTTTAAGAAATATGAAACTTGGTTTTGTGGCAAAATTTGACAAATATTACATGTAAGGACTTAAATGTTGGTAAAAACAGTATTCATGCTTCAGCACTTTAACAAGCATAACAGTAGATCACACTGGATCTAATGACTTTTTCTTTCCATCTTCATGAACAATTTAATTCACTTTTTGGTCAGAATTTTTAATAGGTGAAATATATTTGCCGCCGTCCCCATCCACAGCAGTTCCAGTACTTCTGTCTCTGTCTCCGAACTGGGAGGGGGCAACCAAAATCTACTCTAAGGAGTACACAGACTATGGAAAAGTACCTCATACAACTGCACTTTAAGAATCCAAACTAATCCTTTAAAAGTAAAATCAACACTTCAAGAAGTGAACAGTTCTCAGCAGTTAAGGTCATCTGCTGTTGAAAACATCTAAATTAAATCTGAATCACTTTAGGCTTTATCTAATTACATTTTTGTTTGTTTTACTTCTCCACTCTCCTTTTTCCTTGTCTTTAAGGATTAATTTCACCCACAGTAGCTGCAATTTGACAGAATCCCTGTGCATTTAATACACTTAACTAGTGATTCTGTTAAGTCTCAGTTCTTTGTGTCTGTGGAATTTTTAGCTACAACTTATTCGGGAACAACACTCTCAGACACCAAACATGGGAGAGCTGCTATTTATCCTTTACTGTGCATGTTCTGGCGTCCACCAGCCTCACCCTGAGGATGCGGTTGCGCTCCCACTGGCTCTTGTCGGAGTGGATTGCCACAGTGTTGAGGCCTGTCACCTTGGCAACTGCCTCGCACAGCAGATCAGCCCCCAGTTTACAGTCTACAAACACCACCACTGGAGGCTGGTACAGCTTGCTGTCCTGAAAAAAAAAGGAGTGAGATTTATTTATTTTACAATCTTTACATATTTCTCCAGGTAGTTCAGTAGCTCTAAATACAGATTATGCAACTATGTTCACTGACTATTTGAGTTATAAAAGAAAAAAATGCAACACTGTTTTTCTAGTTGAAGTCCCAAAGCGGCAGATGCTGATTTTGCATTTTTTGCCAGACTGAAAAGGTAATCTTCTTCCAGCAGATGGCAGTCTTGGTTCTTCACCCAACAACAAACTTTCCAGGGAGAAAGCAGGTAATAGGGCTGACTGACAGGCACAAAAAATACCACTTTACCCATTTGAATGTATTTTGTGCTGCATTGGAAAAGTTTTTGCTTTTGTGAGGTTAAGCATGAGAACATATACTTCAATAGATAAATGTACACTTGACCAATCATTTGGTCACAATCATTTTCTTCCCGTTCCTACTATACAGGACAAAAACTGTTCTACACAGCCTAGATACGTTTTTAAAAGCAGTTTACATCCGTCCTTTATTCTCAAATTTTAATAAATATGCTCCATGTGAACTAATCAGAAATTGTGTTAAATATGACGCAACCCCAGCACTAAATCTATTGTGCTATGTCTAACTTGTGGGAACATGCTATGTTTTTCTGACTGAGGTGTGAAAAAAAATTTATAAGGCTGCAAGTGCTGCAGTATTGGAAATTTCAGATTTGATGACTTCTGAACCACATGTCAACTCCAAAAGTTTGGAATCTTTGTAGTCTAGTCCAAATCTCAATCCAGTAGCCCTCCAACTCCACAGTGGTCCTGCAACACCCACCATTTTTCCTTGTTCAGAGATTTTCAGCTGTGTGAAATAACACCATCAAGAATAACTTTGCTTCCAAAAAAATGGCCTATCATAGCTACACCCTCTGTAGAGAAAAGTAGCTTCTGTCATTCACACAATAGTCTAAAGACACGTCTTTACCGGGTTAACTGAAGCAGACCCTTCCTGTCCTGCCCTGTATAAATGCTGCAAGCCATTGCTGGGATTCCTGGATATGGGCCATGGCTCAAGGCCCACCCATTTCCTCCAGACAGGGGCCAGGGCTGCAGCAATCGCTGTCTAAATATGGTGTAGTGGGAAGACTGGTCTTTGGAGCTGAAGGCATTACCACCTTTAAACAACCAGTTAATAAAAACCAAACTGGGACCAGTGGGCATTGAGACTAAATGATAAAGCTACTGTGGACTGAAAAATGGAGGTTACTTTCAAAAGCACTTAGAGGACAATTAGACTTTGTATTACTCAAAAGAAAAGAAAACTACTGACCTCATACAGACAGCCTATGTTGGTAGGGGAAGTGAGCTTAAAGAGGTACTCCACCCAAAATATATCTTTTAGGACTTTATGTGAGAACCACATCCGCTGACCGTGTGCTACGTAAGCATACCTCTTCAACTTACAATTAAAAATCAAAACCTCAGGTTTCCAACCCACATTGAGAATCTCAAACAGCTTCTTCTTCTTTGAGGGCTCCTCTACCCAAAGCAGGATCTGCCTCACGTTGGAACAGGGCTGGTTCTTCTCACCAATAGCAATACGAACAGGGTCACGAACCAATCGGGCGGCCAGCTCCTCCGTCCCTGTTGGGATGGTGGCGGACGCCAGCAGTGTCTGGCGTTCTTCGGGGACTTGCTCCAAAACCTCCAGCACCTGCTGCTGAAAGCCCATCTTCAACATAGTGTCGACCTACAGAACACATCACATTAGTAGTACACTAGACATTAAACAGCACTTAATAACTTACTTACAGAGGAAAAATTAAAGGATTTTTCACATCTAATGTTAAGTTGTTTGTTAAATACAAAATATTGAATGACATTACTTGAATCAAAATTATGTAATAAAAATCATCATTGTTTTCATATCGTGTCAAATTTAAGTAGCAGTGA
The DNA here is from genome assembly GCA_029814765.1 of Acanthurus leucopareius. NCBI lineage: Eukaryota > Metazoa > Chordata > Actinopteri > Acanthuriformes > Acanthuridae > Acanthurus > Acanthurus leucopareius. The sequence goes on along the minus strand of JAQMCX010000045.1, from coordinate 12,117,435 downwards.
AATTGTCTCAGACCTGCTTTATCACCACAAAGGCTGAATTGCTGCATGCAGCATTGCTGTCCTTAGCAGTATTTATCTATCTGATTATAAAAAGTAAATTACAACTATTTTTAATGAAATGCATAAATTTATCCTCTAGGTCCATTTTGTTCTCATAGTCACAAAATTCCAATATTTTAACATAGCTTAAAGGAATATTATGTAAAATTTCTAAATTAAAATGTTTGAAAATGAGAAGACCTGAATGACTTACTGAGGCTTGAAGTGAACTTTTGGTAAACCTGAATTGCACTGTGTCTACTTAATGCACCATCTGCACTCCTCCATATTTAATAATTTTATTTTTATATACAATCAAATAATCAATCAATAGGTAACCACATTTTAATTTCATTATACAACTTGTTGTATAATGACCAATAAATTTCCTTGTATCTTTGTATCATTGTATCCTTGTCTTTCATACCTCATCAACCACAACAACCTTCACTCTGTCCAGCTGCACTGCCTTCTGCTTCAAGATCTCAAGGAGGCGCCCAGGGGTGGCTATGATGATCTAAAGAGGAATAACAGAAGAAGAACATGATAATGAGAAAAGTTGATGACTCAAAACAGTTTCTGACTGGGGAAGAAGGAAATTACTGTAAAAACAGAGACAGTACTTTAATACTGCTTTTGAGACGATGTAGTTGTGGGGGGAGCGGCATGCCTCCCACCAGCAGTGCGGTTCTCATGTTTGGGAGGCCCATCACCAGCTCCTTGGCCTGTCTCTCAATCTGAATTGCCAACTCTCTGGTGGGGGTCAGGATGAGAGCTAAAGGGCTGCTCACACGGTGTGCTGATTTCTAAAAGAAGAAAATGTAGAGATAAAAAAAGCTCAAAAGCCATTACATGAAGCAATGTCAAGAGACTTTTTGTAAATCATTTATACTACTAATAATTTATGTTATATTTATATTACTTTGATCCCATAAAGAGCAAATACATTTTTTGTAGGTTCCATATGATTTAAATCTGAACCTCACACTGTGTCTCACTCCTTATTGAAGGTCACTTGTTACATTGGTAGTTGTGTCAATAGTGAATTCTTATTGCCAAAAATCCACTTCAATTTTTGTTTTCAATTGTATTTGGTTTTTCTGTTATTATATCATGTACGTTGTGTCACACATTTAACTTTATATTCAGGTGACATGTAAATGTGACATTGAGTTGTTAAATTGTTGTTGAGCTGTGTTTTATTAAAATGTAAGTTAAAAAAATCGAGTATTAGCTGCATCACTATACCTCCAGAGCTCTCACTACCACCGGCAGCAGGAAGGCCACAGTTTTCCCCGAGCCTGTGTCAGCGCTTGCAATCACATCCCTGCCAGTAAGACCAACAGGCACCATCTGCATCTGGACGGGTGTGGGTGCCTCATAACCGGCCTTTTTCAGGTTGTCTCTCAGCGTGGCAGGGAAACCACAGTGTTCAAACTCAATGATGGGTCTCCTGACATCGCTCCCCTGAGTTTCAATGCCAAGCTCCTGTTTAATCCGCTGCATCTGTTCATCTGTCAGGCTTGATATGAACCGATCTTCCTTGTAAGAATAGCCTGCCTCACTTTCACCTATTCCTCCTACAGTGTCAACTGCTAGCAGCTCAGGTTGAGTCCTTTCGTTCGTATTTTTGTTCTTGAGGTCAAACACATCTGCCCCAGTCCCCATTCCCATTTGGGTCAAATGTTTAGCTTTGCACTCAAGACTGCAAACATCGTTGTCGGTGCTGTCACAAATGTATTCCCCATAACGACCACACATCACACAGACAGGCTCTCCAGGATCAGGCCATCTCTGATTCTTCTTAAATGATTTGACTGGTTCCTCCTCCTCCTCCTCCTCCTCCTCCTCCTCCTCCTCATCATCGTCATCATCATCATCATCATCATCATCATCATCATCAATTTCTCGATCACTTAAGGCAGGCTTCTGTCCATCTTCACTCACTGCGCTCTCTATCAAATCTGTAGTGTTTCCCCCTGCTTGTATTGTCTCATCCTGGGTTGGATTGTCTTCACCTGTTTTCTCCTGCTGAACAGGTGTTGCTGAACCACCTTCATCTTTTCTCTTCTCTTGGTCTATCTTGCTTTTCTTGCTCAAAACTTGGCTTGAGCCTTGAACAGGTCTCTTCACTTTTAAGGCTCTTGGCATAAACATTATTATGATTTATAAACCTGTGACAACAGAAAAACAGATAAAAAACACTAACTTAATGTGAAGCATTCAGGGGTTATCGTTTAAACGAGACAAGGGGCTTCCCCAAATGGTAAAAACTTGTAGCTTGTGCTTTTACAGAACAACGTTCCTTCACAAAAAATTACACATTAATTAACAAAAAAAACACCCTAAATACTTTCCATTGTCAAAAGATAACATTTGAGGTGGTTGAAAAAAAACACGGATACCTTCTGTGTATTTAGCTACGTAATTGGGTACATAAAACAAATAACGTTATAAAGTTATCTCCTGACTAATACCGCGAACAGAGTGAAGAGCTTTCGCATTTACATTACTTAAAACACCACTTGTCACACCACAGTTCAGCCATGACTGACTTGTACAGGCCGGGAAGTATCTAAAGATTAAATGGAAAGCATTAAATATACCTACCTCCGCGAATCATCTTCCAACGGTTCAAAACAATCTCCGACGCAGAGAAATGACGTAATATTGCTTTGCACGTCGGGAAATGTGGTTCATGAAACGGCTGAAACGGGGTTCCGTTTTCGTATTTTCAATGAAAAATATACTAATCATTTATAGCAGTACACTGTGTCTTTATCTGAGATCATATTCAATGTTGTGGGTCTGGACATTCTAACGGGGCTGTAATTGGTCATTACACTGTCGGTATGTCCAATTGAAAACACGTGACTATATGTTAGCTAATCAAAACCCCTCAATCTTTTGTTTCTTTGCCAATTTGCATGTCGCGAGTCCTCACCATAGATAACTTAATAGAAAACTTAAAAACTTGAACCTCGGCTGTGCTATGATGATAATAAATGATAAGGGTAAAAAAAAACAGTTCGCTATCGTCGTGGGGTAAATATGTCACAGAGCTGTGTTGCGGTTTTCAACTATATACCCTCTCGAATATATAGCAGGAAAATACACAGCAACAAACCTCTCTAACAAAAGTGTTAACATTCCCAACAGCATTTGAAGTCTACCCTACCCTACACGCATGCGCACTGCGCAACAAAGGTGCAGGGTTTGGAAAACCACAGTGCGGCACGAAGACCGCACCACGGCACCAAGAGGTTGAACAGAGGAGGGAGTCTTAAATACATAAGTTATTCGTAAAAGAATATATGGACATGAAAGGAAGAAGCCATCTGCTTCTAGAGAACCTAAAGAATGGAAATATTTCTGTTTTCATTCCAAATGAAGAGCGGTTTTTCCTCTGAAATCCAAGAAAACCTTTCCAGCCTGGTCCGACGAAGCCCATTTCAACTGGTAGACAGCTGAATGGATGAAAAACACAAGGACTAGCGACTCATTGTGTCAACGAGACTGAAAAGGACGAGTAATCTCAGGCAGCCTGATATTGTATGAGTGAGAGAACCTGTGAAAAATCTCAAGACGCCGCGTCTTTTTATTTTACAGCCTTTTGTTTGCTCTTCACGAAATTCCAGTAGTGGGATGCTTTCGCGTTGCGTTGCTGCTTCATAGGGTTCAAGATTACAATTCAGGGAAAAATATGGGTGAAGTTAGGAAGACCTTCGTTGCTCCAGCAATAAAATCTTTTGAGCACTATGACTTCTCACGAGCCAAAATCTGTTGCAGCCTCACATGGCTGGTGGCCAAAGCATACGGGACAGGTAGGTGTATCAGCCCTCTGTACCTCCATAGAGTTACCTGCACGCTGTATGAATATATATTACTTTGCCAAATGCATGTTTGTCAATGTTCAATTAAATCAATACAAAACCTGGTGTTATAAATGTATAACATGCCTGTAGCACATTTTTAAAGGCTGGGACACCAAGACAATCTCTATAGACATCACTGACTATAAGTAATTTGCTGTGGACTCGTTATTGGTTATTAGTGATTGCTTGTATTCCCAATAGAAATATCACAGTGATTCGCCATCACTGTCAAACCTATTTGATTCCAAACGCCATCCTGTTCTGTTGCCCTTTGCCTACAATAATAAATGAATTACCAATTTGAAAGACAGTCAATTTTTTTCCTTAATAGAGCAGATAGGACCAGCTTCTTGTGATGGATCCCAGTGATCAATAGTATGTTGTCCAGCCTAACAGGATGGGAGGGTTCACAGTAAAAACACAAAGGTATGAAGGTGTCTCAAATGATGTCACCTTCAGGGTACTGCTTCCAAAATTAGAAAGAGAAGCTTCGTGTGTTAGATATATATACAGTTTTCCCTATGATGTACAGCACGTAATGGTGTACTTGTTGACAGTAATGTTGGATAAAGGTTTATAGGATTTATCATATTTATCTTGTCACAGTTGATTCTCATATATTTATGGCTATATTAAAAGGATGTTGAAGCAGGGAGTTTATGGATGTGGAATGGTTTCATACCTCTCAACCACCTCCCAAATTTCAAGCAGTGCAGTGAAAACACAATGGAAATTCAGTTTGTATATGACAGGGACAGTATTTAAAATACATGGACAGAAGGGAAGGTTGTCAAACTGTGGTGTAGAGGTTCATCTCACTCAAAATCATCCTTGGCTTACAACAGGACACTTTATGATGTGGTTGCTCAGCTGAGGTGAAACATTCTGTTATTTTTGACTTCACCTAGCTGTGTTTCTAGACTATTCTGCAAGGACTTTTGCTGCAAAACCACTCAAAATTCATTTATCACACTCTGAATAATAATAAACATTTATAATTATAAATATATAGATATAACATGAACATTTAATTGGTCAGAATGAATGAATTTTGAGAATTGGAGGCCACATCTCTTGGAATTGAGGGTGTATTGTGTAATAAATAACTCCTGTCACCCTCTGTTGACCGTCAGTAGGAATTACAACAACATGGATTTACAGTAACAGTTACAGTAATCTCATCTCCTTCCATCCCTGTCACAACCCTCTGATATCCTTTTAACTTCAAGCTCTCGTTTATATTACTGACAAGCACATTTGAATCCCATTTTACAGCAAATGCATCAGGGATTTCAACAGAGGGGTCTAGTGAAGAAGTAATACATCTGTCTTACATACTTGAGAAAGAGGATCATTTTCTGCTGGAGAGGAAATGTGCTGAATAGCGATGTCTTTTGTGAGGTTATGGCACCAGTTTTTTACACTTCAGCAGATGACGATGTGCAAACAATGAGTGCAGACTGGGAGTGTTTTTTAAATTCAAGCAAGTTCTCAGGACTTTTACAGGACCAATGCACATGACATTTTATGCTAAGCTGTGCTTGGTGACAGAAGCAGAGCTGACAAGATGGCATCACAGAACAGAGAAGCAGAACAAGATCACTTTTCTACCGGATCATTAACGTGAAAAACCTGTATGATTGGCATTCTGCTTTGATTATTCATAGCCCTTGAGCTATAATCCAAGCTGTCTCCATGTACACTCAAGGCTGTTTCTTCAACCTGATTGTGTCCTAATTTTGCTTTTACTTCCCATGTGATGTGTATCAGATCCTTAGGCATGTGACCCAAACTATTGTAAATGAACTTATTTCAGCATCGACCTTACAATAACTCCAAATGTTTGGCGTGTTTTTTCACCTGAATCAGAGCTTTGATTTTGGCTTAATAAAAGAGAAATAAAATGTGCTCTGCTAAAAATAACAAGAAATGAGCAGCAGTTTGAGCTTAAACGACAGCCTGTGGTATGGATTAGACCCTGCTCTGTTCACTAACTCCAAAGTGGAAATGATTTTGGTCTAAAGCTGGGGTTTAAGAAACATCACCTCAGGAGTTTTCTGGCTGAACACTTTGTGAAGGACACTGGAAATATGGTACAGTCAGTGTGTAAGAATGACTAAATGGTGCATTATGGGGAGTTAATCTGACATTATTTGATTACCTAAACTATCATGAGCAATCAGAATCACTTAATTCAAAAACATGCATCCACAGGTAGAGAAAACATGCTGGAGATTTATCTCCTGTGTCAAACACCCTGCAGGAAGAGCATTACATTCACAAGCTGACTTTTTAATCAGGGGAGTAATTCTTACGCGCTATCATCAAAATTTAGTAACACACTGAATCCGTCTTCATCAATGGAAAGAGCAAGACCTCGAATAAGCCCAAGACTAGATAGATTCCTCTTTTGTGCTCTCTACTTTCCCATTTATTGTAACTCATTATGATCCCTATTATTGTAGATATTATATTACTATCTGTTTAATGTTCAACACATCTGCTCTAAAATAACCAGTACAGCTCTGTTTGTCTCAACAGTGCAGACAAAATAGTATTGTGGTGCTGCAGCCACAGATCAGAGCACATTATTCCATGCACTGTGTTGTAATATCCCAGCAAACATGAGATTCCTCGCAGATCCTTTGTGTATTTTCAATCAGGACCGATAGAAGTGGGCTGATTCCAAAAATACAGCCCTCAAGAGAGTGAGAGTGAGAGAGAGAGCAAGAGAGAGCGGGCTCATCTCCAGATCCCTGCCTACGCTGCTCCGAATACTTCACATGCATCTGCCTCATTACACCAATGCAGGAGAGCATCAAGAATATGCAATCCGGAAGATGCAAGATGTGGCCTATGCAGCAAATCATTTGCTGCGAGCAAATGTGATCAAATACTATCAGACGCGGCAAACCGGCACATGGTTTAATGTACAATACAACTCTGGTTCACAAGCAGAGCTCAGAGATGATACATTGCAACCAGAAAATGTCCTGTTTGAATATTGGGGGTGAAACGTTGGAGTAATTCTCTCCGTATCCCCTTATAGATGCCCTAATTTAAACAGTGCTGGTTCTGCTCTGTCGTCCGCTGCTCCAGATGAATACTGGAATATTGTGTGTAAAGTATGCACTGTGTTTGAAAGTGAATGTGAAGCAAGGTTTCACACACTTTCCTCCATAAAATAAATGTTTAAGCTAAATACTAAAAATATAACAAAATATGAAAGGATGAATAACCTATGTAAAAAAAAATTCTATGTTATGTTTGATCAAAGGTGAATCTAATCAAATGATTGTGTATTGAGGTCTCTTTCTGCAGTGATGCTAATGGATTGATGTAAACAATGCTTTGGTAGCGCTTGACTAATTAGAATTATAAAATATTACGTAAATGTAACTAATGTTACATAAATGAGATGCTGACACACTGCCGTCTGTAAGGGAACTGCTCTGTAGCTTAGCCTGACCTCTGACCTCTCTGTGGAGGTTGAAGGGAGCAAAGATTCATTGCTTTATTGGGATCAATAAGAAGGACGTAGCACTGAGAGGAAAAGCATGTAACCTAGATAGCTGCTTCTGCTGCTCTCTGCATTTCTGCTCCATAATAGCACGGAGTCCATCTGTAGATGACCTTGTTGATAACGCTCAGTCTAAGCAGGTGATTCATTGACTGCTGCATGTGGGTGTTGGAGGATGGGCAGCAGTGTCGAGGAGTGCAAAGCCGACAACACCTGCCACATTTTTTACTCTGGATACACTCAGGCAGTTATCAAAATTTATATCTATTTCCTGCTGCAGACGCAGTGATGAGCTCTGCATCTGGAGTGTGTGCAGATGTGTTTCAATGCTTTGCTCACAGCAGCAGCATCTGATTTGAGAGCAATTAGTAATGATTTTGACGTTTAATCAGTTTAGGGGGAAGGGAAGGGAAGGGAAGGGAAGGACTTGGATTGGTTTGGATCTGGCTGATATTTTCTGCACAATAGCCGTACTTTCTCTTTTCAAGAAAAGGTTTCTAAAAATGCATCCTAGCTCAACAGACACTGTCAAGAAGGTATGAGATGAAGCAATACAAAAAAACAATGTTTTTCAATTATTCATAGACTGTTTCATTGCAGTGGACTTGCTGGAGGTGATGCACACACACACACACACACACACACTTTTTCTTTGATGAGGCAGGCAGTGAGAGGGGTGTTCCCAGGGAGCTGGAAGCCGCAGAGATACAGATAGATGAATCGATTGAGTTCCACTCCTCCTGCAGTTGCTATAGCAACGCTGAGGTCTATCCACACATATCCACGTCTGAATATTGTTGAAGCAGGGCAACGAAAAAAGAAGCAGACTTCCCAAAGAAAAGTACTGGCAGAGAGTCTGTGCAGTGAGTTTTGATGGATTGAAATAAAGCTGACATCGCTGTTCATCTGTTATTATAGCTGATTTTTCATCTTACTCAATTATAATTTTGCTGTTGAATTAAAGTCAGTGTCCTTGTGAGAAATGAGCAAAAAGCTTGACAAAGTTGTTCTGTATGATTAGTGATTTTCCGATGTAAGATATTCAAAACATGCCACTGTGTTGCACTTGGTTGCCATCATAATCATTTCCAAACATGTAAGGGCTACATTCTTGTCACCACTGAGGAAGTTAAGAAATCTCTTAACCAAAATCCCACTTTCTCCCCTCTGTCATACAGACAGCATCCCTGCGGACCTAAAGGACCCCTTCTACACAGACCAGTATGAGCAGGAGCACCTGAAGCCTCCGGTGGCCAGCCTCCTGCTGTCTGCAGACCTGTACTGCAGGGCCGGCAGCCTCATCCTGAAGAGCGACGCTGCCAAGCCACTGCTCGGCCACGATGCTGTCATTCAGGCGCTGGCTCAGCGTGGACTCTACATCACCGACCAGGAGAGACTGGTCACCGAGAGGGACCTACGAAAGAGACCCCTGCAAATGGTAAGAGAGATTTTTGAAGCTTTTTTTTTTTTAATTTCAGGGGCAGTGAAGCAAATGTGGTTGGGATATACCAAAATTATTATCCACTGAAACTCTAAACTTCCTGCCTTGTGGGCATCAAGTTGTTATTATTATGTCGCAGTAGTCATCATCGAATCATCATCATCTAGAAACTCCAATGCTCTATTTTGAGTGTTTCCAGCTGTAGAAGTCGACACCAGCTCTGCATCAAACAGTGATGGCTACTTTCCTTTTCCTCAGAAGGATATTTCATGCATGTTTTCTTTCCTCATTCCACCCCTCACCCAGCATGCCTTTTTAACTTTAGTTAACCAGGACAGAGAGGGCATTCTGGATTAGCAAGGTACAATAACAGGAAGTGGTACCTGCATTCACATATTTTTTGCATGCATGCACACTAGTTGATTGCATGCAAGTTTTACAAGTTGGCCTGTATGTTGCTGTAGCCTCAATGGGCAGCGTGCTCTAATGGCATGGTAAAAATACCAGATGGCTGGTTTTACACAGAAAAATTAGTTTTTTGCTGTTGTTATGGTGCAAGTAGTCATGGGATTTTATGTTTTAATAGTTCACTCAGGTAAACGCTCAATACATGTTAATAGATATTGAATTTAATAAACTTTAGTATACCACCAACAGTGATCAATGCTGTTATTCTGCAGGTATAATTATGTTCCCTGTGATCACTCAGTTAAAAGTGGCCCATCACAGATATTGCTGTATTGAGGTTTCCATCCACCTTACAATCCTCGGAAAAAAATATTTTAGTACTTTTTGAAATTGCACTGTCTCTTAATGGACCATAACTGCAGATAATAAGATTTTTTAGATTAAAAAGATGATTTGAAGCCACAGCATGCCAGAAAAACAAATGTCTCAAACTAACACATCAAAACTGATAACTGGTGAAAATGTACAACGGGAGAAAAGGGCTGTTACTTGTTCTCTTCTCCCATTTGGATTTTTTTGGCGACTTAAACTTACAAAACAGTGCGAGCTGACTGAGACCTGCAGGCATCCACTGCCCCGTGTCACTGTCCTCATAGCTCATCTGTTGATGTGTTGGAGCTCACTGCAGAGATGACTCCGAAGCATCCTGTTGAGCCAGAATGAGGGATCCTCATTATTTGGTCTCAATAGGAGACTTTATTGCTTCAGTGAATTGCAATTGAGACACGATTAGCACACAGTTTGCCTGCAGTCTGTTTGTAGAGTCTTGCTGGTTTTAATTTCCCTTCTATGCTAATTTAAAAGTTATTTAAGTGTTGTTGGGGTTTACATTTTAAGCACTTTGTTTTGTGAAGACAACACGTATTTCAGTGCAAACTTAACTATGATGATAAAAGTGTGTAATTTACAGCTTGGCATAAATGGAATCCCACGTTGCTCTGTAAGTGTACTCACAGCTTGTGACATGAATCTTAAAGATTTTCATTGATTACTGTCTGCAGGATTACTGGTGACTTGTTTTCTCAATGTTTTATCATTTATTTTTTCATATCAAGCTGAATAAGGGTTTTACTTCTCGATTTTAACCAGGCATAGTTCATGACTGAGTGGTTTGCCAGAAAGTGATAGTGTATGTGTGAGTGTGTGACTGAGCAGGTTGTTGTGAATGTGAAAATGAGCTGCTAGAAGAGTGTGAAACTACCTTCTGCCATTTTTTCCCTCTTCTCTCTGTCTTCTATTGTTCCCTCTGTCATCTCTGTAACTTCATCTCTCTCTTCTTACCCATCTTTCCCTTCAACCCTTAACAATTACCAAACACATTCCTTTTTCCTCCCCTTTTTATTTAAATTTCTTTACTTAATCTTCACATCTTCCCTCTATCATGATTCATTCCTCCTCTTCTAAAATCCATTTCCTTTTTCTGCCTTAATCTATCATTCTCCCTTACATTTGCCCTTTTCAGTCAACTTCCATTGCGTATTTCTCTTCGATCACCCTGCCATCTCAGTGAACAACAGCTCAGGTTGGGGATCATCTATTATTTAGCAAACACTTTAACATTTAACTAACCAAGGTGACCAGAAGCTGTCCATGCTGTGCTCAGTGATCTGACCATGAAGAGCAGAAATGTCCTCTGAAAGAGAAGAAGTGTTTGATGGCTTGATAATCTGCCATACTGTTGGTAGATATGATTGTTTTTTACTGTAGGATGAGTTAATGCATCCACCAAAAGAGATTTGGCAGGCAGGAGCCTCCCCTCAGCATCTCTGCCATATATTTACAGCAGGCTGTGTGTGAAGTCAGTGCTGCTTTTAAGGACTATCTAGTGTAAGGTGGTTGTCTAAATAGAGGGACAAAAGACTCAAGAATGATGACGTGTGGTACAGTATGGTTCTTTAAACAAATTCTTAATTGGATTTTACAGAACAGTTACTTAACCTTTATGTATGATGTTACCAGGATTTAAGGATTTAGGATTTAATTATACTGTGACAGAAGATTTTGGCCATATCGCCTGCCCTAAATCTTCAGCGAGGAAAACTCTCCAGTTTTTACTCCGAAAGCAGACTGTAAACAAGCAGAAGACTGAGCAGGTACCTGCACATCTCACTGTAAGCTGCTCTGAGCCTCAGCAATGTCATTAAATTCTGCTTCATGGCATTTTAAGCTGGGCATTTTCTAAACTCAGCAGTTTGCATAAGTTCTTTGAATTTTTCAGAATAAGCAACTTTAAGGGATGTTCTAGTGAGCTTTAGTAGGTCAGTCAGCAGCACAGTCAGATGCTGCTGATGTTTTTTGTCTGACACGCATCACAACTGAGCACATGTACTGACATTTTCACCAGGTTGCCAAACTGACGTTCTGTCTCTCCGTCACTATTCTGCCCACTCATCCTTCTGTCTTCAGCCATGTGATGGATTCCCACATGTAAAGACGAGGGATCTGACTCGCATCGAGCACCCACCCGGTCGCCTACATACATTCTGCACCGCTCACACTCTCCTCCACCTGTAGTGCTCACCGAGAGTGAGGGAGAGATGTGGAGGTGGGTTGAGGATCTGAAAATATTATTTTAGCGTTGCACATTAAAGCCCACATGAAGCACAGCTGCTTGTATGATAATAGCTAAAGTTAATTATCAAAAGGCTTCCCCCGCCAAGTTTCTCGACTGTGTTCCTTTCAAAGTGTCTGTGCTTGTTTGATTGGCTTTGTTCATTTTTTTTTGAGAGCAAACTTTGGGAGGCTCATTTCCAAAACACACAAAGGAACAGTCAAATAAATGTGAATTGTAAAATCTCTCAAGGACATGGACTGGATGTCAGGTTTTTGGGGGGTTTTTTTCAGATTGCGTCTGTGCAGCTGCAGAGAAAATGTGATGTCAAAGTCAGACACCATAACTGGCAGATAAACATTACTGAATTAGAAACCAACGTCTTTGCTTGATTAATTGACATTCTAATGTATAGTCCAACCCTGTCGCTACTGGCTTAGACTCTGTGCCTGTGTACTTGTGGTATTAACAGGCCACAGGTGAACAGCTCTCAGTACAGCGGTGAATGCATCTGATACAACCTGAAAGCATCTTGAGACCTGAATACTCAGATCATGTTCAGAGGTGGTCTGTGACACATTTTGCCACATTCTTATAGGAGAGTGTAAATTCTAAATTCTGTAAATAGTGTAAGTTGTAAATTCAGCATATTCCTGTGAACTCAGCTTAAATGCAACGCAGCAAGTTGTCTCTTTGTTTTGTGAGATGTTGCATTAGAAGACACTTTCTCTTTACTTTGTGAAAGGCTGTCAACAGTAAATCTCAATTTTTGGTCTTTATAAGTTTAGCACATGTTTTACATGAAGTTATGTCTTTGTCTCTGGTCTTTGCAAGAGGAAAATGGATGTGTTTGTTTGCATGTAGAGTGGAGGATTTAGATCCAATCACAAGTGGTCCCCTGAGTGGCCTCACACTGTAGTTTCAAGTGTGAATGGATGTACTTAGCGTACACTATGGGGTAAACTGTGAAGGCTGGTGTACAGAGAAAGTGATCAATGTTTAGAAACAGTAACATTTATACTTTATTTATTCTTGGTGGCTTAAGTTACCATAAGCGTCACTCTGCTCCACATTCACACAGTCTGCTGGATGCAGAGCAGCCCTGCTGGAGCATTGATGGTTAATTGCACAAGACCAGCTCAGTGGTGAGTGCTGCTTTTTCTCTTCACTAAATTAAAATAATCTTTTCCAAGATGAAGGATTGTTGCATTGGATTATCTGTAAGTTTGAATGAAATTTTTCACGGTATTGTGTTTAGCCACCAACCGAAATAAAGATCACATCTGGTTTTCTGGAATAAAACAGATATTTATGAAGAAAGAACATAGCCATTATTTCACCCAGTAATCACCAATATTACAGAAGTATTGCATTTATTAAGGTCGTTGTCTAACAAATTAACTGATCATGTGACGTTATATGTCAGAATCTTAAGCTACTTTACGATTTCCTGGAGCAAAGCGTGGAGATTATCATCAGGCTAGTGGCTTTTGGTTCTATTAAGATGTCAAAAAAATACATATCATACTTGAATAATCTCAATACTCTTCACTCTCTTGACCTCATCCTGGTAAGGATCAATGTTCTTCAGACTACTAAACCTTGTGTGCCATTGCTTTCATAATTAATAAAAGCTGGAGTAAATAGCTTATGTTGCAGTTAGCAGTTTTTTATGGACCATATAAATCAGCTACTGCGACGGCTGCATGCTGTTAGCCGTGGGCTGTGGTTACTGAGAGTAAGGGGCACAGCACCTTAAATGGTTTCAGAATTGTTTATTGACATTATGGGTGCCTCTCTGTGACTGTATGTCAAAAAAAAGCCATATAACAGGCAGGTTTATAGTCACGCTCATGCAAAATATTTTTTTTAAACCTGACCATAATGGCAAAAAGACTTATAATATATACATGTTCAGATAAACTCTGTAGTTCTTGCTGACTGTATGCTGCCAAAGATTCAAAGAGCCAAAGAATCAACTTATTGTCAGTTGGTGTGTTTTTTAATGGATGTATTTTTTAGCCTTGTCAGATTTATTACAGCAAAATTTTTTTTAAAAAGGCACAGCCAAAAAATTAGTCGTAAAGTTGTAATGCAGCGCCTATTAATATTTAGTAATGTTGTGACTATTTAATATAAAATGTCCCCCTAAATAAGTGTTTTGATTGCAGAGGAATCCTCATCAAGTCAAAAGATGGTTTCACAACTCTTTATAATAGGTGATGGTGGGGGTGTGTGAGGTGTTATTATTATCGACTCAGCAGTCTAAGCATCTCAAAACAATTAGCAATTCACTTAAGTATCCAATTTAATCAGAAGCACATTCAAACATCCCAAAGAATGGACATACAAAGACAGTAATACAGAAAATATTTATAAATTATCTCAAGCGTTACAGTTATAAGCCATATGAAAAGAAACAATAAATTATCTTATCGGACAGTACAACCCCGAAAAGTAATAACACAGCAAATGTGCATCATTATTTTTTGTTATGTACACTAATATCACTGTGGGTTAAAGCCCAGACTATGCAAAGCCATTATTACATCTAAATTTACAAAAACTCTGAAACAGTAATTATGCTTTTGTGTGTCTTATTATACTCAAGACTGTACCAGTCTGCAGTTTTAGTGAAGGATAATTTCCATACACATCATGATGAATTTAACAATACCGTGCATTGCACAAATGAAAAAATCTTATAAAAACAACCCCTGTATATACACTAAAATATATAAAAATAATAAATAAATTGTTCATTTCTTATTTATTCATAAAAAGACCCTGTTAGTTCCCTTTCTCTGTGTGATAGACTGATTCATCAGCTCATGTAGAGGATGGATGAATAGAGGTGAACACACTTCCTCCTCCTCCTCTTCTGCTGCCTCCATCACAACCCCTATTGGGCAGGTGCTCCGTTGCCATGGTTACACTCCAGTAGGCAGGGTGTTGTGTGCTCGTGTGTAGGTGGGTGCGAGAGTGGGGGGGGGATGCTCATGCTCGCATATGTCGTATGCACAGTGTGTTTGCGGTATGTGCAGCTACGTTCTGAAGCAGAGGAGGCTGGATTCATTCGAGCGGGCGGACGGCATTTCCAAGACACTGCATCACACACACACACACACAATGACGCACGCAGACATAAGGTGAAGAACAGAAAGCTTAGCTGAGAGCCAGGGAGAAAATAATTCTTCTCAACATCAAACTAGCTTCCTCTGTCCCGATTCCGTGCTTGATCTCGCGAACAAAGACGCGCTGAAGCAGCAGGGTGGAAGGGAAGCCCATCCAAGTACTTTCTGTCCTCTTCAGCAAAGTCACAGCCAGTATGCTATGCTCAATGCCAGCGGCCACTCCCAGACAGCACAGTATGGATGGGTAGGCAGGGAACACATTATGTGTTGCCTTGTGATGATCTGAGCATCTTTCTTTAATGTAGTTAGACTGTGTTTTAGGATTAATACGCATATTTTTAAGCATATTTTTTTATCTGCAAGGAAAAAAAATCAGTAATGCTGAGTCCACATGATGAGAGTTGTGCCATCAAAGGGAAGCTTCTCTGCTTCCAAACTGAATACAGGAGCTCATTTGCCTAAAGGCCTTTAAGCATTGCAGAGAGGAAAACAAATTTAGCTGTAATTCCATATATCATCAGTATCTGTGATTGTTTTTGACTCAGAACTTGTGTGTGTTTCATCTTTTGCACTAAGATGTTTAATCTGTCAGTGTAATATGCAGAAATATGAAAAATGCATTCATTTTAATGAAGGCAGTTGTTTGCACCTGTGTGCGTGAACAGCTCCTGGTAGGGTTACCCAATGGACCCCAGGTGAAGGGGCCACACTGTAAATGATTCAAAGACGTTTACAGTGCATATGGGTGTGTTCAGCCTCCTTCAGGCCTCAGAGGGGAGGTTGTAGGTGAGTGTCTGTTGCTCAGCCTGAAGTAATAATCGCTTTTTATCACTTACATTATGTTGAGAAAACAAATCTTGCAGAAACTATGAGAATGTCTTTTCCAGTCCAAGAGACACATTTATACATGCAGATTTTGTCACTTATTTGAAAAAGATGATTTTTTAAATACCCTCTCGTGTAGTGGGGGAACACTGTGAAGCAATCAGACATGAAAATGTAAAATTCATCTTGTGAATATGCAGGTCTTAAACCATGCTTTTATTATAATGTATGAAATTCTACATCCTCTTATCTGGTGTAATAGCTAAGTAAGCTTATTATACTAATATAGAAAATCTGTTTAATTTTCTCCTTAGAATTTAGATAAGGGTATTTAAAGAAAAAATATTCTCACTCCTGCAGATTAAAACACCTGGTTTTTCCTTTTTATTGTTATTGTAAATGTCATTATTGGTGAGGTTGTAATAGCACTTGATCTGTTTAAAAAAAATATCCTTTAACAGATTTGACCATGTGTGAATTTTATGCAGAAACCCAGTTATCTGAGATCAAATTAAGCAAGATGAAACAACATTATTGTTTACTCACACCACTGTTGCATATGTTTAAATTGTGATTTAGAGATAGGTCTGAAATGTACAATAAAGCAACCCGTAAAAATTGATGCACAACATAATTACATAACTATAATGGATAGTAATGGATGCATAATTTAACTGAACGGTCGTCCATCAGAGAACAGAATACATTCACTGCATTGACTTTGAGTGTTGCATACAATTGCACATTAAAAAGACCACCAGTACTAACGATGTAGAAAACAATTTGTCTCTTTCTCTTCGCACAAGTAGTTTTTAGCGCAGTCAGTGTGCAGCCAGACAGAAAGCCATGATCCTGAACTGGTGACTGGTAAAATCTGGCAACGCTCTGCAGATTATCTGCAGCACTGTGCTCTGCTTTGTGGAAGACCCAGTTTTATTGTGCTCGCAATGAGATCTCACACAGTGTGAAATGGAGGCTATGACATAAATAGAAAGCTAGTTTTTTGGACAGACAGCGTATGAGGGAACATAACTTTTTAGAAACAATGTGGGTTTAGATAAAAGCAAATTTCCTTTCAAGTCCTATCTGCCTTCTCTCAGAGATTCAGTTTGAACATCTGGTAAATGCCTATCATGTTTATATAAAATGCGTGGAATTTCCCTTTAAAATAAATCAAACACTCTGTAATCAGTATCCACTCATCAAACACCTTCAACCCAGAGGGCCTTTTCAGACCTGATGGAGGGATTTGCAGTGCAGCATATCTCCAGGCTGGGTCAACACTGGCCGGCAGCCACGATCCTGTCCCCAGATAGTGTTCTAAGGTTAGCTTTGAGGTTTTCATGTAATTGCTAGGTTGGGTTTGGGAGAATATGGAGGGGGAAGGTATGCTGCTTAAAAAGCTCCATTCCCACAACTGATGCCAGACCTCACAGTTGGTATTTTGTGCATCCAAAAGTGTGCATGGGCATGTGTGGAAGAGCCTTTTTTTTTTTTTTTTTTTTTTTATTTCCACTCTCAATTTGGCAAGCTGTTGAAGGAAGTATGCCGTGTCTCCATTTGAAAAAACGCAAGAGTGCAAATAAAAAGACAGAAAAAGGGAGGCTTTTACATTACAAACAGATTTTTAATAATAATGAGAGCGAAATTTTAGCAGTTTAGGGGAACTAAAGCTTTACCTTTGCAACTGATTATTGATCATTTGCATTAACTTAGAATAAGATTCCGTTTATTCAGTGGTTCATCTCAATTCAGATGCTATTTGGAGAGATTTTTCCAGAGATTTTTCATGTAGATTGCCAGGCAAGCATCAAATATGTTGCAAAGTCAGATGTAAATAAAGATTGCTGTCTTTTACTGCATTTATATATGAGCTGTTTGTATTGTTTGTAAGCTGCTCTGCTCTTTCAGCTCGCATTCTTTTGAAAAAAGATGCCAGTTATTCTTAAAATAAGGCACTTTGGAACAGCATTCTGCTGTTAGATGCCCAAGTTTGATTATCTGAAACTTTTTGTTACATTGCCATGTATGTATCTAATTCCATCTGGCAACCAGTGAGGATGAAACAAACCGTGGATGACCAGCTCTTGGACTTTGCTGTCTGTTGTTTACACTTTCATTTTGACTTATGTAAAGAATATATAGCATATTCATGAGAAAAAGCTAGAACATCTTTTTATAGGCACTGCTTTTTCCTTTAACTTTACAGTACTTGTGATGACCTTCGAAAGAGACATGTGAGGTAAAGCTGAGAGCTTTTCCATGTCAAGCTGAGTTGGCATGAAGTTACCTGAAGCAAGACAGATTCAATTTTTAGACATATGCCACAGTATGGAGCCTCTGGGCCTGGACAGGAGAGCGGTAATAGTAAAAGCAGACTGCATTTCAATAATACATCACCCTTGAGTTACAGTCGAATCAATCTGTGCGTGTGTGTGTGTGTGTGTGTATGTGTTTTCGGTCGGAGGGGGTTCAGCAGACTGCAGTGCAGACATTTGGTGATATAGGTTTTGTTAACTTTATGGTTATTTTCTGTTCCCACTTTCTCTGATGGAGCTGTCTTTAGAAACAATCAGGATTATCATAAATAATCAACAAGGCCACACTCTCGAGTAAAACCAGGCACAGACTGATCGTTAACCACGACCCACTGAAGCCCCTTCAAGCTTTTTACTGTAAGTTGTGGTAAAGACATTACTGTAGCAATGACCTCAATTCAGATCGTTTTGCAGTGGAATAAAAGCCAGCTTTAATGATTTCACAAAAGCATTTTTTCCAGACATCTTTGAAGTATTGTTCATTCTCTGCTACCTGGTTCAAGCTGCAACAAGCAGCTCAGAGCTCTGACAAAAGAGATTTTAGTTTATTTACAGCAGGCACACAACGCTAAGATGAAATACATCACACCCTGGCTCTTGCAGGTCGCTGCAGTTTGTTTTTTTTCAACTCCTTTTGTGCGATGTTAAGTCAGGCTTCCACGGTGGATTTTCGACTCTCCTCTTTCACCAAAGAAGCCGTATTAAAGATGAACGGTGTTTGCCTGTCTCTCCCCGGGTGGAAATACAGAGAGCCTGCAGTGCAGCGGCACAATAAAAACTGGATATTGGCCGTGAAGGAGCATCTTCTTACCTCATGAGAAATCAAAACGAGATTTATGAACGTAATCAGCTTAGATGAGAAAGCAAAAAAAAAAAAGCTTATGTTTGTCTTTGTGCTATAAAATGGTCCTTGACTAGATGAAAACGTTCAATTTATTGATCAAAAGGTGATTAAAATAGCTTCAGGTTAGTTTATACAACCAGCATTTCGAAAAAAGCAGCATCTAAACAGACTTTTAATCATAAAGTGACCATTTTAGGTTCTAGATGAACGATTGAAAGGAGTCAGCAACATTTTCCCATCTTGCAGCTGCCCAGAAACCCCCAAGCAAGGCATCTGATCCCTGAACGCTCCAGTGGAGCTGCTCATCGGCCGGCAGTAGCAGACAGAGTTTGCACCGAGACAGCTCTGATCTATGAATATGTGCGACTGCATGAATGTGAAATAAAGTGAAGCTGAAAGGAAGCGTAAGTGCTTAGCGAAACCTAAAGGTTAGAAAACATGACGTCATCAGATGTAGCAGAAGAAACAACGAAGCAAATGACATCAGGTCGCTCCAGTGAGAAAAGGCCAAATCTTTCTTTGGCCAGCTACTCATTTTTTTCTCCCTCCTTTCTTCTACGCCTTTTTCTCCATCTAACTACCACTTTGCATCCATCCGGTTATTGAAGCGTTTCTTCTTCCTTTCAGCTTTCATCTGACATTTACACGTGGTCATCTGATTCTTCACTGACTGTCCATTTCTATACACAGTACAGCAACTCCCACGCATAATTAATTCAGTTGCAGTGCACTGTCTGCTATTTATGTATGCTTTTTAAGCACCGAGTGCAGAGGACTTTAAAGGGCATTTCCACATTTACACAATGAATGAGACAGTAACCTTTGTTTTCATGCCACAAGGAAAATAATAGAAGCTCGATTAAAGGATCAGATGAAAGACTTACAGCTGTGTTATCAGTTTATCAGCATTGATAGTCATTTAATGATCTTTAATAGTGTTTACTTACTGATTTACTACCAAAAAAATCAGTCACATATCAGGAAGTCTTGGTATCGATTCATAATTCACTACAGCTATTGTAAATCTCATTAGTGAGGAGTTTTATCGTCCCAAGTGGCAGTTTAGCTTCAAGACTTTCTATGCTGACATAAAGTCCAAGGTTGAAAAGCTGAATACTGTCAAGTTTTGTTCATTGGGGGGTATAAAGACATGCAGAGAGAAATGTCAGCCTTCAGAAACCTGTGTCTCTGTAGAAAGTCATCACTTTGAAGCACAAGTTAACAACTTGAGTGCAGCTCTGACACTTCTTCTCTCTGATCTCAAGAGTCCAACTCATTAAACCCTTTGGTATAATCCATGAATGCCTTTTGAGCTCTTCAATGATTCTCGATGCTCCTTTGAGACTGCAAACAGCGAAATTAATGTTAAAGTGACACAGATGTAATTTTTACTGAGAAAGTTTTTGTTCACAGTCAACATCAACGGCAAGTCAAGTTTTTTTACAACCGGATGTTTTCCGATGTGCAGAGTACCAGCAGCACTTGCTTTCACAAATTTACACAAATTTAGGATTTCTAGTGGTAAAATTTGGGTTAAAACAATTAGATGTGTTGTGATTTTCCAGAGTCTGTGTGAACTGCTTTCGTTTTCTCATCAGAATAAGGAGGGGATGGCGATGAAATGACAGCTAGGCAAGACGGCGGGCAGACAGTGGACCAAACTGAGTGGTTTTTATTGTATTTTTCGGACATTTTCAAGCCACTTTTGATGGCAAAACAGTATTTTTAACAAGGCATTTGGAATATGTTAAGCCTTGGGAACAAAGCTGAGTATTTTATTTTAAAAATGGTCCTTTTCTAACCCTAGTTAAGTGGTTTATTTTGTGTGCCTTAACCTAACCAGACTTTTACCGCAAAAAATAAAGCTGAAAACTGAAATGTAAAGAAACACTTGATGTTAACATGTCTGTAATTTTCAAAAGTGTCAAATGCTGATGTTTATCCTGGTGATTTGGTTGCACCGGGATCTTATAATGAGTTTGTGGTCCTGCATGAGCCTCCTCTGTCCACATACAAGCCTGGTGTCATTCAATATGTTTTAAGACTGTGAGTCTGTGGCCTAGTAAACAAGATTAGTTCTTCTTCTTGTCATTTTATCGCATCAGACAACAGCACTGCCAAAATCAATATCCTCAAACTGCTCAGCAGAGAGAAGGAAACAAGAAGTGAAAGAGGCCTTGGAGGAATGACGCCGGTCCCTTGGTCTTTCTCAAATCGGTCTTGCCTGGAGTTGATCATTTGTTGTGGGGATACAGAGCACATTTGCAACTGAGCTCCACAAACTGACTACAGAATGTGTGTGTGTGTGTGTGTGTGTGTGTGTGTGTGTGTGTGTGTGTGTGTGTGTGTGTGTGTGTGTGTGTGTGTGTGTTTGTGTTCGGTTGTTCGTGCATCTCTGAGTCTCTGTGTTTTACAGTGTTTGGACAAGCTAAATGGAGGCCAATAGGAAACATTTCAGCAGTGTGTTATTAAATGGGATTGGTTTGTTGCTGTGCTGCCACTTCAAAAACAGTGGAATTTAAGCTTTAAATGAATGCAGAGTCACACAGCAAGTTCATATCAGAGCTAAAAATGCACTTAAAGAGGCCAACTTAGTCTTTAACATCATTCTCACCATAAAACCTTTAAGTGATGTTTGTAATGCTTTGTCTGAGATTATGGTGCATTGAATCACAATGGATCGTGAAGGGGCCACTTTAACTTTACTTTAACCTTGATTCGTCGGCTTAGATCATGGAAAATCTGCCACCCAAGTATAAATATTTGGTGTTTTGATTCCTGGTTAATGTGTGGTAGATACACAAGATACCATAGCGTTACAAAGGGAGCTAGCTAATGGTAGGAGCCAAGAACTAAAATACACAAATTACAGGGTTTGCACAGGTTTCACATCATCACCCTGGTGCAGTTTAGACAATGTTATAATTTAAGTTAAGACTTTCCACATTTATTTTGTTCTATCCACATTGCAAATTAAGTTGATTGATTGCACGTCAGCACGGTGTCTTGCTCGAAATATTTTCAGAACAAAAACATGCATGAGAGTAGGAATTGATCGGTACGAACTCTGACAACGTGATTTTTTTTGCCCGCTCTGTAACTCCATAAATATTTTTCAATGTAAATTCTAAATTATTTTGCCGCCGCTTTGAAGTTTCCTTTCGTAACAGCGTCTGTTTCATGATGTAACATGGCTCAGTGAAATGGGTTAATTGGATATCATTATTTAAAAATAAACTTACAAGCTGAATATATGAATTTATGTCCGCAAGCAACAGAAGTGGGCCAAGCGGGAGCTCATCAGTTAGACTTTACACTGGTACAATAGGGAGCTGTCCAGCCACGGAGCAAGTCTTATTTTTCAATGACTGTAGAGAATGTTGTTGTCTTGTTAAGTTTGGAGGAAGATCCCAGTCACAAAAAATCTGTGATAGTTAAAAGAAGCAAAGGGTGACAGTATATAAATTGATCTTCTTCTTTCTTCTTGTTGATAGTCTCCATTTTTTGTTGATAATGAAACAACATATAACTCATACTAAAATCCTCACATTATACTTCTTTTGTGATCCTGGAATAAATATACAAACTGATTCCCATTCACTATTTGCTTTGAGATGGTGTGATATTCTTAAATATAACAGACCCAAAGATATTGCATGTTCACATTTTAATACTCTGTAAATTTCTACTTGTTTCAATTTTGATCAAACAATTACAGTGTTATTGTTTCACTCTGTTGTTTGGCAGTTTCTATCTTTTTCTCTCATATTGTGGAACATAAACTGACAACTCCTCTTTCATGTTTATTTCGAAATAAATAAAACATGTTGCTCCGTGTAAACAGGGTGATACTGGGAAACTGAACTTGTAAACCAGTTAGATTGTTATTACACTCTGACTTGATGTTGGAAAACATGACAAGTCTGACTTTTATTTTCGTAACACTCACAGTACACTAAGCTTTTTGGATTGTGTATTTACATAGATAGATAGATAGATAGATAGATAGATAGATAGATAGATAGATAGATAGATAGATAGATAGATAGATAGATAGATACTTTATTAATCTCCAAGAGAAATTCATAATTTTATTTTGCAAAAAGCTCGATCTTCTTAGCCTGACAGATAACATATGTAAAATGCTAAACAAGCTACCAAAAGATCAATTTGTTTTCCTTTGCATCTCAATTTATGCATAGGTTTCAATTATTATAATAGGTTCATAGTATGTTCCCATGTAAACCCATGAGTTTAAGATTAACAGACATCTACCAAAATATGTCCAAGATGGATTTGTAGTTGTGGTTTTTCAAAATAAAACCCTCAGTCAGCGATAATGATGTGTAGAGTAGCTAATAATGGATGCCAGTTCGAGTAATTGGACTCTGTTGTCAAGAAGATGTCTCATTCAGGCTCCTCAAAGGCTACCAGTCGCTGTGAGCAAACTGGGTCTTGTAGCCCAGGATGAATGCGTGTTTCCAGGGCAACAGCCACAAGGGAGCATTTGACTGAAGACGGAGTCTCATGTGTGCTGAAGCTCGGCAGAGGATTTTGAGTCTTGGTCCAGTTCTATAAATCACTGCTCCCTCAGTGGCTTATTCCATACTCAACTACAGTATTTGAATTTACTTTTTAGTTTCATTTTTGTGAAAACTGGTACAAAATTTCTGGCATTTATTCATTTGAATGATGAGATTAGAATTATAAAACTGTGTTTTTGCAGTGCTGACCCTGAGCCCATCAAGGGGCCAGTTTAACCAGCTCAGACACATAGTCCTCCATCCAGCTTTCACACTTCTTGGCAACATGGCAGTGTCTTGTTTTCTGTCTCACTGGACCTGACAGGTCTTTGGCTTTATCTGCAATCAATACCATGCAGAAAAACGCTATTATTTAAAAGTGTTATCTTGATTCTATTGGAGGATTAGATTTACTTGTAGTCTAACAACTCGATCTCTACGGATATTAAAGCGCTGTCACAGTTCAGTTCCTGTAAGAGCAGATTGGTCAGATCCGTCTCAAAAACCATTTCACACTTGGCCGAGGCTGTTGACTATTGGACTTGGGTTTGATCCTTGAAGTCGGTGATACAAGATTCAGGCTGTGAAGTGGCAATGACTAACAGCGCTGGCTTGAATCCTTCAAATATACAGTCTGCAGGAAAAGACAAGTGTGTTTGTATCAGCAACCTCAAAGCTCCTCATCGTCACCCTCTAAATCACCTGTGCTGGTTTCTTTTCCAGAGCGCTCACCTGGCAATGATCGACACCCTGATGATGGCGTACACTGTGGAGACGGTGAGCGTGGATAAAGTGATGACCTGCATTCGTCAGTATCCATCCTGCGACCCAGAGGTGGAAACACCGTATGACACAGAGGACGCAGTGACCACCTGGATCAACAAGGTGGGTAATTGCATATGTAAGCAGTTGTGTATATCTGTGTGTATTATTTTCAGCCGGACCTACGACCTTGGCTGTCTGTGAGCGAGTAGCTGGGTAATGAAGTTTCTCCATTAGCCGTTTTTCTTTCAAAATGATCAGATGAGAACTTTTGTTTTTTTTGAGGAGGACTTGCTCCCTCTGGAGCTACAAAAGGCTCATTCTAAGGTAATGAAAAGATAATAAATTTCATTCTCAAGTAATTAAAGAAAACATTTAAAACACTGGACCTTGAAATGACCTCACATAACAACCAGTCTGACAAAACACTTGTCCTGGAGTGAGTCATAAAAAGACAAGAGACATCCGGACATAAACGAATGAAACAGCAGGAGGAATTAATAAATAATTAGAATAGTTAACTAAGCCCAAAACAACAACAGAGATATATTCTCTTTCAAATCAAACATGGTAAGATATGAGTGGAAACTACTGTCGTAGCTGCATAACTAACATCTCATGTCTCAAACGTAGCTTATCATTTCATATAATCTGATACTTGATAATTGCAGATGAAATTAATAGCCAGGAATTTATGAAAATACCTGAGTTTTATCCTTATCATGTGAGTAGGAATCTATTGAACTATATGCTTGTATAATTTTAAAAGCCACTGTAGGTGTATACTTCTCCTTTCCATATGTACATTTCTAACAGATCTTTACAGATGGACTGATAGACATAGATATACTGATATGATAGATATACTGTAACTAAACAGAGAGATTCAGAGTGCAGTCACCTTGCCCACAGGAAGCAGACTGGTGTTCATGCTGTACCCACCCTGCAGATGCCCTGGCTTGAGGGCATTTCACCAGAGCTGGGCTCTCAGAGCTTTGAGCTCTGAAATTCCACAGTGCACAGTGGGGTTGCAAGACCTTCCAATAAAAAACACACTGACCCAAATACCAGCAAATGCACAACATGTACACAACTTCATCCACATGCCTAGAGGTTATAGTACAAACCAAACCACTCCGGAATTCTAATAAACCTGTCATTTGTTTTATCTGTATGCTTTACTATTTAATCAACATCCATATGTTGGCCGAGCGCAGAACAGAACATGGTCGCCTGATACAGAGACGATGTTCAGATTCAGATTCAGATTCAGAATCAGATTCAGATTCAGATTCAGATTCAGATTCAGAATACTTTTATTAGTCCCAGAGGGCAATTAACTTTACTGTCAATCCTGTCCATAGCAACAACATAACTAATAGAAGAACAAACAACAAGAAATACTACGACATTTAACATCTCGATCATCTCATCATTCAGTTACAGTTTATTGTGCATTTAGCAGCCTTATTGCTGGGATTAATTCAAGTTACAAAAAAAGTAGTTGGCTACATGGCCTGCGTGTGCAGATGGCTCTTGCTCCATCAAACAGGGCTACAGGGCTGCAGTCTGTTTACATTCTTCCAGTAGGAACACTGAGCTGTTGCCAACTCTGAGCTTTACACACAGACACACACTCACAATGGTTAATAGGTGTGGTCGTGGAGTCCTACTGGTCGGACATATGGCTCTCTGTTGGAGTCCTCCAGTTCCAAAGGTTCGAAATTCACCGGCTTTTCAGCTGATTCCTGCTTTAACTTGATCCATATGAACTTAAAGTGACAAACTGTAAGTCTCTGAAGTGCAGGATTGGGTGAGATTACACTTGATTAAGTTTGGTTTAACTTCCACAAAACTTGACTTCACGCTGATTAAATTCAAATTTCAATTGATTTAGAAAATCCCAAATTAGACTTCTGTCTCAGTTTTTAACGAAGGACAGTGCGACTTAAAAAAACAACAAAAAAAGCAATAAAATGAAGAAAAAGTTTTGTTCTATACTATACAAACAAAAGTACAAACTTGCATATTAAAGTAATAATGACAAATAAAAGATTGTCACGCTGCAGTCGTGATTGTTGCATAACCACATGACCACATTAAATGCATTAATGTTTTCCACATGCTAAAGTTCCACTTGCACTACGAAGGAAGTTTTATTATCTGCTTTTACACAGAAACAATAAAACCTCACTCATGGTAACAAAACATTCGACTTGAATGTGAGACTCTTGACATGACAAACTATGAGCTGAAGAAGAAATATTTTTTTACAGTCTGTTCATTCTGCTGAAGTTTTGCTCATTAATGCTGGCAAACACCCAGTAAATTTTAATGCTGTTTGTCCTCTATTTCAGGTGAACGAGTATCTGAAAGACATTGCGATTCAAGAGCAGAGGAAGAAGGAGACTCAGAGCGCCGAGCCTGCTGGGAGTCCTCGGGTGGGTGTTTTTTCCTCTTTTTTATCTTTGCCAGTTTAAACACTCACTAACTGCACATGAGCGCAGAGACGTCACCAGTTTGTTGGACAGTTTCAAACAAGCTCAGTGTAAATACTCGGCTCCACTTAATGGTTTTACCACATCGTTGTCCATTTGACGGACAGATATTTGTCCCAGGCCTCTTTTTGTCACTTTAATGTGTGGGTCTGGATTCCTCGACAGATTTTAAGCCCCTCAAACCCGGCAACCATCGCAGAAAAATCTCACTCATGTGTCTGAGCTTCAAATCTGTCAGCATTTATTAGATGAGTAAGAGCCGAGAATGCCTGGGTGCATTTTTAACATCGTAGTGAGTTTATCTAACTTGTCAACTGTGACATGCGCCACACACTTTATTCGTGCTTTAACCAGCAAATCAGTGCTCTCTACTCTGATGAGAGCAGCAGTCATTTCATGCAAGGTCACCCACGCTCAGGGTGCTGCCCGCAGTCCACATGTTACATAACTAGATCGAGTTATCAGCAGTGATTTCTGATACTCGGGCCAGTGGTGTGTATATGTGTGTGAGTGTGTGTGTGTTTTATGTAAATAGAGATTTTCTGATTCAGTTCTTTCCATGTCAGTTCTGATCCTGATGTCTGACCTTAGTGCTGTCAGTCTGTACCGATATCATTGTGTCGAAACATCTATATATAAAACCCTGTGTGTATAAAAGTTATTATTAAGAATGTGTACTGCTCTCACTGTGTTTATGTTATGTTATGGATGTGATGCAGAGACATTTTTTACACTGATATTAATCTCAGAACAAATGTACTGTTTAAATAACTGCAGTAATCCGTGTTTGATTTCGTAATTAGACACTGCATTTGCAATAAATCAGTCCTTGATCTACTTAATAATGAATTCCCTCACTGGTAGAATTAAAATCAATTCAAATCTTGCAAAATAGCACATTATTTGTCACCACTCGTCTGTGCCAGTGCACTTGGACTGTGCAATATTGAGAAAAACCTGCCCCATGATATGTGATTTATATATTTGCACACTGGTAATATTGAAGACAACAAAGATTTAAATATGGAGTTGTACAATGTCTAATGCTAGATTGCAAACATGGAGCACATAGATAGATCCTTTGCTATGTAACGACCTCTACTTTATTTCAACACATTTTTTAGTTTTTTAGGGCGGTTTCCAACTTAAACAGCAAATAACACTAATATATATAGTAGGTTATATCTAATTCTGAAAAAACTGACCTATCAGTGTTTTTAGAATTGTTTCATTACCCCTTGAAAGTCAGTATGTAAGATTACCATGAGAGTTTTTAGCTCACATTCTCATTCATTCCTTCTGTCTATATTTCAATGTTGCCCTTTCTTTACTTCACTCCTCTGCCGGACTCCACTCGCTCAGATCTCACTCCAGGGTCATGTCTCCTCTCCAGGCTTCCTCTTAGTCATGTTTATGAACATATCAGGCACCATACTATGACACAACACCGTCGGCCATGCTGCTTTGAAGATCTGCTTAGAGAGTTATTAGTTAGTTAGGGAGTTCCCGTGTGTTTTTGCCTGCTGAGAGTTGAAATGGAGCGCTGCAGTGTCACTTTCACTGTGTTTGATGCTGATCTGACCAGTCAGAGTGCAGACGCAGCACTGCAGGCCTCAGCTTTCCCTCATGACCACACACACACAGGGACAGACACACACTTTTAACTGATAAAGATGCATCAGAAAGAAGTGATATCACTGAACAGCTGAAATCACAGCAGCCTGTTTACAGTGTATTCTGTCTGTCACGGACTGAGGGCCTTGCACGTGGAGCCACGCTCGCCCATGATGCGAGTGCTAACACGTCAGTTTGTTCGACCCCGAGCATTAGAGTCGGCCCTTCAGTAACACCATCCCTAGGCTCAGGGCAGCTCATGCGGACTGGCGCGTGTATGGTTGTGTCTGTGTGTACTCACTGTTACTCTCTCTCTCTCTCTCTCTGTCTCTCTCTCTCTCTCTCTCTCTCTCTCTCTCATGACTGACTTTGTTCCAGTCATTGGATGATGCAGCTCTAAGCTCATAGATTAATTTTGGAACAGTTTCATCAGTCAATATGTCTTCCTTCCGCTGATGAAACCCACGATGTGCCTCTGTCGGTTTTTCTTAACTTTAAAGTTTAAAAGATAGTAGTAATATCAAAAAGAAGGCTAATGTGCATCATGAGGTCAACAATCATGAAAAAAATTAGTTTCATCGTTGGCCTTTTGTAAAACAGGACTTGGCACTATATCTGTATATTGATATTGGGATGTTAACAAGCTTTTTCTGAGAGAAATAACTAATAACAATCTGTTGGTTTGCTGTATTCCTTATGACTCCTCTCTGTCAGGGAAAATAATTCATTTCACTCCCATTTTTCATTTTTCCAAATAGGATTCCTGTCCCCACAATCATCAGAGTAATATGAGGAGTCAGCCAGTGATTAGCAGTAGCTTTTGCAACACTATGGAAGAGAGCGAAACAAATAGATTCAAAGTGCACCGATGCAAAAAATAGTGTGCTACTTTTTTTTTTTTGCTGATGTCTAGTGACTCCATCCTTCCTCTATCCCTCCATCACTCCCCACCTCCCCGGACCACCCCCCTCTTTCTGTCTTTGCGGTATGACTGCAGTGTGAGTCACGCAGGCAGGCAGGCAGCCTGTGTCTCAGCCAGACACACAGAGTCACAAACCCTCCTGGGACAACACAGTAAAGCTCAGAGTGTACTTATTTTAACCTACTGTACTGTACCTGGGAGTGAGGGTGGGTGGAGGGTAGGAAGTGGGTGGGGGGTAACTGCAAAGGCAACGCCAGGACAGAGGGGAGAGGACTAATCCTTTTAAGTTGCAAAAGCTGAGCTGCAGCTAAACCAGACATGTCTGGCTTAGAGGATGAACTTTGATGGCAAGAGGAAGAGTCGCAGGATGATTGAAGTGGAGGTGGGTGGGGTGCATGAGTGAGGGCCTCACGACTCCCCAGGGGTTTGATTTGGCGGTTATAACTGATTTAAACTCTGACCCTGCTTAACCCTCAGTCTCAGATCATCAATTTAGTTGCAGACAGTCTTCATCTTCTCTGTGTTATTCTCAAACTTGAACAGCAGGGTTGGGAGCGAATTCAGAATATGTCATTAAAAAGTCAGTTTGAGCCGTTAACAGGCGATTTGTCAGTGATTTGTAGCCGTCTGCTTCATCAGAGCACCTTATCTCAAAAGCTCAAACTCAACTCCTTCTCACTGATTCACTCTGGATCATAAGAGATGCTAAGTAAAAAAAAAAATCTTCATAAGCAGAAGGACTGGGATTGAAATGAAAACACACATTAAAAAAATTATTTTGTTCTCCTTTTTTGTATAGACATTAGTTTTTCATTTGTATCCAAAAGATATAAACAGGTTAAAAAAGATTCCTAATAAACTGTACATAATTTAAAGACACTATATGATGTGGAAGATGCAATAAACAAAAAAAATGTAATGTCAGTAAGGGAAAAGATGCAAAACAACGTAGTCACATTTCTTGCTGATATACTGTATTTTTTTGTTCAAGAAAAGTTTGAATCTACTTCCATAAAATGTGTTTTTCTGATTTTTTACCAGATCAGCCAAAAAAAAGATCTTAACCCAAAAGCCTGGTCTAACCAAATGCACGCTGTCTCATGCCGTGCCCTCCTCCTACCAACCAAATGCTCATGTTGGACTCTTGACTTTTTGTGGTCTCTTATTGGGGAGAACAGCTTGTTAGTCACTAGACTTGGAGAGATAAACAAGGGGCGGTTTCTCTCTCTGTCTCCCTCTCTGCCTACAAATACCTGTTGTAATGTCACTGAACTTAGGTGAACTTCAGCTGAAGGTTTCAGGTCAGGAATTGATACAAATATGTAACTATGATGTCATAAGTGACAATAGTGAGATATAATAGAATATAGTGTATGTATTGAATTTTCTACACAGGATTACTTTCAATATACAGTGCGGTATTTCCCCTCACTATCACTCTTAAAATACTGTACTCAGAGGGATAGAAATCACAATAAAGAGTGTTTTTGATTGTGAATCATCTCTATAATCTGATTTGTATAATCTAACGCTCCTTTTTTATTTCACGACAGGCCACCATTAAGAGGATTTCCGACCTTTAGCAGATCTGTATTTTTCTTTCCTTCAGCACATAAAAGGATTTACATTCATACCGTTATATCACTATCAAAGGCAGTCCATTCACCGGCAAACAGATACAGCTGATTAACTGATATGGTGTGCATTAAATCACACCAGGTGTGCTCCTCTGATGACATCAAGCTTCATACTGGTGACTCGAATTACCATTCAGAGAGCTGGGACATTAATTAAATCAGGAAAACCCAAGAAAGCTACAATTGATTTTCTCATCCTCGTGCTGTCTTTGTTATTTGTTTTGGAGGTTTCGGTACAAAGCAGCTCTATTTTCATGTCCTCTTTGAAGTGGAGCGCTTGGTCGCCACTTTGAGTGGCACTCACACTTGGTTCTTTGATGCCTCGCGGTAGTGAAGGAATTAGCCGTAAACTGAGGCAAGCCTCTCCTCTTTTGGATCAGCTTGCATTGTCAGTGGATAGCTGACAGTTCGGTCACATTAATGCACTGAGATTGTTTTTGGTTTATTTTTTTTAGCAACTGGTATTCAGCTCATGCTCCTCTCTTTTTGTCACAATAAGATCCATTTTATAATTTCCTACAATCAGGAGAAAACTTAGGGAAAATTTAGGAATATAGGGGCACTTTTTTTTTCCAGAGCAGACAGAAAATTGTTTAAACAACCATTTACTCACTTAATTTCCTCAGTTCTAAGTAGGTCTAATGATCCAATTTGTTGACGTGTCTGTTTCACACAGAGTTTGCAATTTCTCTCCTGTAATTGTCTACTTTTCAGTCGCTCTTTTCATTCAAGAGAAATTGTGATCCCCTAAAGTAGCCTCTTTTTGGTCAGGTCTTAACTAAACTCTTATTCTGTAGACGTATGAGCAGCGAAAGCCTCAGATAAACAGTCAAACCTCAACACCACATTACACTAAGCACAATTTCAGGGTTGTTTGGATTGTGTGGGCTGCTTTTTCTTGCTCTCTCAACAACACACAGGTTTCTTTGTTAGATATCACAGCTGTCATGTCTTACTTGTTATTACTAATCGCATTACTAACTAATCTCACTAACAGGAATGTCTTTGTTGTTGTTGTTGTTGTTGTTGTTGTTATTGTTGTTTTTCTTTCGCTGTGCTGCTGCAGTCTCCAACCAAGTGGTACATGAAGCTTGTGCCTGTAAGTCAACTAATGAGTGCTACGCTCTTTCATCTGTGTATCCATAGTGACCATCCCAGCTTCCTCCTACAACGCACTGTCTTGATTTGATCTCACGTGTGTTTCATCCTGTGGCTTTTCTGTTACATCAACGCAGCTTTTTTTTCTCACCTTCTCTGTTTTCACGAACAAGTGTTTCCTTGTTTTATAGCTATTGAATTAAAGATATTTATGAAAAAAAAGTATGAAAATGTATCAGTAATTGTTTTTCATTGAGAGAAAGCAGTGTGACTGACATTTCAATGGTTACAGTCATTTAAAATCATGTTATAAAGACAGTAAGAATAAGTATATTTGAACGTAGACTCTCTTACATACTTCATTGTGTTTGCCAATGAATAAGTTCATGTCAGCACACCTAAATATCTTTATAGAATCACTGAAGAGATCCCAAGGAATTTTGCCAAAAAAAATAAAAATAAAAAAGGGATCTTCATTACAGAGATGTTATGTCTGGGAGAATTTGGCTAAAAAGTACTTTAGAGTCCCTGTGCACTCATTGATTGTGGAGCATATTGTAAAATCATCTTTTTTCCCCTTTAAGTCCATTCTATATTCATGCCACTGGGCTGCACTCACAGTTACAACACATAAAAAAAATGACACATCGCTACTTTGACAGTTTTTTGGTTGAAATGCTGTTAGCAAGTACTCGCTCTTTGAGCTGAATTGAAAATACTCAGCATTTAGAGGATAATTATTTGGCGTTATCGCGCTTGGACAAACAAAGATTACAACATCTGGAAAAGTAATGAGTGAGCTGCCTCAGTTATAATTAATCAGCACTGAGATTTACCACAGTGGTTTGCTCACAGTGACTGTTTCTTTTCAACAGTTAAAACTTTTTATTACACATGCTGCAAGGCCCCAGAAACTTTCAGCTGCTTTTGCACAAATAAAAATAATGAAGCCTTGATGTGTTTTCAAGAGTTTGTTGCCAAAGAAACAACACAGATATAGCTGTTGAAATGGTTGCACCATACTACAGGAGTCATTTTTTAGCTGTAATTGAAAAAATAAATAGTCAGTTAAGTTTGTTCCGATGTGAACTGTAGCTGTAGAGAGGGTAATGCTGCATAATGCACTTTGGTTTTTAGGTTTTTAGATATATGTCTTATGTTATTGCAGGCTCGCTACAGGAAGGAACAAGCCTCAACCCAGCCAGTTCCCTGGATCCCCCCAGTGGACAACCTGCTGAAGGACAGCACGGATGGCTCGGCCCTGGGAGCCCTGCTGCACTTCTACTGCCCTCAGCTGCTACAGTTGGACGGTAAGGATCAGTTAGCGTGGGAAGGACGTTGCAGGCCCTGTAACGCAGCACATGTTGACCATAATACAGCAGCGTGAGTTAAGAGCTCTGTTAACCATCATGTAGTTTCTGCCCATTTTAACAAACCCAATCCATTTTTAAGGTTAAATCAACCATAAGATGACATGAAATTGTTAACTTTTGTAGTTGTATACAGTGGGTGTGATTAGCCTCATTAAGGAGTCAACTCACACAGGCAAAGCTTTGTGTGATAAAGTGATAAAAGTAATTCAAGTTCTGAGTTTGAATCATAGATTTAGCAGAAAGGTAATCAATGAAAATGTCCTGTTTTGAGATTTTTTTAGTCTCCTGTCCCTGAATGACTCATTCACCAGGTTAAAGATCAATAATCAACAAAAGATATAACTTAATCACATCACACTGCTGATAAAGTGCATTGAAACACACACAAACACACATTCAAAACACTTCAAAATACATGTAAACACACAAAAGTCTCCGGTCATCATCGGCATCACAGAGACAAACATTAATCACTAGACAATCTTTACTTCTTAAATGTGTAAACACACAGCTCCGCCCAGGCTTATAGCATGAATGTTTTGATAGGTCAGTAAATGGAAACCATTGTGCCTTTAAGCAGTCACCTCCCAACGCCTCTTAGCACACTGCATCCACCTCTGATGCTAAACAAAGTCATCCTGAGGTTCATGTTGTAATCAGAACCTTTTAGTCATCAAACTGGTGCTGACGTCACTCTGACCCTGACACACCATGGCTCCCTCTGCCCTCTCAGATGTCTGTCTGAAGGAGAACATGACGCTGGCTGATCGGCTCTACAACCTGCAGCTCATACAGGACTTCTGCAAAGACAACCTGAACAGCTGCTGCCACTTCAGCCTGGAGGACATGCTCTACGCCTCGTCCACCATCAAGGTACTGCTCAAACCCTGCTGCATTCCAACTCCAAGGTTTCATCTCCAAAATGAGAGATTTTCTATCAAAATAAAACAATTCAACCATCACTTCAGTGAAACAACTTGTTCGGATTGACGCTTCTATTTGACAGCTTTTTAAAGAGTTATTTCATTTTAGAAAGGAAATTTTATATATCCTGCATGAGAGTGTGCAGGGTGAGAAACTTCCTGTTTTCTTAAAATCGGTCTAGGAAACTTTCAGTTAAAGTTTGAGGTCTGCTGGTGTTGTAATACTGATTTCGTTTGGTCTAAAATTGCTTTTACAGTTACTGTGTAATGGTCGCTACAGTCAGAGAGAAATATCTGTCAAAATATGGACTGCTGAGCTACTGACTTGTTGAAACTGAGTCTTTAAAACCTGCCAGCAGGGAGAGGAAATGCCAACAGTAATAAAAAGTCCCCATCTAAAATAATATGACCTCATATGATACGGTTGTTAACGTATGATCCAGGGAAGCGGTGGTTCTTTTTTTAAAACCTGGACATAAAATCAGGTCCGAGTTTGCTTATGAACAAAACGACAGTCAAAACAAAAATGTGAAGTTATACTTAAGTGGGTAATAATTTTTTTAGAAATGGATACAAATCCTGTACATGTTGATTCATTCATGAGTTTGTTCGACTAGAAACAGATTAGAAAGCCACATGGTGTGGTGTCCAGTGAGACAGGCTGAATGAAAGAGGAGAATCGAGCAGCTCTGTAAGCCAGTGTGGTGAGTCATGATGTGGAAAAACCATTCAATCCAATCTGTCTTCACCAACCACGGGCTTGGAGAGCAGCAGCTCTCACACTGCTCTCCCAACATGCCTGCATGTTATTTCATTCTCTCCTCACACATGCTTTTGTCTGTCTTCATCAATTCCTTTTTCTTTTCTTTCCCCAGATTTCCTTCTTTCTACTTAAATTGCTCTTTCATTTTGATTACATGTGAATTTTCTATCTTTCTCAGTTTCCTGACTTTTCTCTCTCTCTCTCTCTCTCTCTCCCTCTCTCTCTCTCTCTCTCACTCCCTGACTCACTCCTTTCCACTCTCTCTTACTCACAGGCAGCTCACCAATGTCACCTCTGTGTGTTAATGCAAGCGAGGTTGGCTGCCTATATGAGATCATTGATTGGCATTTCTCAGTATATAAGCATGTGATGCTGTTGGTGTTCTTCAGAAAAACATCCTCAACCTACTTCCTGCTCTTTTTTTTTCTTTCTCAATAAAAACACATACAAGTGCATATATGTGGTGAATACATTTATGCAAACCAAGATCAACAAGTCTGGTTAAAAATATATTATAAAATGATGCTCAGAAGTGCACAACCTTTTCAAGTTCTACTCCTCATGTAGTTTCAGCCTCATGTATTTTTTACCTGGTTGGCCACTGTCGCTTGTTAATAGTTCCTGTTCTCGTCCTTATCCTTTTTTTATCCCCCCCTTACTCAAAGCCAGTGTTGTGCCACAGGATGTTTGGGAAACAAGGTCTTCAGTTTGACGCACATGCTACATTTATGCATTGCGCGGGTGTGCATGTTTAATATTACATATACTGTATGGCAAAGGTTTACTTTGATTTTGTAACATGCCATTCTAGTTTCATTTCATAGTCGGGTTCATATATTTATTTTTGTCTGTTCAAAAAACCCTTACATCATATAACCACAACGGCTACAGGAGTCCAGAATTCCCACAACACCCCAAAATAGCACAACCCACAATTCTGCCACACAAAAAGTTACCATGGCTACCAGAAAAAAAAAAAAAAACACAAAAACTTACTACTACTCATCTGGTGATTCAGTGTAACTTTCCGTTCCTGCTGTGTGTGTGTTGTGCTTGTCCCTGATGTCTCTGTGTGTTATGTCAGAGAGCTGCATGGGCATTAAAAAAAAAAACAAAAAACCTTGATGTGTTTGGATGACATTGACTGTGCCTCAGCATGTCCTCTGACTGAGAGCTGTTGTTGCTCTCAGCACAGACCGGACACAGTTCACAGAGAGGACAAACATCAGCAGACTGAGTAAACGGACTCAACATCAGCCGCCTTAAACCTGAACCACCCTGTTTACAGAGCAGCTGCAGCTTTGTTTCCATCCGCCTCTTGAGAGCTTTTTACAAACACTTAATCAATTAAATCATTTGGCCCAAGTTGTATCAATTACATGGACATTGTTGACGCTAATGAAAGACTTGGCCATGATTGTTTTATATAAAAAAATAATTGGATTTGTTTATAAAAATCATATTTTGTGCTTCCACCTGAAGCTAAAAGAAAAAGTAGATGAATTGCATTTCACTCCGATATGAAAGAGACCTGCAGCAATGTAGCATAAATGTGAAAATAGAGCAACGCAGGTAGTAGAAATATTGATATTAGTGCTGACATATGAATGATTTTATAAACCAGGAATAAGGCACTCATTTTTATATCATCCATCTCAGACTCCAAGCCGCCCAAAGCTCACAAACATCAAGTAAACACACAGCATAAAAAAAATTAACTATCTGAGGCATATGAAGCCTCCAGCATCAGTATTGTGCTGACATTTATTTCAAAAGGGTAAAAAGAAAAATCCCAGCAGGGCAGAGTTATACTGCCTGAGAGCAGCCGTGCAGCCAGAACTGCACACAAAACCAGTTACACTCTGTAACCTTGACCCACTTTTCAGGCAGTCACACCCTCAGTAGCTTTACTCCGTGGCCTGTCATACTAATGGAGACCTTATTATAGAGATTGAGCAGAGACATTAAAGAGGATGGAAGGGGGTTGGGGGGGAAGGGGGGTCAGAGAGAGTGGAGGTGTTGATGTGGAAGAAAATGGTGAGAGGAGAGAGGAGACGAGAAGAAGAGCGGTAATTCTCACACCAGCAGAGAGTCTGAAATGGTTGAAGAGTCGTCAAGGAGACTGTCTGAGGAAACGGGAGGGACGGCATCTTATGGGACTTTATAATGTGTTTAAACACGCCCACCACTAAAGCCTACACACAGACAAACACACACCGTTAGATATATCACAATTAGCTGGGACACAATGTGTTCCTGTGTCCTTCCATCAGATATTATTTAGATTTTCCTTTGACAACAATGAACAGAAATTTTGTAACGTTTGGCTGAGCTGCGTTGGCTTGGAGGACATGAAGACACAGTATCGGAGAGAAAGACCTGAAATATAAATAGTAGTTGAGGTTAAACATGTGGGCCAGACTGTTGCTGGATGACACACTTTTATAGCTATTATCAGTCATCTAAAGAAATTGAACGCAGAAATGAAACCTAACAGCTTGAACATTTGACAGCCAAGAGCCCAGATACCTGCACAGACACACACACACACACACACACACACACACACACACACACACACACACACACACACCAGTCTGTGTGACATCCCTGTGTCAGATTCCATGTGCCTCTTTGTAGCTAAATGTGTAAAAAACAGCACATAAAGCCACCAGAGCCACGGTTCGGTTCCTTTCCCTTCCATTTCAACCATAAAACACAACACTCAGAATGTTTGCTGAAGACAGAATCACTCTACATTATGTTCAATAGGTCTCTATAAGAGACAATAGACTAGCCTCAGTCCCCAACCCCCAAAGCCACAGAATACACACATTACTTACGGCTATTCTCTCCTAATGGACACCAGGCTTGTAAATCATGCCAACCCACTCCCATTTACTGGCTCTTCATTTAATTAATTTACAGCACATCTAAATTACCATCTGCGAAAGGAGAGCTGAATTTCACCGGCTTTGGGCTTTTGCCAGTGTTTGCTGCTTCTTTAGCAGGAGCTTTGTCGCAGACACGCTGAGTTTGCCTGAGGAAGGCAATTAACACACTTAATGTAATTCATAAGCTGCCTCTTAACATGGTTTTAAATCTGTTGATCATTTGTCATCACTTGATTTCAGCACTGAATGATGCCTGTTTTTTTAAGTTTGTGACTACATTAAATGCAGAATAGGTTCTCCGCTTGATTTAAATGAACTCTACATCACATTTGAGCCATTATTTTTAATGATTTGCATATAATGTGCTCTAAGTTAAGCCCTTGTTCCCAGACCACATCAGTTAAAGAGTGCAAAGATGAGGTGACAGTTAAGTAATATTTAGTCTCTAAGTGTCACAATACCTTTTAATCAATTTCAGCATTGAAGTTTTTGACCTGAAGCGTCGGTGTCTACATGCATGGATGTAGGGACTTCAAAAAATGTATGCATGGACTTTCATTTTTCTTTTTTAAATTTTGTTTTTTCTACTTTCAGCAATTCAATTTAAGCCCGGTGTTTTCTGCAGGCAACTCAGGGCAGCCTGATAAACTTGGTGTTAAATCAAAAGAGTGGGTTTTCCAGATTGGAGTGAGTCTGTCTGTCTGTCTGTCTGTCTGTCTGTCTGTCTGTCTGGCTGCAGGACTTAGATCCTTTAATCAAGCCTCTGGCCCAATGATTGTTGACATTAATGCTCAGTGAATGCTCAGTGTGTGCCTGGGCCTAGAGTCTAGCTGTGCTGGATCATGTAATCAGCGGGGGTGTTTATGCGTGTCCCGCTGCGTGCATTTTTATGCATGCAAGCCGTATGCGTTGCCAGTGCATTTAAATGTTGCACCGTTCATGTGTGAGTGTGTGGGATGTGTGGTTCTTGCAGGGTGGGCTGGTTTGCGCCCATCCTTGTAGAGTGGATTAGCTCTGTCCACCACCCCCCACCCCCACCCCCACCCCCATCCCCACCCCCACCCCACCCCACCCCACCCCACCCCTCCCTCAACCCTGAGCTCTCTTCCAGTAATCACCAATCAGGTCCCTGTTTTCATCCTGAGAGTGACACACGCTCACAACTGCAAACAAACAGTTCTGGCAGAGCTGCAGACCTGGCAGAGGGAGAGCAGTGCCAGTCAGTGGGGAGTTAAGCCGAGCGGCGGTGCGGCGGTCGGTTGTTTGGGGATCTGGGTGAGTGTGTGTGTGTTTGTGTGTGTGTGTGTGCGAATGCTGACTGGCGGTATTAAGCGATAACACTCACACCTGGTGTGTCAGTAGTAGTCAGAAAGACCAGATGGGAAGAGAGAAGTCAGGTTGGGCTTTCTGCCACCAGACTCGACAGGGGGAAAGTAGACGGAGCTTTGTCTCTCTGTGTCTTTCTTTTGTTTTTTTTGTTCTTTCTGGCTTCTTCTTCTTCTTCTTCTTCTTCTTCTGTTCATCTCAACCCTTTGAGGAATGCTTCACATGCTGAGCACATCTAAAGGTAACCAACACCTGGTGTTTGACTAGCTGTTTGTGAGTAACTCCATTATGCTTAAAAGTTACATAACCACAGAGTTTTAAGAAGGGCAAATGTCACTTAAAACAGATTAAAAGAGCTGAACATTGCGACTGAGGGTTTAAAAAACTCAAGCTATAGCGAGAAACTGTTTGGTTTGTATGCAAAGATAATCTAATGTTTAAATGCTTTTCTTTACTTTATTACCTTGATGTGTGTTACAGCTTCTCACATCTAGTTTCTGGTATAGAGACACACCTTTTCACTTTGCAGCTCTGCATTCTAGCATGTGAGGTAAAAACAAAAAGCAGTCTAGAAAAAAAAAAAGCCAAGTGCTGCAGTAACACCCAAGGGATACCATGGCTATTGGTGTTAATTGCTTTTGCCTCTTCTGATGTGCTTTTGGGCTGCAGTCAAGGGGCTTAATGGGTGTACGTATGATGTGTCTGTGTGTGCAAGTGTGCGTGTGTGTGTGTGTGTTGCTTGTGTGTGCTTGGGTGAGCACAATGTTGCTGATGGAGTGAATCAGGTATCTTTAGAGCTGAGCCATGCAGCATTGTCTTTGTCTGGAGACCATGGACTGAGAGCAGGGAGGGGGGCGTGTGTCCTCAAGGTCGTCCCTGCTTCACCGCACTCATTTTGCATATGTCTGTGTGTGCACATGTGCATTTGGAAGTGAGTGCCGCCTTGTTCACGGCAAAAAAATGCCTAATTTGGCGTGAAAATTGATTGAATATTGATTCTGAAATATGTAAAAGTGGAAAAATATATTCAAGATGAATTGAGTTCCAGTGGATCAGAGGAATTTGTTTGACCTGTTAGTTACTTTGTATTAAGATAATGATCCTGACTGAAAATGTGTTTTTAAAGGGTTTTTCCACTTGTGATGGCACAAATCTTGACTCATTAAAAATATATTGTTTGGACTGAATATGACACTAAAAAGATTTTGTATAGAGTTTCAGCCAAAGCTTAATAAAAGAACTGTATGGTGTTATTTGTATGTCTAAAGAAGGCTACATGTTTTGTCATTGTTGTCCAGTGCAGCCCAAACAGATGCATTTGAAATCAAGAATAAGTGTGACAGTATTTCATAGTTCACACTGTTACTACTTGTTACAAGAAAAAAACAACAACGGTGGGTTTGGAAAATGTCAGACATGTAAGGGAAATGACTTTGAGAGATGGAAAACTGCAGTGTCCCCGAGCTGTTTGACCTCCCGCTGTATATTAACCTGATTCATTCTGGACATGGCACGGCACGGCAGTGCCAAAGATCCCTCCAACACTTTCCTACCCAATCTAATTCAAACTGACTGGCGGATTGCATGCCGATGATTGAGAGCAGAAAAAAAATAGCTGACCTCTATTATACAAATTAGGTTAATGCCTTAATCACTCCTCTTTACTACCACAGGTACTATTGACATTAATTTGAAAGTGGAAGATTGGCTCATCTAGCATGTGAAAAGCCAAGGTGTTTGATACATTAACTTAGCTAATATAAATTCTTACAGTGTAAAAAGTCAGACTCCTAAAAGGTCAGAAAAGACGTTTCTTTATTCCACTCAGACTTTACAGTTTTTGGCAAAATCTTTGCTAAAAAAGATGGTAAATCTCCTTGTATATATTACTACAGTGTAGGTTGATCTGTGAAGCATCTGTCTCTGAAGTAGATGCCATGAAATGAATTAAAACTAGAAGTTTGAAATCGTTTAGATACAGACTGGAAGATACAGTAACATTCATTACCTTAGCTTCTCTATAAGGATTAATAGAGACACCTGCTGGAGGAATAGGTATAATGCAACTGTATAGCAGGTGGTAATTGTACATATAGTGACAGTATACCCTATTGTTATTCTGTTGTTGTTTGTTTGATTTTAATCTGACTCTTGTTAAATATCTCCACAGAATAACTACCTGGTGTTCATGGCAGAGCTGTTTTGGTGGTTTGAGGTGGTCAAGCCGTCTTTTGTAAAACCAAGAATTTTGGACAACGAATGCACAGGCAAGTCTGAAATTCTGTCATAAAAAACATTCAAATTAACAAAAGCAAGTGTGTTGTTGTGTAGAGAGTAGAAGTTGAGATAAGTGTTCAGAGTAATAGTATTCATAAAGCTACCTGCTGCGATATTTGATCTTTTGTTTCTGATTTGTCACCATAGAGCCCTCATCCTTGTTGAAAAATATACCAGCCATCCCCATCTCAAAAGCAACCAAGAGGAGCTTCATGGAAAGACCCCCAAGTCCTGAAAGACCCAGGTACACTAGTCCAAATGATGGTATTCAGCGTTGAATTTTATGTGATAAGTGTACTTAAGAGGTGGACTAGAAGGCATTTCACTTCCAGTACAGTGAAAATGCAAGCAGAGAGTTGGTGGGCAGCTCAGATATGCGAATATATGGGACTGATTAATCCAAATAAGATTAACCTGTAGAGTAAAATCCTTCTCTGGGCACAGGAAAGTTGAAAAAGGCAGCTGAGATATATATTGCAATGTATAACTTCTCTGTCATTTTCTCTCACTCCTTCTCTAGTTTGCCCCTCAGACCTCAGCCTCGAAACTCAGGTGATTTTTTTTTTTTCTTAACCAAAATTTTAGTGTTCGGTAACAGTTTCAAACCTTGATAACTTGTAGTCACAACACTTTTAAATATAAAGCAACTCTTTTGATTCTCACTTTGGCTATTGTGTCATCCAGGAGAGATCAAGAGGTCGACCTCGATGTCCTTTGTGGATGGAAACCTCGGCACATGGCCCAAAGAGAAAAGGTTAGTAATGATACTGTCCTGTTTTTAAGAAAATCTTTTGAGAAAATTAATTAACCCACGGAAATTAATATACAAAACTGAAGATTTGACTCCAGTTTCTTTTTTCCTCTTCAGGTCTGGGCCTTATGGAGTGTCTTTTGACATTCCCTTTGACAAAGAGGATTCTGCTACCGGGCGGCTTCCCTCCACGCGTGGCATGGTCAGGTCTGTCAGCACTGATGATGGCTCTGGCTTTAAGGTCCAACAACTGCCCCGTGGAATAAAGCGCAACCTGTCCTTCCAGCCAGTGAACGGTCAGAGTGTTGGCATTGAGGAGGAAGGCTGCCCAGACAGCCTGGCTGGTATGGAGTCAGACAGGCGAGCATTCCCTAACGGACATGGAAATGTCATGGCAACAGCTCCCTCCATGGAGGAAGCCCTCAACATTATTCACAGCCCAAACAGGCCTCCAGTGGAGGGGATCAACAGCGGTTTCTTTCTGCACAGTCAGGGCCACGGGGCCGGTGTTGGTGGCTTGGAGCCAGTGTCGGAGTTGGACTCCAAAGTGACTCTGAGCACCACGGACACCGCAGAGGTGGACACAGGCATCCACATTCGAACGGAAGACATGCTGGATGAGGATTCCTCTCTGAAAGACTGCTCTATGAACATGGACCTAGACATGGACACGCCAAGCCCCTGCCCGAGCAGTCAGAGCAAATCCCCCTCAGGAGTTAAGATGACCAGCTTTGCCGAACAGAAGATGAGGAAGCACAACCCGTCGGCGCCTGATTCGGGAAGATGCAGCAGCAGTTCCCTCAAGACCACTCCTGAAGGCTCCGAGTTTGGCCTTCCGTTATCAGTCTCCTGGGCCCCGACCCCCGAGCACAGCCCCATCCATCAACAAACCACACCAACCCTCACTGCTCAAGCATCGCCCACCCCTGTACAACTTCCACCCAATGATCCTGCTCAGGTCATGGCCACAGAGATGGTGCAGCTAAGGATGAGGCTGGAGGAGAAACGTAAAGCCATCGAAGCACAGAAGAAGAAGGTGGAGGCTGCTTTTACAAGGCATCGGCAAAAGATGGGTCACTCAGCGTTTCTCAATGTGGTAAAGAGAAAAGGAGATGGGGCTGCCAGTGTAGAGGAAGGAGGAAAAACCGATGGAGAAGGCATGGCAGCAAGCACAAGTCCCACCTTTAAATTTGGAAGGAGAAAGGCAGATACTCCTGATGGTGCAGAGCAAAGCAACACAGGCTCCTGCTGGACAAAGTCACCTGGTGCAGGAGAGGAAGGAGGGCAGAGTCACGCTCAGCTGACCGAGGTGGATCTCACCGAGTACACGCGTTCTATCGAGAAGCTCAACCATTCATTAGCCTTCCTTCAGACTGAGATGCAGCGATTGGCTCAGCAGCAGGAAGTGATCATGGCCATGAGAGAGCAACAACATCAGCAGGCGTGGGTCATCCCTCCTCCACATGCGAACCCGTCACCACAAAAACACAGCAGAGCCGGAGCCGTCGCCCGCTCTTCGGGACCCTCCTCTCCCGCTGACTCCCCACGCTCCACCCATCGTTCTCCGACCAGCATCAAACGCAAATCTGCCTCCTTCCACTCACGTAATCCTCGCACCACTCGTCCGAGCGAACTCAAACTCGCCCCTTACAATCGAGTCCTAACTGCCCCGCAGTCTGTTGACAGCATCCCCAGGCTACGGCGATTTTCTCCCTGCCAGCCCCTGGCGAGCTCCTTTGTTTACATGGGGGAGGAACCAGCATCCGCCAATCCAGCATCAACAGTAGCTTCAG
This sequence comes from Acanthurus leucopareius, assembly GCA_029814765.1. Taxonomy (NCBI): domain Eukaryota; kingdom Metazoa; phylum Chordata; class Actinopteri; order Acanthuriformes; family Acanthuridae; genus Acanthurus; species Acanthurus leucopareius. The sequence goes on along the minus strand of JAQMCX010000045.1, from coordinate 12,073,266 downwards.
ATGGAGATAAAAACAAAGACACTGAGTCAATCCTTTCTCCAGAGAGGGAGCTTGCTAGAATATGTGTAGCCCACTCACCCCCCAGCTCCCCCAGCCTCCAAAACAAAAAAGATCAAAAATTTGAAAGTCAAACACAGGAAACAGAGACTCGCAGCCAATCAAAGATCACTGACATGGAAACAGATGGCCAGAAAGTTCCGAAATCAGTTGCAGATCTCAAACCTACCATAGAGTCGTCATTTCCTGAGGTTCTGGCCCACCCTGTGGTAGAGACCTTCACAGTGACACCTACAGAGATTCCCCCCCAGCCAGAGGAATCAGGACAAGGCAAGAGCAGCTTGATCGAGGTTCCTCTGTCAGTGGTGAAGCCGCTGGAGGATCTGACGCTTGATGATGCTCTGGAGATGCAGCAGGAGACTGTGGAAAGTTTGGATCAGGAACAGAAGATGTGTCGTGGTTTCTTCTTTAAGGTAGGCTGTTTGTTCAAAGAACTGTCACTGTTTTACACAAATCATGACTGAAAACTTCTGCATGAATTCCCCTTTTAGTACATCAGACCAGTGGATGTATTTTGCATGAGTACAGTCACCCAAGAGAATTGAATGAGTGCCGGTGTTTCCTTTGATAAGATAAGATGCAGGTTATTTGTCCCCATTTGTCCCAAACTTCACCTGAAAAAGAAGTGCAGTTTTAAGTAAATGACAAGACCATCATTCATAAAAACATCATAAAAAAAAAAGAACCAGCTGCATAAATCATGTAAACCATTGCATGCAGATTTTGGGTCACAATCATCTGGTGCCAATGGAAGCCTTAAAATAGAGTGGAGCAGTTCTTCACAGAAAAGGCAGTTTAATTTGAACCTGGGGCAGCCATGTTTGTTCCCAACACGAGATGATGAATGGTTCAGGAAGCATGCCGGCTGAAAACAGCATCATCTTCCCATTTATGGGTTGTAAGATAGCTCGCTAGCTGCAGTCTGGGCTTTGATGTAGGTCATAAAACTGGGGCTGTTGTGAATAATTCAGGCACAGCTGTGGAAATGTGGCATTGGAAAAGTGTTGAATAGATTGTGAGGGTGGCTGCTGAGGGATGAGCAAAGGATGTTCACATGAAATAAAAACTGTCAATGAACTCAGTTTGTACTGAACGCTGCAGCCTGTGTGCCTGAGTTTGAAAAAAAAACAAAATTCATAGTGAATATTTTATTGTAGTGATGCTTTAAAAGTCTTATTTGCAACAATTCATTTAAAGTGTGTTAACGGTCAGACTTCTGACATCGACAAGAATGTTTCCAGTCTTTTCCTGCTCCTTTTGCTGTAGTCAAGGTATTATCATGCAAACCGTCTTAACTGCAGTGAGTTGAGCCACATACAGTTAATGATGGGACTAATTAATTCTCAGGTTTAGTGTAGCACCACAGTACAAAGAATATGGATAAAAACAGGATATTCACATGAAATTGCACAATGAAAGCTGTTTAGAAAGAACGCAGAGGTTGACCATTCACAATAACAGCTCAGGTTTTGGATGATCTTGTTCTTTTTTATTAGAATGGACAAATAAAAGAGAGGAGTATTAATAAATAATAATAGTTTTTGACTCTGCTTCTTGATCTGTGTCGCAACCATAAGAGGTCAGCCATACTCAGTGAACAGAAACTACAAAACAGTTATAAATAATATTCACCAAATGTTACTAAATATTCATTCTGCTGTTAAAACTTTATCTGAAGCGATGTAAGATGACAGACTTAATTGTTTCCTTGGTAAACAGGAGGATGGAAAGGCTGAGGAGAACATGGCTCAGAAGAGAGCTGCACTGTTGGAGAAGAGGATGAGGAGGGAGAAGGAGAGCCAGCAGAAGAAGCAGCAGCTGGAGGCAGAGCTGGAGCAGAAGAAGGAGGAAGCTCGGTATGTTGAAGCATCTGCAAAATGAGTCCATGTGCATTCTCTGAGCACACAAGTGTGGAAACGCACTGCTGTGTGCTCTTTTGTTTTTTAAGTTCGGCAAAAGTTTATCTTTTACACTGATCGTTATTACAATATTAGCCAGAATCAGAAATATTGAAGACTTATTTTAAAAATAGCTTTATTTTTACTGGTTTTCTTGATATATTTGACCTTCAGATTGACTTTGCTTGACTTTAACATTAACTCACTCCCACCACTTTGTTCTCCTCAGACTGAAAGCAGAGGAAGAGCGCATCAGGAAGGAGGAAGACAAGGCGAGGAGGGAGTTCATCAAGCAGGAATATCTCAGGAGGAAGCAGCTCAAACTCATGGAGGACATGGACACCGTCATTAAACCTCGACCAGCTGGCGGGGCCAAGCAGAGGCGGGGCCGCCCAAAATCCATCCATCGCGACAGCATGGACTCCCCCAAAACCCCAGTCAGAGCTGCCACAGGTAACCATGGAGATGACCCCCACTCCCATCTGCCCATTCTGTGTCTTGCTGCCACTTTGCTTTGTGCCACTTGAGAATAAATTAGCAGCCCAATTCAAATTGGATTTGTTATTTTAGCATTCTTCCAAAAAGCATGAATAAAACAGTACATTCAAGACATGAATAAGGTCTTATGTTTGACATTTCCTTAAATTATTTGATTATAGCTTTCTTGCTTATAATTGCACCTAATATATTGGAAGAACAATGCAGTAAAAGTGTGGTTCTGCATTCTAGTACGTGTTTTTTATATATATTCCTGCATGTTTCACATGAATGAGCTTTAGCTTGTATTTCTGGACGTGGAAGCTAATTTTAGTCAGGACACTGAAGCTGCATTGCTCTGGGACAGGGTTGGCACAAAACACAGCGGACAGCCTGGTGTTGTTGTCGTTTGTGTCGTCGGTGTAACTGTGTCGTGCTGTGCCACATCTCGTCTCACACCCAGGTTCACGCCAGCGTGTCTTTTCAGTCTCCAGCTTGTCCCTCGCCTCCCTCAACCTCGGAGACAACGACAGTGTTCACTCTGAGAAGAGGTCGCCAAGGTGAGATGTTTATACAAGTCTATGACTGCTGGTGTAAAGCATGTAAAATGTCATAAAAAGGGGTGGTTTTTGAACGTGAGGTTTAATGTTTTCACGAGGTTTTATGCTTTATTCATGAATATAGTGTTTGGATATGTTTAGTAAAACAAGACAAGATTAAAAAAACTCAACACATTCATGCCAGTTTGTTGTTTGTTACGCTAATGCTGGGAATAATTCCTAAATTTAATCTGGGCTACCTGCTTTAAGAATTATATTGACTAAGCCACTGCAAATGAGCATTAAATCCCTGCATAATATCAAGCAAATGCACATTAAAAAAATACACAGCAGAGAAAACGTGTGCTGCTGTGCTCTCTTTAGGTTGTATTCTCAAGATACACAGGGTACAGAACCGGTCAGTGTTTGACCAGACACAATAACTTTGATTGGACATATTAAGTGAAAACAGTGCTGAAACATTTTATGTGAACTCTGTAAATAAATGTCAATTTTTCGGGGAATTGTCAACACTATTCTTCATGTGCAGTGACTGATATATTTTCTGTACTTTCTTGTGTGTTTTTCAAGCTAAACACTCCAGACTAACTCCACTTCTCAGATCTAACATTTCTCCTGTCTTCCTTTATCTTCCTTCCGTTAATACTTTCATTCCTGCTGTTTCACACGTCAGAAGTGCTAGTTTAGCCTCTGGCAGTCTCATCTACTTTCTGGGATCTCCTAAACTGAGAAGGAGAAGGTTAGTTTCTGCTTGGCAGATAAACATGAAGGTGCTTCAGGCTCTCCTGCTCCCAGTCCTGCACTGAAACCCCGTCCTCACACTGGGTTTCATTACATTGATCGAGCACCGAAAGGAAAAGCAACATTTTTTGTTAGCATAAATTTCAAAGCATTGAATAATGCTTTCAGCAGCTCCTGCACCTCAACACATCACCTCACTTTTCTGTTTTGCCTTCCTCAGCGGTTTACACTCCTTCTTTGTTTTTTTCACACCCAAAAACAAGTCAAAGTATTTTTTTTTTTGAGTTTTCAGATTGACAGGTCTGTCGATGCACCCTGCATATAATATCCATCTTATCAAGTCATTTAAACCTGTATTGTGTCTTAAAATCCGCCAGTAGGCTATTCAAGAGAGTCATTCAGTTGTAGCTGTTCTTGAAACTAGTGAACATATATATATATATATATATATATATATATATATATATAAAATCCTTATTAGATTTCAATATCCTCTTCCTTAGATGACTTGTTAATGTGGGCATTCACAAAAAGAAAACTACAAGCAAGTTTGGCTTTCATTGCTCTCACTGTACACTTTCCGTGCTTGTTGATTTTCACATTATTAAAAAGGCAGAACTGTATATTTTAGAAAAGCATCATTATCCCAGTGGAATGAGTGATGTATATTCTATATATTAAGAAACCACTTGTATGTAAGGTCGCCAGTGTATATAAGGGTCTTGTAATGTGGCCGCACTCTGGAAAAAGAGCAAGTAAATGCCCAGTGCTGCTGTATAACTGACCTCATTTGTTGACCTTAAATGCGACAGACTGCTTCACGTCACTGCGCTCACTGCCTGTGCTTGCAAGCTTTGCTCCTTTACCACTCACTGTAAGGATGTGTAACAGAATTCACTCTCAAAATGTGCAATTTAACAGCACAGACAGTTTCCTGAGTATTGAAGGATTCATCTATACAAACATGATGTAGACAAGGTTGAAAAATGACACCAGCTAACAGCATAATGCTGTGATTTTTTTTTTAATGGCTGGAAGGATTCGTTTAAAAGATGAGATATATTTCAGAATATCTTGTTGAGTTGTATTACAGTAAAGTAGTTTTCTGCCCTGTCTACAGCATCATTTGCAGAGTGTTCAGGAGCAGCACCAATGCTTAAAGGTGATCCAGACTTTACACATATGTATATATATTTGTGTGTTTGTGTATGTGTGTGTGTGTTCTAGGCCAGATTCTGCTGATGGCTTCCTGTCACCGAGCCGCTCCAGCAGCAGGAATGGAGAGAAGGATTGGGAAAATGGATCCACAACCTCCTCTGTTACGTCTAACACAGAGTACACCGGTAGGACTACTTAGTTCATCTTCAGTATCACAGGTTTTCAATGCAAATATTCAAACTAGTTTTCATTTATAACTGCAGTTTTTAGTTTAGCTCAAATTGTTTGGAGAATAAACATGATGTTATCAACATAAAGATGAGTGTATGGAATAACATTTTTGTATCCAGTAAAATTATCTAATACTAGAGGACTGTGGAATCTTTGTTTGGAATCTTTGTAATATTGCAAATTGATGTTTTCCTGAGTTAAGCTGTAGTCTAAAGGCTGCGTTCACAGCTCACATTCCTTTGTCAGTCTACCCGCTGACACACACACACACATGATACCAGCATAAACCCTTATGAATGATTTATCAAAAGAACGAGTAAAAATAGGAGGGGGGGAGTATTTTCTTTGACCAGCCGAAGGAGTTGCCATGACAACAGTCTCATCCTGATGTTCTGTCCTCTGCTCTCATTCAGGACCAAAGCTATACAAGGAGCCCAGTGCCAAATCTAACAAGCACATCATCCAGAACGCTCTGGCCCACTGCTGCCTCGCAGGCAAGGTTAATGAGGGGCAAAAGAACAAGATTCTGGAGGTAACAGCAGCATGGAGCTTTTAAGATCTCCTTTTTATGCTCTTAGGCACACAGGGGTCCAGGGTATCCTGGTGGCTCTATTGATGATGCACACCACGTCCCCTTAACATAACACAGCAAAGATGAATGACTGGAATTAATTGAAAGCAGTATTGTAAATATAAAGGAGAAACATCAGAGTGCTAAGTATGTTATACAGATAGAATTGAATTTATCAAGACAACAGATAAAACTGAAACAGTTTATCTTCCATTAACCAGGGACCTGATGTAATTCAGAATAAAGACCCGGTTATCTGTCATTGAAGGTAATAAAGTAAACTATATTGGAATTTAAAGTTGGTGAATTATAATTTCAAAACTCTTTTATTATAATGATTCTTGGAAAATTCTGAAGTTATGTGCCACCAAGGGAACTGGGAAAAAAATCAGGATTCAAGAATGTCACAATAATGGCTAGTCAGAGAACAATGAACATTTAAATCACAGAAAAAAATATTAAAGCCAGTCTAGGTCTCACTCTCAAATGCCTAAACCTAACATCCTATGAATGAGTTCAGTAATATCAAAACCTTAGCTTAGCTTAGCAAGCATGACCGTCTTACTGTATCTGATGAGCGGCTCTTCCATGTTCTTAACAGGAAATGGAGAAATCGGAAGCCAACAACTTCTTGGTTTTATTCAGAGATGCTGGCTGCCAGTTTCGTTCTCTCTACACCTACTGCCCCGAGACGGAGGAGATCAACAAGTTGGCGGGCATCGGCCCCAAGAGCATCACACGCAAGATGATCGACGGCCTCTTCAAATACAACTCGGACAAGAAGCAGTTCAGTCAGATACCAGCCAAGACCATGTCGGCCAGCGTGGATGCTATAACCATCCACAACCATCTCTGGCAAACCAAGAAGCCAGCCACCCCGAAAAAAGTAGTGCCTGCCCAGTCCTAGTGGAACTCGTTACTTCTAACTTCACCATCTCAGATGGAACATACCCATTTCAATTTGCACTTCACTGTACATATCCATGAGGATTCAAGCACCTGCAATGCCGGTTAGATTGAATGCATAATTGTCTTTTTTTTTAATGTTTTGTTCGTTTTTTCCTCTCATCGCATTCCTGTCCTTGTTTTTTCCTACTTTGGACTGGATGTGATAGGACTAAAAAAGATTATGAACAACTGGAATGTATGCCACTGTTAAAGAATAGTCTAAATGCTTCTCACTTCTGTGTTTATAGAGGTTTTCATGTTTGAGTTGGTTTTACTGAGGCTCTCGTGAGTGTCAGTTTTTTGTTCCCTATGTGCCAAACGTTAAAAAAAAAAAAAAAAAAAAGACAGTATGAATGCTAGGACATTTTATTTGGTACACTGAAGCACTGAATGTTTTTAATTTATGTACAGATTGACTTATGTTTGCATTATGCTGTTTGATGTGTGGCCTTATGCGTGTTTTGTTCAAGCGTGAGTGCAGTGAGGTGATTGTAAAACAGTGTATACAGACGGGGGTTTTTTGTATTTTGAAAAAAAACACTTTTCTTCATCTCCGTGGGTGAAACAGTTTGTATATTAAGGTACGTAAAACTACAAAGGGCCAAAAAAAAAACTAATTGCATACAGCTAGTGTTAGCCACACAGTACGTGTGTGTTCAGCTCAACAAAGCCAAGTGGTTTAAGCTTTTTCAGAACTGTTTTTTTTGAGAAAGTGATTTTAAAAGAACACAGGACGTTACTCTAGATCACTGGTTCTCAACCTGCGGGTCAGGACACTTGCAGGCAATCTGAGCTGTATTGTACCATGTGTAAAAAAATGTATTTCTATTATTACAAATGCTGAAATGTTTGTAATTGTTGTGTCAAATTCTTTTTTCTTGTAATATGCAGAATAAGTTATGACCTCAAGATGCATTCTGCAAAGTATTAAAATTGACAGATAATGAAAAATGGGGAATCTAAGTTAGGTTTGTTTACAAAGAGACATTGTTTCAGCCAAAAAAAAAAAAAAAGGTTGAGAACCAGTGTTGTAGATCACTTCGCTGCTGCTTTACAGTAGATTTGTGAACTAATGAAACAGCTCAGCATTCTCATTTTTTATTTGAAAATGCTGCCAACCACACCAAGGATCTCTGCAGTATAAAGATTATGTACAACTACACTCTTACCCACTGGTTTTAGGAACAGTAATGAATTTCAAGACATAATGACATCTAAAAGGAATCAGGATTTAATTTTAAAACTGTTTTTAATCATATGTACTAGTATTTTTCTTGAAAATAGTGCTTAATCTTCAGATTCATATTGGGCCTACTTATCTTAATAAAGTCTGCACTTATGATACTCTAAGGCACTTTTGGTAAAAAGCATCCACCACACACTAAATGCAGTACTAAGTTTAGATTCTGATTAGATAAAAAAATAAATTGCTCTGATATTTAAAAAAAAAAAAGCCAGTCATGCATCAAAGCAAGTCTTGCCTGAATCAATGAAATGGCCACATTGTGTTGTGTTTGTTACTCTTACATAAAACAAATGTATGTTGACCCAAACTAAGATTACATCATGTGACTGTTAGTAGCAAATTTGTCTGTTGCTTATAGATGCAACATGTCCCAAATAGACCAGAAAAAACAGAAATTTTCTTAGATTTCTGCTTTGTTTTTCCTCATATTAAGAATGAATTTCAATAAAATAATGCAAGGCAGGACAGGGCATATCCTTGTCGCTGCATACGGGTAGAGACTCGCCTCAGAGTTTCATTGGTGTTAGTATTTTTTGCCACTGAATGTCATATCAACACCATTTGCAGGTAAGAATTCCAACAAGAACGCCACCTGCTGTCATGGTGCTTTGTTTTCATTTGGGGGATATTAAAGACCAAAAGAGAGCATGTACATGTGTTTGAAATTATAATGTAGTATGACAGAGTGAAGAGGTATTTCTCTGTTGATGATAAAAAATCAATTTTGTCCACAGAGGCTCTGTCCACCTGCTTTTGGCTGCTTAAAGCCGAGGTAGACAATTATTTAAGCTGTAATGATATTGTACAGTGTGTTCATGTGAGCTCATACCTATTCACTATGATGACTTTGTTTTGTTTGTCAGACGCTGTGCTGTCATTCAACATTTTGCTGAACATGTAGTTTCATTTTTATTTTTTAATTATTATTTTTTTTCTTTTTGCATTTAATAAAACTAAGCATGGCCTCAGCATTTATGTGGTGTTAATTTTACATTAAAACTGCTGCTATTTAAGCTGAGAAAAGGAGATCAGAAGGGTTGATCATATTTGTTTGGTTTCAATCTTTTAATTGATTTAGAGATATTACAGGTTTGAAGACATTCCTTCATGCACAAACAATGCAAATATGAACTGGTTTAAATTTCAGTGCTTCTGCAACTGGTAACTGCCCTAACTGCCCCAGCTTTTCCAAGCTGAATGATAATCAGTTTTTTTCATTATCAACTACAAATAAGATTTTGTGGACTTAGATATTTGATAACTTCTGATGGAATTGCAGAGACAACAGACATTTCAACCCATTAACTATTTGCTGCAACATGGATTCAAACCCAGGACCCTCAGATTATGAGTCTGAAGCTCTACCACCTGAGCCTGAAGCTCTGATGACTGAGTTACCCAGCTTTTAGACAAATAAAGATCTAGAGTAAAAGATTCCTCAAGGAGACATTATAAAGTTATTAATTTTGCATCACAAATAGCACCATTTATGAACATATAAAGGAAGATATTGTCCAAACTCTAGTTTCCAGTTTTTGGTTGTTGTTTTTTTTTATTCGCATAGAGAATGACACATGCATCTATGTTGACCAAATCAAAGGTAGGTTGCAATCCCTCTTTGCTTTAACAGGGTACATGTAAGTCTGAGTCCTCAGATCATCAGCATAAATTTACAGTCTGCAATCCCAGTTTACCACCATCAATGATATATATAATCTGTAAGAACAGATCTTTCAGTGGCAGCATACACAGTAAAGCATTTGCTTGAGCCACTGAGATAGCTAGTTCTGGTTTATAGTTTCACATCTGTAGAAGCCTTGCAGAGTGGCACGGCATTATCACAGCAAGTATCTTGATGTTATTAAAGAGCAGCCTGAACAGGGACTTGAACCCTGGACCCTCAGATTAAAAGTCTGATGCTCTACCAACTGAGCTACCCAGGCTTCAATATGTTGTTTTCCAAAGCACAATCAAAATCATATAGGCATCTTACCCAGTTTCTGGTGCTGGATCTTGCTTCCATGTTGAGAAATTAAAGCTGTAGGAGCGGCAGTGAAGTAAGTTGTTATCTCACAGTTTGAGTTAAATTTGAAAGTGAACTGTGGTTTAAGAAGCATAGTTATCTCCCATATATTTATAGTTTTTACAAAACTTGGATTGATGTTCAAATATCTTGTACATTTGTAATAGTTGAGGTTCACTTTTCAAGAGCAACAGAGCAATGTACTCAGGTCAGGCTGTGAAATGAAATAAGAATTTTCTACAGAAGCAGAACAAAACCAAGAATCAAGAATGACCAAGAATGACGACATAATCAAACACTCTGCGTTCTGAGTTCTCAAACTTCAGAAAATGCTTCTGTTTGAATTTCATTCACTTGATCCATCAACTTGAGCAAAAAGACATTAACAAAATTATGATTTTTTACAAATATTATTTTGAAAAAGAATAACCTCTGCTCTTTAAAAACGAAGATGACAAGTTACGTTTTTCATTTGTTTATGTTTTTTTTTTTTCATTTTCCCACTGCGGCAGTTTGAAGTTCTTTAACGCTGTGTTGTAGGTGTTACAAAAAAAAAAAAAAAAAAAAAAAAAGGGGGTCATCGCCACAGTGGATTGGGTGTGTGCGGCGGCGTCCGCAGGGAAACC
>JAQMCX010000045.1:12035301-12062630 GCA_029814765.1 Acanthurus leucopareius | reverse complement strand
ATTTTTTAAAAATATTATTTTGAAAAAGAATAACCTCTGCTCTTTAAAAACGAAGATGACAAGTTATGTTTTTCATTTATTTATGTTTTTGTTTTTTGTTTTTTTTCATTTTCCCACTGCGGCAGTTTGAAGTTCTTTAACGCTGTGTTGTAGGTGTTACCACTGGGCGTCATCGCCGCAGTTGATTGGCTGTCTGCGGCTGCGTCCGCATGGCAACCGCGAGCTGTGTACAAGAAAGACCTTATCTGGAGACGCTGGCTGCGATTTCACCATCCGAACAACCGTCCCTGCTCTCCTCACCGTTACATACTGTTCTATCAGGAGACCGCAGGCGGACCGGAGCGGCTTTAATGCGGCGTGTCGCTGGCGCAGACTGACAGGTGAGGGAGTTGGCACGGAATCACGGTGGCGTGTGTTAGCCTCCGCCACCGGCGCCGTCTCTGCTCGAGAACGTGCGTATGAGAGGGAAAATGAATGGCATTGCTTGCTATCTGTTTTTTTTCTGTATGCCAGCCTTCTGAACGGGTGTGTGTATGTGTGGGTGTGTGTTAGAGAGAGAGCGCGTGCTGTCCTGCTCCAGTAAACAAGGTGTGTCTGAGCGCAGATAAAGTGCTGAGGCTGTCAGCTTTGGGCCGCAGACCTGCTGTCACATCCAGGAGCAGAGCTGGATGTTCTCTGTGTGTGTGTGTGTGTGTGTGTGTGTGTGCAGGGAGGAACAGGGCGGCGTCACCGGCTGCTCTGCCTCCAGCACAGACCCCCAGAGGCATCGCTGCTGTCTCAGCCTCTCTCTCTGCACTCCGGCTACTCAGGGCGAGCAGATTACTCTGAACAAAAGACACATTGATCCTCTGTGATGTCGCCATGATTAACCATTTACTGCCAGACCTTAAAATCTTTAAAAACTGCATCCTAACATAGAGATAATATTTCTAAGGCATGTTACAAAAGGTTATCTAAGATTGTTTACTGCAGAATAGCTACTGCCCCTACTTTGCCACACAGCAGCTGAACACACTAAAACTCCACAGAGCATTACAGTGTTGGTCCCCAGTATGTAAACCAGTGGGTACCAGTGTGTATTTAAGGTGTGCATGACCATTTGTCAGTGTTTACATCACCTGCACTGATCTTTGGAGCTTTTTGTGCAGATATCTCTGTCCACACAGCGACACATAATGCTGTTTTTTAATTTCTGCACAGATAAAACAATGCAAAAAATGAATTAATTGCTTACCAAGTTTATTAAATCAAGTAAGAAGCGTATATATATTTTTCACCAAACACAATTTGTCAGCGAGATATCTCAAAAACTTTATATATACATGGACTTTGGGCCAGACTTGTTTCCTGCAGTTTGAATAGCAGAATAACAAAATTGTTGTTGGTTTGACTAATCAGTTTTTAGCTTTTTAGCCTTAAGACATCAAGTTATTTAAAGGAAATAGGAAGTATTTACCTTAAATTGTGGATGAATTGTTCTTTTGAATGATTTTTGAATGAACTTTGGGATTCAGGTTACAAACAATAAGCACAAGCGCTTTTCATTGTAGATGCGACAACTTAATCAACAACATGTCCTTCTCCTCTTACCTGTTTTCTGCACATCAGCCAGCTGCAAGCTGCCACCACAGATCTGTGATCATGACGGCAGAGGAGACAATCGGCATCAAGGAGGCAGAGGTGATCAAGCTGATGCTGGACTTCCTGAACTCCAGGAAGCTGCACATCAGCATGCTGGCCTTAGAGAAGGAGAGCGGCGTCATTAATGGACTCTACTCTGATGACATGCTCTTCCTCAGGTATGAATGCACTGCATGCTCATGTGGAAGAAGACCATTGTGTTGATTTTTTTGAACAGGCAGAGATGGACCAGGGTTTGAACCTGTCTCAGTTCAGTCCGTTTGACAGGCCTGATGTCAGTGTTGACTGATTTATCTGACTGTGATGTGAAGACCGTTCTCAGAAGACTCTTACATTTTAATCCTTGCTGTTTTCAACAGGCAGCTCATTCTGGATGGCCAGTGGGAGGAAGTGATGCAGTTCATTCAGCCTTTAGAGGGAATGGAGAAGTTTGATAAGAAAAAGTGAGAATAAACCTGATGTCTTACATCATAATGGTTCTTTAAATCTGACTGCTTTATCAACCAAAACCATCATGTGTACGCCACGTTGAAGCAGTGGCTTTTTTGAGGGACAAATAGAGTGGTTTTAATTTATATTATGGCATTTGAGGAGAACAGATGGTTCAAATGAAACACAGCTGTATGGATGAGGAGTGTCAATTGCCTGCAGCTGGAAATTGGTTTAATATTACAGTTGTACTGCTTTTTTATATACATTTTTATATTTTATGATATAAAATACAGTATTTCCAATGCTTCCCGTCATTAGTGACTGTGTTGGACTTACCAGTAAAGCAGGAGACCAGTGGCCTCTCAGACTAAATGGGTCAAGTCCCAATGCTGCTGTGGCATCATCATGTCATATAACAGCCTCAGTTTCTTACAAACCACCAAAGAAATTAAGAAACTTATTTAAACTTAGATAAAACAAATAACAATTTTTTATCATAATAATCCGCACTAACAGAAATTTCATATGAGCGTTAATAAATTCATGTTTTCCAGGTTCCGTTACATCGTTCAGAAGCAGAAGTTTCTGGAGGCTCTGTGTGTGAATAACGCCTTGTCTGCTGCTGAAGACTCTCAGAATGTATGTAAATAAAATCCTGACTTCGACAAAGTTAACAGGCTCTGTAACAAAAAACAGGAAGCAGTCTTTTGTAAATGAGCTGTGTTAACTGAGAGCAGTTTTACAAAATGTTCCTGAGACCATGTGGCAATAAATTATTAATTCAAACAGTCATGCATCTTACAAAGTGGTTACCACGCCCCATTTTTAAACAACTGAACCTATCAAAGACACCCATTTCTTCCTTAGCAATGACACTATAACCTGTTTGAAAATGAAGCTGATGAGATTAAAACATTAAATATACTGTCTTTGTATTGTTTTCAATTTAGTTTAAAGAAGAAGAAAACTATCATGCTCAGATTTAGAAAAAAAACATCTCAACAGCCTAAAACTCCAGCATCCTCTCTGAATTTTTTATCAACTTCAGCTGGAGCTCACCATGCAGGAGGCAGTTAAGTGCCTCCACAGCCTGGAGGACTACTGCCCGACCAAGGAGGACTACAGCAAGCTGTGTCTCCTCCTCACCCTGCCTCGCCTCACCCACCACGCAGAGTTCAAAGACTGGAACCCAAGCACGGCACGTGTCCACTGCTTCGAGGAAGCCTGCGCCATGGTGGCCGAGTTCATCCCCGCGGACAGGAAACTGAGTGAGGCCGGCTTCAGGGCGAGCGGGAACCGACTCTTCCAGCTTCTCATTAAAGGGATCCTTTACGAGTGCTGTGTTGAGTTCTGTCAGGTAAACACATCGAAATTACAAGTGTTACAAAGAAGCTGCAGTGGCCGTTAAAGATTCAAACGTAAAACCACCTCTCCAAACCTGCAGAGACACTTAAAGAATACATGAAAACATTTAATTGCAAGATCATCCATCCACCAAAACTCTGTCTGTTTCTAACTCATTTCTGTCATCCAATTTAATCTTCAGTGTGTTCTATGTCCTATGTAAGTTTTAAAATGTGGAAGGTCTGATTGCCGTCACACATTTATTTCAAAATCATCAAAACTTTCATACAAATTTAACAATTTTGTTCATGCTTGTGTATCAAAACTCCTCCTGTTCTTTTTTCCAGAGTAAAGCAACAGGTGAGGAGATCACAGAGGGTGAGGTGCTGCTCGGCGTTGATTTGCTTTGTGGGAACGGCTGTGATGAACTGGACTTGTCGCTGCTTTCCTGGCTGCAGAACCTCTCCCCGGGTACCTTCTCTTGCGCCTTTCAGCAAAAGACCCTCAATATCCACGTGGACCGTCTGGTGAAGCCGAGCAAGGCCTGCCACGCCGACCTCCTCACTCCGTTAATTAACCGCCTTTCCCCCTGCACTACCTCAACCTTCCGCCAGAGGCCTCATTCAGCAGACACCTACATGTCCAGATCCCTCAACCCAGCTTTGGACGGCCTGTCTCACGGTCTGGCAGCCCAGGATAAGAGGGGCATGGAGGCAAACATGAAGTCTGCCCTCAGTCGCAGCCTGGTGGAGAATAATTCACATCAGCAGGACGACTCACCTGAAAGGTAAATGAAGTATTGGAGAACTTAAATATAACCCTGTTCAATTTTTTTTGGTGACAGATTTAAGTTCTTTAAACAGCACATGGGTAGAGTTTAACACTACAGCCCTGCACAGTACATGTCAAAGCAAACAGTAACACATTGTATTGTCTTCTAAAAGTATTGCAACATTTTGACTGTCATTTAATCTTTCACAAACCTTAGCTACCTGAATTTAAAAACTCCAAGAATAAACAGACAGTGACTACAGTTTAGCAGATTTTGCTTCTGTTTTGAATATTTGAACCAGCATTTTCAAGCCCCAGTAGAGTATTGCAGTATCTCCTTTTGTCAGGTACTCTTTGTATATTTTACAAATTTCTGTTATTTTCTTGTGTACTTACATCATCCCAGATGTTTCTAACAATGCTCAAACCTCCTGCAAGCTGTTATTCTACTCAAGGCCACGATGCCTTTTGTTTTGTAGCCTGTTGCTAACTTCAGAGGTAACGTCAGTCAGAGAGGGAGGGAAAAAGTTGGCAAACATGACTAAACATAAGCTGTAAAAACTTAAATACACCGCTTTATCCGTAAACATTTCTGCCTCAGTCGGATAGATTTTCATCTGCTGTTTAACAGTGAAGTAAACAAATCCCATGATCCTGTGCTAGTACATGACATCATCAAACTATGTCATTGTTTTCATCGGTTTGATTGAGAGACCTGTAGCGTCAGAAGTTGCACAATGTGAGTGTAAAACAAACATTTTGACATCTTTTTATACTAAAGAATATTACACTCATAATTACGCTAAAGCACATAAACAAATGCAACTCGACCTGCATATTTAGCATCAGCTGTTTGACTTCGGCCCTACTAGAAAAAAATCCTGGCTATACTTGAGACCATCCAATTAAAATCCCCTAAGTGTCACACGGATGGTTTTTTTCTCCTTTTCTCTCTGTTTTTATTCGAACATGTGCATGTGGTAGATCTTGTTGTATGACACAATCTGTAACTCCATTAATCCCATTAGCCTGCTTTAACAGAGACTTACTGCCTGGTCTGTCACCTCCCACAGTGCTGCACAAAGCAAATTAAACTGCAGCTGAATGTTGATGGAGGTAATATAACCCAAAGCTTTCAACTAATGCCTCATTACTGATAATCAGAGTACTGTGCTTTATAATATATTAAGGCTATAATTTAACACTATTTCCACATGGAAACTCTGATATTTTAGACTTAAGTGAAGGTTTTTACTGCTCAGATGGCTTTTTACTCTGTTCTCCATGGCTCAGTTGGACATTACTGCAGGCCACTTGGTTCATGTCGTTGAGGACTTTAGTGATGCTTTGCTTTTTCTTTCATCCCAGTCAGTTTATCCACTGTAGATTGGCTACATTGAGCAAAAGTGGCAAGCAAGAAAATCACCCTTTCCTAAACTTCTTACTTGTTACTGCAGAAAGGAACCAAAGAAGGTTTTTGGCTTTCTTTTTTTTTTTTGTTTATTTAATATATCCATGTGCTCCCTTGCACAGACAGGGCATCATCAGCTGCAGTGCAATAGTGTGTGTGTGCGGTGAAAACATTTACAAAGTAAGGCAAAATGTGTTCAAAGTCCATCAAGTCATTGGAGGTGAGCTGACAGGTTTGATTTACGAGGTTATAGCAAATGAAATGCCTCATCACTAAATAATAAGTGGAGACAGAGACCTGAGGAATCTAATGAAAGCACCGCTGTAATGTGAGCAGTTTGTCAGACTGTTAGATAGTGCTAGGTTATCTGGCTCCACCTGCTGGATGCAATTCCGTTGCATGGCAGAAAAAAAGCAGACTTTTTTTAAGCCTTGCAGTTGGACTACAGTTTTATGAATTACTACAATAAATTTAAATTGTCAAGCAACAAAATAACATTTTAAGTTAAAAACAAATGTAAGTCATATTTTAATGTCTTGCTTAATTAAAGTTAGTGGGGTGTTGACATTTGACCTTGTCACTACTGCTTGCCAATTAGTAAACTCAAAATAAGCCTACCACTTTAATATTATTTTTTTCCTTTTGCAACATACAGAACAATCTTTGAGTTTTAATTTACATCAACTGTTTTTTTTTTTCAGTTTGCATTGTTTTGTTTTGCTTCCCACGTTACCTCAAATCAATGTAAATTTATAGGGAGAGTTGTTGCGAATTGACATGTTCACTTCACTGACTATAGGAAACACCCACAAGGGCTGGATGGACCCAACGCAACACGCACACCTCTGACCCCTGGAAAAGATGGTGGACCACCCTGCAACACAGAAACAAATGAGGTAATAAGAACTTCAGTGTTCCGCTCTCAGTCTCTCAGGCTGAATTGGTTTCATGACTCGTAAAAAGAAACAAGTGCTGTCGTCTGTCTGGTCGCTTGAGTCAAAGTCAATGTGAAATTTTCAGTCTGTCTTCCCTCAAGTCGTTACTCCAGATTTAAGAGGTTTAGAACAGATTCCCCCTGAACTGCTCATCTTCACACCTCCGCTGCCTCATAAATCCTTCCCCAATTCTCCACCACACCTGTCTGAGGGGCACTAATGCCCTCCTGCCCCCCTGTCTCAGTGAAGAAGGTGGAGGTCATGGGCACCAGAGGCAGATAATCTGGTTTGATGTGCGGTCACACCCAAGATGGCCTGCTGCTTCCATCATCGCTCATCTTTATGCATCCTGGGTCCCATCTAGAGCAGCTGAGTACCTCGAGATTGGATTGTTGTGTGCGTATGTGTGTGTGTGTGTGTGTGTGTGTGGAAAAAATGGTGAGATGAAGATGAAGGAGAATATACTGTACACCCGCTGGATGTGATGAGGTCCTTGAAAACTTTTTATGGGACGGATGATGGAGGACGAGGCCTTGGGAGTTGAAGAGTTGTCAGTGGTGGCTCTTGAAGGAGAGTTTGTCTATTATAATGCATGTGTGTGTGTGTGTGTGTGTGTGTTGTATGGCAATGAACTGCTGGATGTTTTAAGCAGAGATAACTAGAAGGCAACGATAAACATTATACCCTTCAGGTTACAGGGTCTGTTGAGTAAAACAAATCCTGTTGAAATGTTCCTTTAAAGTTTTCTACATCTTCTGCAAATCATCTCTCAAACCAGCTCACGGTGTGCTCACATGTATCTCTGTCCAGCGTGCTGAGTCCACGGAGCACATTCAGGAGTATTACAGGCAGCGTATGCGTGTGCAGCAACATCTGGAGCAGAAGCAGCAGCAGAGACAGCTTTACCAGCAGATGTTGCTGGAGGGAGGGGTCAAACCACAGGACGGAGCCCAGAACAACCTCACTGAGACCTTCCTCAGCAGGTGAGGAAGTCTTATCGTGTGAGTTGATGATTTAACACACATCATTCATTGTACTTGATTGAGCCAAAGAGATATTATTTTCTGTCCAGATCCATTCAAAAGTTGGAGGAGATGAACGTGGGCATCGACCACAGAGGAGATGAGGTGATGACACACCTGGGCCAGCAGTGGAACGGCCTGATGGGGAACACCAGCACCTCCAGTCCTAGAACCACTGACACCCGCCACACCCCAGACACCAGTGGGCAGCCAAGGGACAAGCAAGGTGGGGGGGTCAGCAGCACCCCCTTAAAGACAGGGAGCCATGGCTTGCCTTGCCTCAGCGAGTCCCCAGTTCCTGCCAGTCAGAGGTGAGAGCCTGCAGAGTTTCTCCTCATGTCATTTCCCAAAGATCATCTCCTTATCTCTGATTGGTTAACATGTCCACTATTATTTCCTGTCAACGTGATGTTTAAGAGATTTCCTGTTGGCCAGACATCTTAAACTCAACCATACTGATTTAATATTGATCATAGAGTAGGTTACAGAAATTCTTGTTTTATTTTAACAGAAACCTTCAGTTGTGAAAAAATGAAAATGAATTAAACTGGTTTAGAATCAATTTACCTATCTCACTGTGTGTTTATGTGTGTGTGTGTGTGTGTATGCATTTTTCTGATCAGTGCTGAGAGGATCAGAGGGTCTGGTCCTATAGTCCAAGATGATCACGGCTCCACTGCAACACGTAACCCACAAGAGGTAAAACAAACTGCCAACAAACTGCTCAAGTATTATATTTATATTATTTTTACATTCATATTAGTATGTGTTTTCTGTTGTTTTCCTGTTTGTCTTTGCAATTAATGCCTTTAAACACCTACAGTACACATTTGTTTGACCTGTTTTTCAAAGATTTGCCCGAAGCCTATTTTTATTTTAAGAAATCTCTGTTGATGTACAGGACTTGTAGATCACAGTTCATCAGGCTTTTTTTTTCCTGATCTCATACAGCCTGGAAAGTCCAAAACACAGTTTGTGAAAGTCAACCAGCTTGAGGACACACAGGCGGTGCGTGCAGTGGCCTTCCATCCCTCCGGAGCGCTCTATGCCGTCGGCTCCAACTCAAAAACCCTGAGAGTCTGTGCCTACCCAGAGACACTGACCACCAGGTAGGAATCACTCACAGGCAACTATGAATCCAAACAGGGAGAGCAGTGATGGTTTGCAAGCACAAAACAGAAAAAAAGATCATGTGAAAAACGTTTTAATTTTAAGAGAGACTGCACAACCAAATTCTACCGGATCTCTGCCTCCAAGCATGTTTGAAGAAGAAAAAATAGAAGAAGACTACACAGAGCAGCCTCTGTAGGAGCCTGTGGGTTAAGTTATCTGTGATGGGGGGTGTTAGGTGACACCAACCAGAGTGACAGACTAAGTTTGCAGTTCCTCTCTAAGTTACGGTGGCAGTATGGAGTTACTGTAAATGTGCACACAAGTACTGTTTGTGCATCTTGTGAGCAATTTTGATCATGATCAAGAAATCATGAGCATGGAGAAAATATTCAAATTCAGGTTGTAATTTTTTCCAGAATTTTTGTACTTTATTTTCATGGTCTGTCTGTCTGTCTGTCTTGGTTTGTTCAGTAGTTCTGGTGCAGTTAAGCAGCCAATGGTGCGCTTCAGGAGGAACAAACACCACAAAGGCTCAATCTACTGTGTAGCCTGGAGTCACTGCGGACAACTGCTGGCTACTGGCTCCAACGATAAATATGTCAAAGTCCTGCCCTTTAATGCAGACAGCTGCAATGCCACAGGTAATGTTATAAGTACATTTGCTTGTGTGATAAATAATGTCCATCTTCCAGACATTTACCTCAAACAGTGAAGACCCATGTTGAAACAATCTGTATCTCTGAAAAAGGATCAGGTTGCTGTTGTCACAATCAGAATGTTCTGGTCAAATTTAGCATTTCAAAAAAAATGCAGAACTAGTGAAATGTAGTAAAATAAGAATACATGAGGGAATGGAATTCATCTTTTTCCTGATACGAGGGTAACTTTTCATCCCCATTATGCGCCTCTGTTTTAGGCCCAGACCTAGAGTTCAGCATGCATGATGGCACCATCAGAGACCTGGCCTTCATGGAGGGACCAGAGAGCGGAGGATCCATCTTGATCAGTGCAGGGGCCGGAGACTGCAACATATACACAACGGATTGTCAGAGAGGACAGGGCCTTCATGCCCTGAGTGGACACACTGGTACGGAAGCAACAGCTGACCCCTTCAAATATCTCAAAATTGTCCCTAAATGAGAGACCAATGAGCTTTTAGAAACAGCACCACATGATAAGTTATAATCAGCGGGTCTTGTAACTACAAGAGAGCAGGTCAACATGATGAAGTTATAACATGGAGAGTGTTTAAGACTTCACCATTTTGTTTGAACAGGTCACATTCTGACTCTGTACACGTGGGGGGGTTGGATGATTGCTTCTGGCTCCCAAGACAAGACAGTCCGGTTCTGGGACCTGCGGGTGCCGAGCTGTGTGCGGGTGGTGGGCACGACTCTGCACGGCTCAGGTGAGTCACACCATGATGGAGGTGATGCTTCAGTGTGGAATCAGTCCTCATCAAGATAAACAAATCCAAAGTTCTTTTGTTTTTAAGTTCAAATCTTATGTTGCCAAACAGTGAACAGGTAGTTTCAAGCTGCTATCAATCATTACTGCTGTGTCTCACGCAGGAAGTGCGGTTGCTTCGGTGGCGGTGGATCCAAGCGGTCGGCTGCTGGCCACAGGTCAGGAGGACAGTACCTGCATGTTGTATGACATCAGAGGGGGTCGCATAGTGCAGACGTACCGCCCCCACAGCAGTGACATTCGCTCAGTTCGTTTCTCCCCTGGAGCTCATCATCTCCTCACTGGCTCCTATGACAACAAAATCATCATCAGTGACCTTCAAGGTAGCAACACTTAAAAAAAAAACTTTCTAATTCTGTACAGAGGGTGTCACAAAATACACAAATTGCACCCAAAGGCTTATAAAAGAGTTGTATTTTTAATTATGTTATCTCATTTGAAAATGTTAAATTCTTTTAATTTCCAATATTTTGTGTTTTAAGAATTTTATCTTTTGAAGTACAAATATAGAAGATTTTTTAATAAATTATACTACCTACAACTACAATTCAGTAGTGAATTATTCCCAGTTTATGATAAATGTTGCTTTTTTTGCCATTAGAGTTCAAAATAAAAGTTTTAAACTTGCGTATACATTCAGTGTGCACCAGTATCTGATGTTTGACTCCACTGTTTGCTTCTCCTGTGTGACCTTTCTTTTTTTCTGACCCCAGGTGACCTTACAAAGCCCCTCCCTCAGACTTTGGCTGGTGAACACTGGGACAAGGTGATCCAGTGTAGGTGGCACCCCCATGACCAGACCTTCCTCTCCTCCTCTGCGGATCGAACTGTCGTCCTCTGGGCTCAGGGCCCCTGTGCCAATCACTAGAGAAACACTGGTGAACGGCTGCAGCAGCAGGAAGAAGCACAACAACACAGTATCTGCATACAACCGGGCATGGGATCACTGGCTGCTGTGGAGTGTGTGTGTGTTTGTGTGTGTGTGTGTGTGTGTGTGACTGTGTGCTTCCATAGCTTGAGCATTAAACCGTTCATGTGCCGCTCAGTTTTGAGTTAACTGTGTGAGTGCGTTTGTGTGTGTGTGTTTGGTATGTGCTTGTGTATATTAACTGTGAGACAGATGTGATTCGGAGGTGACAGTCATGGTTGTGTGTGTATTTTCCATACTACTGTGAATGTTTGTGTGTGTGTGTGCAAGCAAACACAGCAATCTGACTACTTGTGTTTGTGTTTGGCTTTTCAGTTTGGGTGTAACTAAAGTCAAAACAGCTGATGTAAAAGATACTGTGCAGATACTGTGAAAAGAGGAAATGTGAAATTTTAGTGTTGATGTTTGGATTCAGAGTCCATGTGAGGTCCATTTGCCTGTTTAGGGTTTTTCTGCTTTTGGCTTTTAAGAGCATAAAGATCACCAAAACAAATGTAGTTTCATTAGAGAGATAACTGATCTCTGTCTCAATCTTAAAGACACCAGTGAGTTCACTGCGACCACACCTTCACTTTAGTTTCATTCTTTTCTCACAGTGCCAAACTACATTTCAGTCAGCTGTGGTCAGAACTTGGTACAAAACATGAAGGTCACTTTAGAAGGGATGTGGGTACGACATGAAGCAGTGCTGAAGCAATGAGCCAGACATGTTCATGTTCAGAAAAGCCACGTTTGGTCATGCATATCATTATGTGCCTTTTTGTAGCAGTTGTAGAGATTTCTGGACGCCTGGATTGATTGAGGGATTTATTGATTTATTTGCAGCTTTATCTTGGTATTTTCTCATATGCCTCGTCATCTGTAAATACTATTGATGTCACTCTCGATGCAGAAAATGGATACCCCTTCGAGTTTGTGCACACTTGTGTGAATTCCCAAAGTGTTTGTACACACTGTGTTGGAGTGTGGAGTTTCAGTTGTTTGTGAATGTGTCTCAGACAAAAGTTGTCATTTGACTGTTGTGTTTCGGACAGACTAAATTGATAAATTGCAACATAAAATAAGGAAATGCTGAGTCTATAGTCTAAGAGCCTGTTTTTAGT
Source organism: Acanthurus leucopareius (assembly GCA_029814765.1). NCBI lineage: Eukaryota > Metazoa > Chordata > Actinopteri > Acanthuriformes > Acanthuridae > Acanthurus > Acanthurus leucopareius. Next base: position 12,050,463 of record JAQMCX010000045.1, on the reverse strand, counting down.
GGATTCTGGCACACGCTCATCGATGTGTAAGTTCAGGGTGAGTTTCAGATGGTCATAAAGTAGCAGATTCAGGGTCGTTTCAAAAGATAAGCACAGTAAAACTAAGCTTATTGCAGTTTTAAGAGTTGATTGAGGAGAAATAAGAGGAATTGATATGACATTTCAATTGCTGACAGCTTCTGAAACCAAATTAAAAATGAGGTGTGAACCTGTCGGCCCCAAAGAAGATTTTTTTTTTTTTTTTAAATTGAGAAATAACAAGTGAGGCTTAATAAATGTGTGATTCTGGATGTAAAGTAAACCTTGAAATGGAAAGTAAAGCCATCAGACAGAATGAAAACATCCACCTCTGATACGAAATGACAAAAAATGTTGGTAATAAGGCACCGAAAAGATGGGGGTGCTGTTAGATTGCACAAAGTGAAAAGAAAAATCTGATCACGTTTATCTTTTCACAAACGAGGAACGGATTTTTTCTCTATGCAGGAATGTGATGGCTGCCTGAGAGAAGAGAGTATGGGAAAGAATGTATGTCATTAGTTTTCCTATTATGCACCGTATTTCAAATGATCTGTGGCTCACAATGTTGCATATTCAGTGTCATTTGAAACCTGTGTGGTTTGAAATGTTTGTGCACACAGATGTGTAATAATGGAGTTTCCAGGAGGGAAAGTGGTTTTTGAACTATTAAAATAATAAAATAGTGGCTGTCTAATACAAGGAGTTGTTCTTGCTTTTGAATATATAACAGCATTTTTTAAAAAAACAAACACTAGAGCTGTGAGGTAACTGATGGAATAAAGATACAAAGTGCCATATTTACATGTGTGTTTGTTGTTTTGTCAAATGCAAGACACCAATTAAAATTTAAAAAATTAAAATTTGTCAATTTATTTCACTGTGTTTATGATTAGCAATCTCTATAACATGTCAGAATCACACACACACACATACACACACAACTCTGCATGCATGCAGAAAGTTGCCAACTCATCAATGGCTTATGCAAGGTGCAACGCTATGGACAACTATGGACAGGAAGTTAAACAGAAGACGCTGAGGAATGAGAAGTCACGCAGGACACAGAGACGGACAGAGTGCAAGAGGTTAGACACACAGATGGGTGACAGAGGGATGGAGGTGACCACAGAGAGGAGAGCAAGAGCGAGGGGGGGGATTTACCATAACTCACATGCTGCGCTCGATCATTCCCTCTTTTGTGAGGTGGACAATGAGAGCCAGGGGTACAGGGTTTATAAAGGATAGGCACACTGTTAGAGCCAGCAACCCTGGAGAGACACCAGCCATCCCAGAGGTATCAGAAAGAAAAACACACTTGGACTTACTTACACAAAATCTGTTTGTTTTTTTTTTACTTCACTTCCAGGAACTTTCTACTTTCTTTGAGGCTTTTAAAGGGCAAATCATCAACTAAGATGTACTTTCTGAGTACAAGCAGGACAACAAAGACAAAGGAGGTGACGCTTGGAGACTAACAAAGTTCGACCTCTGACCCAGATGTTTGTTAAAATTACTCGACAAAAAAAGAAAAAGGCATCATAAACATTCGGGAGTCTGATTTGAAGGTCTAATTTGGATGTGATTTAGTGATTTTTTTGGAGGGTTTCAGTGATTTGTGCTAGAGTTCAAGTCAGTGCATGGACTCATTGGTTTGCTGGCTGTGTGACAGAGAGCAACACTGCTGACAGTTCAGTTGCTCAGTGTTAAAAGGTTAGTTTGTGGTGCAGAGAGGGGATTTGGTGGGGAACAATGGCTCTGAACTGCCTGATAGGCAAGCCTATTGTCATCCAGTGGTTTGGCTCAAGTGCTTTGCTGGCTGCGATTTGACAGCATCACTAAAGAATGACTAACTTCCTTGTCTAATGTCCAGCATGTATGATCTTTTTTTAAAAAATCGGATATATTTACAGAGGATAATCTAGTGTTTCAAAAGCAGAAAAACTTATTTTGCTGTAGTTTTTGTACCGTTTCAAAGAGAAGGAATTCGGTTCTTATTGGACATTAACTTTAGGAGTGTTTATCAGTGTTAAAGATGTGATAAATCTACTCCATCTGCTCTAAAGCTACATTGAGCACTCAAGCCCAGATCAGACTCTTAAAGACAGGCAGCAGATTTGTAGCAGTGGAGCTGACCAGACTCTTCTGATTTAAACCTGAAGCACATCCAGGAAGCTGAATAGGTTCTGTTATGATCACTTTGACCTAAAATAACTGCCTGATTAGTGTCCGGATGGATAGAAAACAAATATGGGGAACTGGCAAGGAAACTCGGTTATCCTGAGCAGATATTGCAAACGACATGTTGAAAGTTATAAAGTGCTTCATGCAGACAGAAGCAGGGACTTGGAGAGCCAATGAATAGAAAATGCTTCTAAACAACAGTTCAAAATGTCATATTGATTAAATAACTTGACTCAGTTCATATTGAGTGATTCATTCAGGGCATTAATGAGTGAAGCGATGCATCTTCATCCACCCTGTCCTCTCCTCCCTTGAATGGTTGCTTAACATCTAGGAGGACAGTGCTTCTCCAAGATGCTGTACTCTTTGGCAGGAGGAGGCACGCTCTGCGGTGTGGCTGCCCTCGTGCTTCTCATCGTTTCTACAGCGACGGACTTCTGGATGCAGTATCGATATTCGGGTAGCTCGGCCAATCAGGGGCTTTGGAGGTTCTGCATCAACCACAAATGCCATGCTCACACCATAACTGTTGGTGAGTATGTCGGGTGGACAAGACAAGGATCCCAATGAGTTTACTTTGGACTCATCTGATGCTTTCTGCCGATATATATTTTATTTGTTGGTAACTTCTGAAAACCAAAGCAAATTACAACTGTTTCAAAAAAATGATCTTGATAGATTAACTAGAAATATGAATCTTACTTTCTGAAGACATAGAACTCTTATTTATGACAGAAAGTTTGACAGAAAAAACAGATCAAATGAAGAAAATTCAAAATAATTATCAAATAGTACGACAGTCCCAATGGCAGAATGCAAAGGAATGTATACTAAATAAACTGGTAAAAGAACAGATTAATGTCAACATAAAAATGTCAGCATGCAAAGTAAAATCGTAGTATTTCTGCACATCCAGACGTAAGTGTCAGTGGTTTTTCCGTTGACATGTGGTCCTGACCCTTTTGTCTCCAGCCTTCTGGGATGCCACACGGGCCTTTATGTTGCTGGCGGTGCTGAGCTGCTTCGCCGGCGTGGTGCTCGGCCTGAGCGCCTTCACTAATGGCACCAAGAACAGGAGGGTCCGAACAGGCGGCATCGCCCTGGTGCTGTCAGGTAACACACACACACACACATTTATAGTGGGACCTGGTTGTTAGAGAGACTGTTTTGCCAAATCTGACAATTGTTATCAGATTATAAATCCAGCTCTACTTCTTTACGACAGAGTGAATATGAGATTACTGAGGAATTACAGCCCCAAAACTTGCTGAAACTGTTTCTATTTTCCTGCATTGGTCTTCTCTGGGACTTTTTTGCAGCAGTGTTTAGTCAATCCATTTTAAGGATTGAGGTCAAAAAGGTTTGCCATGCTTTGACAGATAATCCTTGTTAAGTGCAATGTTGTGCTCTTCAAACATATGTTGACATTTCATACAGGCTGGAGTGTCAAACATGTATCTGGTTTGCTTATTTTCATGATTTCCTCTGTCAAATTTTCTTCCTAATTGTCAGGTTTTCTCGCTCTGCTGGCGTTGGCAATTTACACCGGAGTGACTGTCACTTTCTTCGGCAAACGCTTCCTTGACTGGCGCTTTTCCTGGTCTTACATCATCGGCTGGGTGGCCATCATTTTGGCTTTTGCTGCAGGTATTTGCTGTATTTATTACCACGTGCGTTTTGTTAATTTATACCATAGTTGTCAGTGTCATGGGTAAGATTATCCCAAAATGTCCATAGCAACACCGCTCATTTCATCAGTCAGCATCAAAACCTGTACATGGATCTCTATAGTCAACAGCATGTACTAACATACATAGTTTACATGGCTGTGCCAGATATTTAGGTTTTTTACTGCAGCCCAGAAGAAGAAATCAACTAAACTGGTGTTTGTTGCTGTCTTTTGGTTCTTCTTCTCTTATTTTATACTATTTGTGTGATGTCTTCAGAAACACTTATCAACAGCTTTTATAGTAACACAAATGCTTTTTACTTTTGCGTTAGAACAATTACTGGATATGGAAAGTTGCATTTTTTAAAAATGATGGATTAAATGGCTCTTAAAGGATCAAACTTTAATGGTTATATTTGAATTTTATTGTGTTACTTGGGTCAAACTAGTTTTTCTGATGTTCTTTCAGGTGTGTTTCAGCTGTGCGCGTACCAGCGGACGACTGCAGAACCTGCTCCTTCAAATACCCCGGACAGCTGAATGAGACAAACACACTGGAAGACTGTTGCAACAGATGTTAGTGCTGCTTCTGAGTAGAAGCTTAGAATGAAATAAATAGAAATCATAGATTCCTGTGTGTCTCACTGGAACTCAGATTCCCTGACAACAATGAAAGCATCTTAACATTTTTCAGTGGGTAACTGTCAGATCAGCTAATTCGACACATTACCTGAAAAAGAGTTCTAACAAAAGCGATTTTTTCTTTTTGACTCTAGGTATAGACGAAACAATGAAAAGTGAGAAACATTTCATAATGACAGAACTTTAATTTTGCCCCAAAATAAAAAATAAAAATGACATTAATTTTGCTAAAACAACCAAGGACTTCCTGTGAAATTCATTGGGCGGGGGGCAACAGTTGTTAATGAGAATTTAAATGTTTATCGTAACTGTTGAGTTGTTTTCGATGACAATGTCTATTTACACTATTCTCCACTAGATGGAGATATTATGCCACGTGTAGGTGGCACAACATCAACCCTTCTTGAAAATTAAGCTGGCATCTCAAAGTGTAATAACCTTGTGCTCGTTAAGTTGTCTGGTGTCACTTAATTACATAACAGGGAAAAGTCTTGCTGAGGGGTTTTTAGAATCTTATTACTAGTTGGCCAATTGAAAACACAACCAATATCTAAGGACAGCACAAGTAATAGACTGGGTTGGTCTATTGATTCCTCTGGGGAAACTATCGGTAAGGCTTTTGAAATAAAATGAAGCAGAGGAACAGAATAAAAACACAATATCTAGAAGTGCTGTGACCAAGGTTACAGGAATGCTGCAGATATTTTCTTCAGCTCAGAGCCGAAGATTTTCTTCACATTAGAAGAGAATCATCACGAAGATATTTAATCAAGCAGACCTACAGTTGTCTTGGACTTTGTACTGCACCGTCACAATCCTATGACTTGGGTAACAAAAAATGACACATCAAAAGCAACTGATTATAAAATAGCATTAAAGTAATTAACCTATATTTTCGTATGTGATCATGACTTTCAGGAATCAGTGGTTGGGGGTAATAAATGTTTATCAATGTCTAACTGTCCAGATTCAATCTAATTTACCCAGGTGTTTATTATCTTTAAATCAGTTAAATGACATTGTAAATACTAACAAATTTATGTCAAAAACATGGACAATACAAAAAAATCCCAGGTCTTATTTCCTTACATATACAGTTTTTAAGTTTGGTTTTTCTGTTTAAGTGTAAACTCACAAACACTGATATGAAATGAAAATTTGCTCTATAAATGTTTCTCACTTCAGTTAATTTGCGCCGCTTAAATCCTCGACTTGATCAAGTTATTTTTTTTCTCCAGTTTGATCAAATCTTGTTGAAGAAGTGACAGAAGGAACACAAAAACATTATTTACTTTGCAACATATGATTTATTTTGAACAATAGCAAAGCCATCTCACAGAGACTACTTTGAATTACACTGAATGCAAATAAATATATATGGGACCATAGCAGAATTAAGGACATTAACAACTGATAGAAAATTATTTACAACACTTTGAATAGTGCAAAACCACACAAATACTGCCCTCATCATTGAGATTCTTGCATTGAGTCCATTCAAGGACAGTGAATGTGTGTGCTGCCCCCTGGTGGAGGATTATAAGAACTGACAGTTTGGTGTGTTGATGAAAACCGAAGCTGAGCATGAGAGCACGGTCATTTTGAAACAGGATGTAGCAGAAGTTAACCCATTTGCTAGACTTCACCAATAAGAGATTCCAGAACAAGGGTGATGCGTAATAATTGAGGTGTGGATATGCATTGTCAGATTCGTTTAAAAAGGGGTCAAACAAAAAGGGGGGGAAGGAAAAAAAAACAAGAATTCTGAGAAGCTGAACACAATTAATTCAGCGAGTAAAGTCAAAAGAATCTCCGTGAAAAGCAGTGTCCTTTCTCAAAAGGGACATTTGAGAAATCACCAAAAGCCAAGATGGAAAGAATGTGAACCCCATCACAAGCACTAGGACTTTGAAATGACAAAGGAATAGATGACGACCTAAAACCACATGGCAGGTAGTGCCCACCACCCCTGAGTGAAAAAAACAATTTAAAAAAAAAAAAAAAAGGTCTTAGCACCATCAGATACCACAGAACACCAGCTTTGCCATTTCTTGTCAGTCAGAAACACAATGTCTCAAATTGTGACAGGCACCAGACATTTTTTTTTAAAGTGCGCTCGCTCTCTTGAGCCGTTCCTCATTTTTCCTCACATCTTCGTTTTTTTTTCTCTCTCATTTCTTTCACAATTTCTTTCCGACAAACATCAAGCTCCGTTTAAAAACAGCACACAAAGATAAATTACATTTTGCCATGCATAATAATTTGTTGCATATTGAAATTTCTTTGTGGGACCACTTTTCCTTTTTTTTTTTGTTTTTTTTGTTTTTTTTTTGCTGCTGAAAACTTGGACCTGACATTCTCTTCTTCAAGTGACGAGAGTGAGAATGCATATACAGTATCAGTCGAGTGTCGATATTGCAGACACATGCATTAACATTTGAAATACATTATTGGTGCTACTTTAAATAACCTGAAAATTCTAGAAACCACTTGGCCCTCAAGTGGCTCGTCAAAGACAGACAGGTCTGTACTTTTAACACGTTGTGTCGTGGCAGGCAGTACGTCCACAGACATCTGAACCAGAGAGGTTTTAGATCTACTCTTAAAGACTCAAAGTCATAGAAAAGTACACAAAAAAACATATTTTAGACAACCTCCTCATGTCCTATTATAACTAAATATTTGTGCATTGATGATGCTTTCCTCCACTGAACTCTGCAGGGTAAAATAACCTCTGAGCATTGATCATTAAACTGGTTTAAATCATGCCAAAGAGGAGGAAAAGAATACTGCAACCATCGCTGGTTGAAGAAAGAGAGAAAGAGATAAGACCATCAGGAGAGGATCAAGCCTCCATGGGCTGCTCTGATTTTGAAATTTCAGCTATCATCATGTCAACCCACAGCTGATTAGAACCATTAGAAGAGAATTACCCGGCAGATACTCAATCTGAGGACAGAGACAGATTTGTACATACCACTGAAAGATGGAAGTAAATGAGTAATAAGTAAGTAAGAGACAGGTAAATTATTAAAAGTCATCTCCGTGCACTCATGCAAAAGATGTGCACCGTGTGCATCTTTGGCTATGCATAGCACTACGTCTCTGGTGTTGAGGTGTAATAGTAAGCACTACAGCAGGCTAATGCTGATTGGTATAGCACTGTTTAGACTGCATGCTCAGGGAGAGGAGTGTGTGTGTGTGTGTGTATGAAAGACAACGGATAACACAAATTCACAGATGTGGAGCAGTTTTCTGTCAGGAAAGCGCCCTTTGACTTGGCTAGTGTGACACATGTGAGGAAGAGCCGTTTGACTTTGGTTTCAACGACAGACACGCTGCAACCAGGCAGTGTGTGTATGCATTTTGGCTCAGCTCTGTGTGATTAAAGTCGTGGCATGTCCATTTGTCTACTGCACTATGAGAAATTTGTAGCCCTTCAAGTTAACAAGTTGTCTCTGAAATTGCACAGGTCGGCCATTTGTCTTTTTCTTCCCTCTAGCCAACAGCAGAGGCCATGTTGGGAGCACAGTCAGAGTACATGAGATTTCTCCTGCTGCGTTCTGCTGGAAGAGGCAGAAATAATCCTCCAGTCATGAGTCAACCAATCTCTCCTTCAGTCAACGAGTGTTATGTGTCTTGGTGGTACCTGCAAAGAGAAAACAAAACAAGAGGGAACTTGTTAAGAGCCGCATGACTGAACACATACCCGGCGGTACACAATGATTTGGTTACTTAGCAGCAAGGCTACACCCTTTAAAGAGAACAAAGAGGACTATGCATCAGAGCACACACCTGATTAAAGAGGAAAATCAAAGTAGATGACGATATCGATGATGATATTCTGCCAACAAACCGAACAAAAACCTTCCAACGGCTGAGCTTATGTTCAACACTATTATTGGCCTTAAAACTTTTAAAGCTCACTATTTAAATTTAACAGCCTCTGTGTATTTTGAATTGTGTAACGCAATCACAGCATGTGGCAAGTTGAGTGACTGTGCCCATGTAAACCACAAGACATTTATATTTTTTTTTAGACATTCTTAAAACTGAGGAAGAGTTTGTCCAGGGTAATAATAAAATACTTAAGAGAGAGGTCAGTCTTTTTTTTGTTTCACTCTTATTAAGATCACAGGTCTAACTACCAGGGGCCAGTTAAGTGTAAATATTGAGGATTGTTTGGGCACAGTTAAAGCTGACTTCATTAAATTTGTACTATTCTACCTTGTAACTTTTAAATCTCTTTGGAAACCACCCTGTACGGCCTGAAATGTAAAGAGAAAGCACGTCTTACCCGCTCTGTAAAGTGAACTCAGGCAGTGCCCCAAGGGATGTCAGCTGTTCCTCCAGGGCCACGATGCGTAAACCGATGTACCCAGAAGACAGCAGCAGCAGCACAACCCTGCAACGTACAAACACGTGACAAGTCACTTTTAATGTTTATTATCAGATACATGTTATTCCTACCAGCTAACTGCAAGTACAACCATGCCACACAGCTTATGATACTAAAAAAAGAAAAAGGCACTGGGTTTAATTAAAGGGTTAAAGTTTGGCTTAAGTTGCAGTTTTTTGAGAGCAATTAAAAACCTGTTTACAGAAAAGGAAGCTGACAACCTTTGCTTTATTATTATGTAATGAGATCTGACGTAGTTTATCATTACCAGGAAGGGTTTCTGAAATTCTTTTGCATTTCCTTTAGGGAGTAACACTTAAAGAGTTGGATTCTGATTTAGATGAGCACAAAGGAAGATAAAGCAAAAGACTAAAAGGAAGACAAGTGAAGACGGAGTAAACTGTGATAAGCAATTTCTACTCACAAAATCAAGTAAATGAAGAGTAAAGTGTTGAGGTTGCTGGCCTCTCTCTGAACCAGCAGGGACTTGGCCTTTTCTGTCACATTCCAAACCCACGATCCACTTGAACCTGGAAAAGTAAAGAACATATCATGAATGTCAAGACTCTCAGCAGGCTTTACCTTTATTTTGTTTTCTGGAAAGCTTTTCCTCATGATTAATTTGTGAACATTTTAGCAGATTATTGCAGAGACTGACACGCAAATGAAGATATAAGCAAATCTTATCTCAGTTTGACGAAATCATGATTACTGGAAAAAGGAACTTGCGGGTTTCAAGATAACTCTGACACATTTCAAACATAGTCATCTTCCAGCTAACATGTTTTAAATTCAAATCTGCCAACACCTGTTCATCTGTGGATTGAACACAAGCCACTTTTATTGGCACAGGCCCCTAGACTGTCCGAAATGCTTGTCACTCATCTACTCTACGTTCCACTTTCATGAGTCAGTGAGCCAACCAGTTAATAGTTTTCCAGGAACTAGCCGGTAACTAATCTCTATCTTACCTGATACGGACAGCTCTTCTGAGGACGAGCTATCACTCTGCTGCATGTGTAGGCTCCTGAAAGCTGAGCTGTTTCCATTAGGCACTGCCTCTGCAACACAAAGAGAGGTGGAGAGAGAGAGAAATCGATGTTAGACTACCATTAAACCTTGGGCTTCCCATGTAAACTGGCTAGAACAGAAATAAGAACAAAAGATAAAGGCACAGGAAAATAAAAATAAAAATAACTTTAAAAAAAACCCTTTTATGTCCATCTATGGATGGTTGTTGTCAGTTGAGAGTTAGCGTTGCTGTAAGATGTTTTAATTCCTCTATCATATATGGTGATAACATCTGTTATTATGGTAACATCTGTTATTAGCTGTTTAGCACGTTAGAATGAAACAACCGGTGTTGACCTCTCACCTTTGCATGGTCTGTGCAGAGGCGGCTCCTGTGAAGGCTGGGACTCAGAGCCGTCGAATTGGTCGAAGCTGTCGTCCAGACTGGACTGGCTGGTGTTCTGTTGGAATAAGACGGCACAGAAAACATCACAAAGTGTTCTACTCTTAGTTAAAAGTTCTCTTATTTTTGAATGAAAAGGGCGTTTTGTACTTCTTCAAACTCACTCTCCCTCTCTCCAACACCCCCCTCCTTCTCTTTCTCTCCCTCCGCCTCTCTTTCTTACATAAATAAATTGATAGACCGGTTCATTCATTGATAAGTTAATACCCTTGAGGCCCTATGACAGTAACAACAGACATTAGATTTTGTATTGCAGAGAAAAGGTCTCTCACCACATGTTTGCTCTTATCGAAGCTGTTCTCTGCTGAGGAGAAAACAGGGCTACTGGTTGTGCTGCCATCCTGTAACACAGAAATGTTTTATGATTAATACTTGAATGTTTGAAAAAGTTTCATGTCCTTTTAAGCGATCAGGACTTAGTCCTTATGATAACTTTTAATAGTGTGTGTGCTCTGACTTGTACATTCAATCAAAATGGTTACATAACAGGGTTGCCACCCTCTTTCCATTGTGAAACTCAGCAGAATTTCAGAACTGAATTTTGATTGAATTTGAGTTCCTTTATTGAGCAAGTGTTTAGTGTCGACATAAAAAAAAAAGTTCTTTTTTGTTTATGTAATGAAAAAATGTATCATCTCTGATCATTGTGTTTTACAGTTTGATTACAGTGTATTACTCGGTGTTAGTGTAATTTACTGTTTACCCTAAAAATTTATTACAATGACCATCCCAGAGCAGCTGATTGCATCCAGTCTTAGACAGCAAACTGCTGCCTAACAAGCTCTGATCATATGATCTTAATTTAGCTCTATCTTAAAAAAGACATTTGACGTCAATTTTCCACATTATGCTTTTAATTTGTTTAGTTTTTTTTTTTTATTATGTTATGTCATGTGCTGTTATGTATCACTTTTACTGTTTTTGACATTATTTTATGCTCTTCATGCAAAGCATATCTCCTAAGAGGCAATAAAGGTTTCATTTCTTTATTCATTTCTTTATTCAAAAACTAACATTTGACGAGAGCAACTCACCTCTAACTGAGGACATACTGACTGGAGCAGCTGAAAACAGGATTCTCTGTTCCGCAGCGACACAAACAGGTACTAAACAAGTGGAAGAAAGAAAGAATTAGTCAGCTGCCCTGCTGGCAAAATTAAACCATAAAAAACACTCATTTGTTGATTAGATTACATGTAAAGCAGAGTTCAGTGTGATTACGAACACGTGAACATTTGAACATCACTGGTTACTATACAGACTTTATGGGCTACTCCGTTTTAGTAAGAATATCCAGCTGAGGCTGGAGGTGAGCAACTGACCTTTTCTCCATCTGTGGTGCGGATCGACAAGGCATTGGGTACCAGCAAGACTGTGTTCTGCTTCTTCACTCTATGGATGCTGGAAACTGGGATAACTACCTGCAGGAGCAAACAGCCACGAGCAGAAAAAGTCAAGAAAAGTCTGATCAGATTTGTTTTAATAGAACAATGTGGTGAAATAGAACTCACAGCAAGAGAAAAAATGGATTTAAAGAGGGATTTCATTAGCATACCTTTTTAGATTAGATTAAACATGCAAAATAACAGTTTAATAGTTGAATAGTACGGGCAGAGCAGCAACCTACCTTAGTGTCCTTGAGCAGAACTGAGGAGTAGAAACAGGCATGTGTGTCAGTGATGTAGAGCCGACCATGGTAGGGCACTTCCTTCTGCAGGGCACAGACGTATGCTGGGAGGAGACAACCGACACTTTTAGCTTCATGTGTTTAATTCATTAAATCATTCATTCTCTTGTTTAGTTTTGTTTAGTTTCGTTTACCCACCATGTATCAAGTCTTCACTTTTAGGAATGTTCGGAAACAAATGGTGGAATGTTTTGTTGTGCTTCATGAAACTCTACAAAAGACATAAGGAAAGCAAAATTTATAACACTTGAAGACAGAGCCAACGAAAACGCTGCAATACCAGTTTTCTAGTACGACGCTACACACCCATTCACAGACAACAACACAACAATATCATGTTCCACTGAATGTATCATTAATGTCTGTATCGGGACTTACACTTTGTGTGCCGGTGCCCTCCGTCCTCTCAAAGCCTTTACTGTCAACATCAAACGTCTGTGACCTGCAGACAAAAAGAGCAAAGCTGTTAGTTTAGAGAATAGTCATCAGGTTTAACTTAATGTGAGAAGATGCAGACAACACTACATGCCTACACACTTTCAACTTCATGCATTTTCAACACAACATGCAACAGTTGCTAAAGCTTCTACTGCAACAGTTTGAACAACTGAATGCGTAAGTATATGCTATCAGGATTATGTAAAGGTCCCAAAAAACAAAAAAGAAACAAATATCCAAGTTTGGCACTAGAATCTCCATTAACCTGCCAATTTGCAGCGATCCTCCTGCTTCTTCTCCCCGAATGGAAACCTGATTGCATTATACGTTCAATATATATAAGTGTAGATGGTTGCACTGCAGTACATAACCATTTTTAATGTTTGGGTTTTTTTAGATCTCATCAGCAGGGAATGACATAGATGACTTTCACAAATGGTGATGTCATGTGTAACACCTATTTATTTAGCTGTTGTGTATGTGTTCAGAAAGAGGTGCCTACCCCTAAATGTTTTTGGCAGATCAGAGTTGAAATTTAATCTAAAAATCATTTTACATGAGAAATAGAATGATCCATGTTTATTTTAAATTTTTGATTAGTGTTGATGTTTCTCCATCCAAAATGATATATGCTGAAAGAGGCTGTGCGATCAGTCTCACGCAGGCAGCAGAAGGGATGAAGATTTTTCCTCATACATCTATCAGAAATGCACCTCACGCTTTCGAATCATGTGAGAACACATTCAGTTTCCAACGGCTGTTCAGTCATGTGTGTGTCACGACTGAACAGCAGCTGAGAGTTAGGTTGGGTCTTGTGATGCATGTTCAAAATAGCCAAGAGTCCCCACTACATCCACTGTGGAATTTCTTGCATCTTCAGACAGAAAAATAAGATTTTCCATTTATTTAATAGCATTTTAAGAGCAAGAGTAAGCGAGATTCAGCATCTACATTTCAGTTTTACCATTGTCAAACTACAGTATTTTCAAGATGGGAACAGGTGTCAAATAAGATAATCTCTTGGCTTATTAAAACTGCATATATATGTTAAAAAAAGTGACAAATCATAAACCTGTCAAAGCAGCTTTGTATGTGTGTGTGTAAAGGATTATATTTAATAATGTTTTCATCCTTAATGGGTAATAAAGAGTTTAAAAATTGAATATTTTTTTCTCCCAGGGTGCTGCAGCACTCTTATGAGATTTATCGGATTTCTATGTTTAATTCCCACCCTTTCCTCATTAGTCCCACCTGATGGCTACTTGTCTGGTGAGGGTTTTGTGCTGTTGCTGCATCTCGAGCTGGGCGGCCTCCAAGCTCAAGGCTTTCCTCGCTTCCACCTTCTTGATGCTGCCATTGCTTAAGCTGCTCCTGCTTTTCTTCACTTTGGCCGGCAGCCCGCCCCCACTGCTCTCTACTGGGTAGCTATTGAATGTAAAAAAAAGAAAAGAAAAGGAAAGAAAAGAAAAGAAAAAGAAAAAGAAAAAGAAAAAGATTTAGGAACAGGCAAAATATTGTTGTACAATCATATTTGTGTACACACAGGGAGGGCATATGACAATACTCTTGGAAGAGTTACAGCAAGTATGTGCAAATTCATCACTATGCCTATTTGAAGCACAAAAAGTTATGGCCTGGACACCGGCTATAAAACTTTTCACCTCTGTAGAAACACATTCAGGGACTGTGACCAAATTGCTGCCAGTTGGACAGGCCTGACATTGAGCAGACAAAGGGCTTATCTTTATGATGAGCCGGAAAAAGTTCACCCACACAAGAAAGTTTTATTGATATGAGTTGCATCAATGCCCTGGCTGCTTTACAAGCTGATCAACGTATGCTGATGCTCTAAATTGACAGTCCTCTGCAAATATTCCATTTCAATAAAACTGCCAAAAACAAACTCTCCTTGCTAGATTCAATAGTCAGTATCATCGCCAGACCTTGACCAGGAACAAACAAACCACAAATTCAATGAAAGACGATGACACAAATCGAACCCTAAATTAACCTCAACAATGACAGTATGGGATAATTAGAGATGATAAAAGACAAGCTGACTGTTAAAATGAAACCTCTGTCTCCTCTGTCTGTAAAAAACAAAACATGATTTAAAAAAATAACAACTTCAGTGTAACAAAGCTACAAAAGACAAACAGCAACAAAAACCACCTTACCTGCTAATTTTAAACCGCTTAGATGAACGAAAACTCATGTACCTACTGACAGTAGGCATTTCCTTTACTTATAGAAAAAAAAACAATGCTCAAAATGTTCTATTATCCGTAGGTAACACTTCCAAAGAAGTAAAAAAAAAATAAAATAATAATAATGAAACTCCTGAAAAGTATTTCCTCCTTATGTTTTTAATATGTAGTCCGAGAGTTATTGTCCCAGTTCAGTCAGTTCTTTGCCACATCCTGCCAGAAAAAACCACTGTTGCAGAGTTGCAGTATGAATGTGCTAGTAAGAGGAAGCCACTCTGTGTTGAAAATGGTCTGACACTTCGTAGTGGGTGACGTCAAACTCAACCACTCCCCTGGAGCTAAACAAGCATATCTCTCTCTCTCTCTTTCTCTCTCTCTCACACACACACACACACACACACACACACACACACACACACACACACACACACACACACACACACA
>JAQMCX010000045.1:12006420-12035201 GCA_029814765.1 Acanthurus leucopareius | reverse complement strand
CACACACACACACACACACACACACACACACACACACACACACACACACACACACACACACACACACACACAAAGAGCACGACACAGGCACTGACATGTTAAAGAAAACAAAGCCCCATCCTATAAAATCTTCCACTGACATTCATTATCCAATATAAAAATCCTGTCTTGTTGGGGTTTGTTATGGCAGGGCAAAGCTGGATCAGAGCCTTTTTTAAAAACAGCTTTGCGTGTGAGTGAGAAAGTGAAATGTTCTTGAGGTGTTCAGACCGGCCCATCTGGCCATATCTAGGAGTGGTGCGTTATCCACGTTTCCCTTCAGGCAATCACAGCAAGGGAATTAAGCTTCTTCATAAGAAGTGTGTTTCAGGAAGACTTAAAAACCTCTTTAAAAGAAGTCACACATTTGAAAAAGTGACACAGACACAACATGTGGCAGTGAGATTTCAAAATAATTACTACTTAGGGCTTAGGTCTTGACAAAAAATATAAATTCCAGACTTGATTTGTAATTAAAGAGATTGTGTAACTTTCTTTCCTCCTGTCAGTAACCTGTGTCGTGACTTCTCAACCTTTTCATCTGAGTAATTGGGGTAAAGGTCAGAGACAAAAAGAACCATGACTACCCTGTAATTTGTTGTCACTAACTAATGGTGTCTTACAGCACTTTACCTCATCAGTAAAAAAAAAAGGTGATAAAACCACTCAAGGAATGTTTTCCTCTTTTAAGTGTCACAAAACCTTGAACTTGTTTTTTTTTTTTTTAAATATTCAATTATTCATTAGATTAGGTTAAAAAACAATTGTAGTAGGCTAATTGAGCATCAAAATAAGATTCTTCACTTTGGGGGAAGTCAGCTGTTTTCAAAGGCTGCAAGAAAACAGTTTTTCAGCCAGTGCTGAACTATCCACCAACTTTGTCTATGTGCAAACATGCTGACCTGATCTATTTCCATAATGGAGAGGGTTAAGTGGCAGAACAATACAGGAGTAATTCAAAGGCTAACAACTGTTTGAATTTCCCAACAGCTTCCTCTTTACTCTGTATCAACGATAACCATTAACTAGGTCATGTCTGAGCCATTTCCCGCAATTCTTAGGAAATCACCTGCACTCAGTTGTTTCATGCAGATGTGCTCTAGACAAAAAAAAAAACCTAACAATAAAACTCAATACGCCAAGCTGAAGGTTGCGATTTCTTCACAAATGGTGAAAGTTTAGAAAGTTTCAGTTTCATTGGTAATATTGTAACAGTGAAGTCCCAAAATTACTCTGATGAGAGAAGACTCATCAGAGCATGTTCGGACCCTCGTTACCACCATGAATACACATACAGACTGTCTGGCAATGAGCCCCCCCCCCCCAAATTCTACTGAGTGTCACGTTCATTGTAGAGGTTCCAGAAAAATACTGCTGTTTTTATATTGGCAGGTTTAAACTGTGCTGTTCAGAAACACTGACAGCAGACAGAAAATATTCATGTTGGTGTGAAGAAAAACACACCAAGTCTATCTCCTTTGAGCCAGCCTGATAAGCTCAGGGCCAAATCCATAAAAGCTGAACAGGTGTGTGACATAAGTGGTGTAAAACACTGAGGGCTTACTTTTTTGTGCATAAAAGCGGTGTTTCTTTCATTGTCTTATTTACAAAGCAGGAGGTGGCCTGACTGAAATGGGTGTGTGAGGGACGACTTGAACTCTGACCTACTTCACTGTCAAAGCACTGTGCAATGCCAAATTATAAAAATAAATAAAATTAAATAAATAAATACAAATATAAATCAGTGGAGTTTAGGGCCGACCTTTCAAACCAAGAACCACAATTTTACGCATCAAAAGATGAAACAAAATAACATGCAAGACGTTATAAAGGAATATTTATCTGGGCAGACTCCAGAGAACTTTTTTTTTTTTTTCTTAGTGAGCATGTGACAGTGCATGTGATATGATGATAACCTGTAATTGAGATAACTGACCAATACATTACGGTTTGGTCTAATTATTTGAGTTCGTTCCAGCACCGTCTAAGGACACCACACAAATTGCTCCATCACAGAATGGCAATGGTAATTAGCTTAGATCATGGATCTGCCATGCTAGCATATGCTCTTAGATTTACAAAGTAAATCAATTTTTTAGTTTTAGAGAAACAGATAGTCATAAAAAATACATTAAAGCACATATAGGGAATCGGATAGCCACTTTATAGTTATGTCCAAAAAGTCTTAAAATCCCATTGCTATTTTGTTACTTTACCAAGAATCAGCAGTTTTAAATCAAGGGAAAAAAATTAGCCTAAGATTTAGCCTGCATTTCTTCAATGTGGCTTGTGTCCGCCCTGTTTTATCTGAGACAAAGAGTTCTGGCTGGGATCAGAAACTCGACACGCTCGCTCGTCTTACCTTCGCAGACCCTCAGAGCACTGAGAATTGGCCATGGCACTCATATGGTTCGAGAGACCTTTCCCACTCTTCATCACCAAAGTTTTCCCCTTCACGCTTTCCACAATCTCAAAAAGCTTGTGATCGCCAGTGACAGAGAAAGCCAAATGAGGGAGTACACCGGTTGTTCTTTTTGCACTTAGACCCTGCATTGACAGCCAAATCAAAAAGGTGTAAAGGTCTGTTTTACTGCAGCATTTCAAACCAATAAAGAAACATGAATATGATAAAGACATGAAGATAGTGCCAGAAACACGCAGCGGGAAAGAGAGCAGAAAGAGGGAGAGTGAACAGAGCGACAAAAAAACGCTGGTAGGGAATTAACCCTAAAACCTTGTCCCAGGCTTTGTCCTTTCTGAGGCAGTCTTGGCTGGTGTTGTCGTGGAAACAGCTTTAACAGCAGGGAGTAAACGGTGGAAATGTGGGGGTGCGAGAAACATTGCCAGGCTGTTCTCAGTTTAGAGGGACCAACAACAACATTCAATAGCCCATTCTCAATGACAACAAGGAGATGGCTTTCAAAGCTGGCAGTGCAATGTGCATGACAATAGTTAGTTCATACTCTTTGTAAATGGTATAAATGGGGCCATCACATGTGAGAATGTCTGTGTTGGACTGGAGAGAAAATGTAGAACTGCCAATACAATAAAAAATAAATAAAAAAAAAAGTCAATAAATTGATGTAGTGTGCCTTAAATGGAGCAGATCCTTGTTTCATTTACAACCCTCAACTGAGGGCCACTGGTCTACTTTTGTACCGATGACTTCACCGTTCAGGAAACGCAGACAGATACAGTAAGCACTCGTGACATCAGCCCTAATTTAGCCACCATGTATCATTCCTCACCTCTCCAGCCCAACCTCCACCTTCCATGCTTTCACATAACGCCTCTTGCTGTTGAGCTGAAGGATGAACATTGTGGGACGGCTGTCTTAAAAATAGATTTTGCCGTAATCAGAATGGCACAGTTTGATCCCGTCTACGGCCATGTGGCTTTTGAGGTCCTGAGTGTGAAACTGATCCTCCTTCTTGCTCGCCAACATACCACACATTTGTCCTACGTACCAGCAGTACAAACAGTATGCTATCCATTGATATCAAAGGTTTAGTATGTAATGTAATGACCCTTTAATACTTTAATCCTACTATCATTGTTTACATAAGGTCACGTCTTAAAATTCTTCAGAGATATTCTAAATATTCCACGAAGTATAGTTTATACAAAGATTATTTTTATCAAGCAACTCCAGTGCTGCATAATGAGAAGGGTGCCTTAGAAGTCACTCTTTGGCCAGGTCAGTTACACATATCCTGAATACAGAGTAAACTGGGTGTATCAGAATCAAAGTGCTGCCAAGTAAAGAAAAGGAGATGATTAAATTAGTTCTTCTTATGTAATAAATTCAACAATAAATAACACTGCCTGTGAGTGGATGTTTCAGTGAGCAATGCTAACTCATGGCTGTCATGCTGTTTTATCAACTGATAAGACCTTTATCAAGTCTTTGAGAAGATACAATGGCACTTCTAAGATATCTATATAGGTCTATCATCAAATTGGAAAAACTGACTTCTCCTCTTAACTGAATTTTTAGTGTGAAAGTATTGAACTGAAGTTTAAAAAAAATGTACAAGAGTGATACTGATCTTTTATAATAAAATAGTCTAATCTTGATACAATCAAATTTTCTATTCATTTTCATTTATACTTAGAAATTTAAAAACTTTATGCACATATACATGAAATGAGGACTAATTTCTTTTACACAGGTTGTTTTATCTTATAAAAGAACTCCTCTGGTTATAGGGTTATGATGCTTTCATATGCTGTCCTAAGACCACACGGATGATCCCTGGAGTCCTGCTGCAGACGTCAGCGATACGTAAGTCCGTCTTCAAAACTGTTTCTTTATAGAATGCTTTTGTGTAAGCTTTCCCACAGTCAACATTACCGCTATAATGACATGAGCCCTTGTTTTCACATAGCAGGCCAACAAAAGTTTTAAATCTGTGGAATTTCTGAGATCAGCTGAGAATTCACTGAACCTGATAGTGTGAGAGCACCACCTTCTGGAAAGCTGTGAATATTTTTTGTCATGTGACTTGCTGATTCATCATAATCCAATCAAAACCAGTTCATATCAAGAAAAAAAAACAACAACAACAGATTTTTGCAGCAGTGCTTTTTTGAGCCAAATAGGACTTTTACGATGCCTCTTTTTTTTTTTAAACCAACCATGCAGTACAACATCTGATAGCCCTAATCTGTGATAATCTAGTTTTAACACAGTGTGCCAAAACAGTTCATGCTAATTTCACTGTTCTGCAAGGTTAAAATAAATATGACCCACTTTATGACAACTTTAAGTGATTTATAACCAAAAACACATTTCCAAGAATGAGAAAATTATAGACAAACCAAAATATTATTCTGGGTTGGACTGAAAGGGATTATGTATCTGTGCATGTATGTGTGTGAGCATCAATCGAGCAGTCAGGAAGGGCAGGGAAGCAAGCCAGTGGTCATGGCAAAATAACATGCAGTCTGTGGCGAGCTGCCAGGGCTCAGTCTGAAAATTGTGTGTGTTGTGTGTGCGTGTGTGTTTGCCAAGTGGAACGGACAGTGTGTCTGTGTGTATGCCTTTGAGTGGGAAGTTGTGCAGCCTCGTGCATGCAGCAGCTCTGTCCAAGTTCTCTGTGCTAGTTAAGCACTGAGACAGAGAGAGTCTTTCTTCAAGGCGACACAGAGTACTTTCAGAACCAGGCATGTGAGTAGAAAGGATGGCATGGTCTGGTGATGGCTGAAAAATCCCACCTGACTTTAAAACTGACTTTAAAAGCAGGCCACTCTACTCTAAACAAGAGAGGCTCGGAGCTAATCTTCAGAATTTTAAGGACTATACTTTAGTCCGGACGCTAGCATATCACCGTGTGTCTCTCCAGACAGGCTGCCAACAACACTGAGAACCAGAGTCAATCAAAGTGGAATGAGTAAGGACGGACGTACCACCATCTGCTTCAAAAGGAATTCAGTCAACTTCACTCAAACTCATCACCATAGCAGAAGTCATCAGAGCAGTCAACAGACTGGAGTTGCACTGTCCCTGCCTCACTAGGTCCCCTGTTTGTAACATGCTTTTTAACTTTCATTTTATTTTCCAGTTAGTTTTATGGTGGTGTCATGCTGGGTTACTTCCATAAGTCTAGACTCTGCATAGAGCATGCTTTGCAACATTTTTTGTACATCATTTGACAGTATTTATTAGTAGGCTAACTTTACCAAGCTCTCCTCGCTTGCATATATGCAGAGATTACTTTCTAATTTTACATATTGCATTTATGCATAATGTTTTAGTTATAAATGTTTTTTGTTTTATTTTACTCTCATACAGAATTCTGTTGTACTTCTTCCAAGAAGGCAGTTGTCTGGGTTAATAGGCAAATTCAAAACTAATGTATTTACTTCTGAAATTCTATCTTTGTTTTCTTAAAAAATTTACATATCTTGAATGATGAAAAAAGATTCTTATATTTAACATGGAAAGAAATGTCAATGAAGAAAGTTCAGAACAGGTAATTTCACCAATTAGTGACTTAATGCAGAGTACACCCTGCCCGAGAGCTTACATCTGAGTTTAAAAATAGATAATTTGTGTATGCCTATGAAATTAATTTCTAACTTTGAATAATTCATGATCAAGGGTCTTAATAAATTAAGTTTTGCTCTTTTCTCTCACTTTGTTTCCACAATGGCTTTTTCCTGTGCTAGGAAAGTGCAAAAATTCTACACATGAAAGAAAAATAAATACATAAAATAGGCTGAGGTATTGTATGGATGTCAGAAATAAAGTATAGTTCACTGGTAGAGATAAAGAATTACACTGAGAATAAACTTTTTCTAAGAAGAGACTGATTTTTTTGGCTGTTTTTCCTATGAATACTTAAGCCTTCAATGAGCAGCTTGCCCTGACACAGTATTGCCAGACAGCTTGAAATCAAGACACCATAAAAAAACAACAACAAAAAACAGTCTTTTATACCCAAAGAAAGAACGCTCTGTCAGCGAGAAACCATATCAAATGTCATCCTGCCATTCAAAGCTGAGCAGAAAACTGACTAGCTTTAACTCACACTTGCAGATAAACCTGCACAAAGCCTCATGTGTTTGGAAATTAGGGTGACCTATCCAACTTAACTACTTCAGATGGAATTCTTCAGTATACTGTGAGTAGCAGAGGGTGAAAGAAGCTGAGAAGAATATAGTCTTTTTCCTGGCTCTGTGACAAGGGCAGAGGAGTGGTCATTAGCACAAACCCGACAGAGCCAACACATAACTTCAACCGTGACCAGCTGGTTGGTACAGAACCCTTCATGAACCCTCCATTTAATGATAAACAGTCCTGCAGATGTGGTTTTCATCCTCTATCTTGGGCTTTTTCTCTACGCCTAAAGCCCATCAGATAATTTAGACCTACACAGTCTTCACTACCCACAGCAGCAAAAAAACTTTGTGCTGGGAACATCTTCCTGGAGCCAACAGAATGCCGGCAAAGCTGCTCCACCCAGCCTATTCCAGGCTCCTCCATCTCAGCGAGCTTTACAGTTACACCAGGTTCTTTCTATATAAACAAAGCTATTCATATTCTTCAACTGTTTGCATTGCAAACCTGTATGCAGAGCAACTAACAATGACGTAGAAAGTAGGTGTTCAGAGTTAAGATGGGTGGTGTATAAGGTACTTTCAAGTTCTTAGCTAGACTGAAACACTTTCTGGCACTTACACCATCATACAGAAGTATTGCATAAAAAAAATGGAGCAGAATAAAAAATGGAGGGGATGCAAAGACTATGTAAGGAATTCTGCATTTACATAAACAGTGCCTTGGCTTGCTGAGGCCTGACACTGCCACGTCATGCTCATATATACAGATAAGCCACAACATTGAAACCACCTCCCCAATATTGTATAAGTCACTGGAAAAGGTCTGATGTACAGAGGCAAAGACTTTTGGCACTGTCCTTTAGTGTTGGGCACTGGGGTCTTGGTGGCATATTCATTCAGGCCTAGATTGCAGAGTGTGACCTCCATGGATCAACTTGTTCCAGCACATCCAAAGGATGTTTGATCAGATTGGGATCTGGGGGAATCTGGGGGCCAGGTTGACACCTTCAGCTCCGTGTCCTTGGTCTACAAGTACGGCAGACCAAGGAACATGAAGACCAGAACCAAGGTTACCCAGGAGAACATTGTGTTGTAACAAGAGGACCAGTGTTACCTACTTCATCTGCTAGTGGTAAAAAATGTTGTGGCTATTAGATATATCTATATATGTATATATGCGTGGTGTTGTGGAAACAGATAATCACCTCACATACCTTACATACCATACATACCATACTAATAGCATATCATAGCTATGCTGATAACCAGAGGACCAAGTCTGATGGGCATGGCATTTCTAAGTGAAAGGCAATGCTCAGGGTACGAAGAGTACTGACAGTGAGAAACAGCTAGCATTTATATAACACTATGTACCACCTGTGGTCTACTCATGGGAGCTAAAAATAGGCTTTTCTGAGAAAACAGACGTGCTTGTCCCATGTGTGACAAGCATGGACAAATTTCAGTGGGGGTAAACAGAAATTCAATATATCTGTGCATATTTCAAGGAGTGGGGTGAAAGTGGTTGTGCATAAATGTGTCTGCAAGGTGGGTCTGCTCTGGATCTCAATATGGCAAGGTCATCCATGATAATGACGTAAAAACAAAAAAGTGATGCCATTCCATACCCACACAAGACAGTCGATGAAGTCATGTTTTCTGAACAGAAGGGACAGGCGAGATTAAGAACAAACCAGATCTAGACTAGCTCTCCTTCAAACCACTCCACTATGTGTAATGCTCTTTATTTAAACTGCCTGCAATAGATTATAGACAAAAACAACACACGTAACACCGCACTTTAAAGAGTCAATAATTGTGTTCTTGGAAATGGTTCAATTAAAAAACAAACAGAAGAAATCACTTTAAAACTCTGCACTATGTATGTTCCAGAGACTTTACAGTCCTGATACACAAATGCACTTCCAAGATCAATTTCGTTGATATGCAGCCATCATTCTGCTATCAAGTTATTATATTTACGACTTGAAACCG
This sequence comes from Acanthurus leucopareius, assembly GCA_029814765.1. NCBI lineage: Eukaryota > Metazoa > Chordata > Actinopteri > Acanthuriformes > Acanthuridae > Acanthurus > Acanthurus leucopareius. Next base: position 12,026,603 of record JAQMCX010000045.1, on the reverse strand, counting down.
TTTCCTAGACTGTCTTTAAACATGCCAATAAAGCTATGTCAACGAAGTCCGGTGCTAACGAGGGTTATCAGGAGCTCAATCAATAACTGGCCGAGTCAACAACGTAATGTTTGGCTAATAGTGTTGATTCCCCAAAATTGATTGCGCTAAAGTGCATAAATATGGCAAAGACGTTCGCCACAGCCACCAAACATAAATACTGACAGCTGTACTTTTTAAAACAACAACAATGGCTGCGTTTTACCGTACAATTTCGGTATCCTTGAATAGAACTGACTGTGTAATTGCATGCTAATTTAAATGCCAACACATCTTCAGTCTAGCGGATGACTAGCATGCTAGCATCATCTAACGGTACCTACTGACTGACTGCAAGGCGTTCTCTCCCTTTACGTAGCTTAACTCACATTTTAGTAAAAGCCAACTCTTACAAAACATCTCGTGCGTCTGTATTATTTAATACATTACAATGCAATAAAAATTCTAATCTTAACTAACACACTGATGTTATCGAAGAGATGCTAAATGTTAGCATCCGTCCCGTTAATGTCGCTCACCGGCAGATAGCGGTTCAGTTAGCCACATTCATTTCGCTCACCTCTCCTTCATGAAATGCTTGATTCTGACAATGGCCTTCTCGTCGATCTTCCTGAGGAAGGTTTTCAATCTCTCCCTCTTGTTTTCAAGCATTCTTCCCTCAGCCAGTGGTCGTCGGTTCGTGTTGAAACGACGCTCCACGCCAATCTCCACCGTTCTTGTTTGGCTTCTGCTATTTTTTCTTCTCACTTCATCTACGGTTGATTAAGATAATGAGCTTAAATCGGACCAAGTCAGACGACCAATCAGCATCGGCAAGGACGTGGGTAAAAATGGCATGTCAGACCGGTTCTCCAATCAGAAAGGGGTAGCTAGCTTTACCGACCGCCCATCACCTTATATGGTGGGTTGTTCTTTTATTAGTTCCACACAACGTCCTGTTATTATTGTACTGATGTAGTCCTTCTAATCAATAGTTAACTTGTGGATTAGGTATCTCACGTGTTAACAAAGTGAGAAAAACACATTGTGCGATTAAGCGCCACATTACACTGTATCTGATATTACAGATAAGATGACTATATAGGAACAGCAGGGTGGGGCTGCTACAGTTTAAACGTGCTTTTAAACATAAAGCTTAATCGTATTGAAAAAAGTAAAAAAAAACTACAGTATACCATATATATAATGTGTGTACATAAAATATACAGTCATACTCTAATCTCAATAGTTTAAAATGACTATTGACAAAAAAATGTCATTAAAATAGCACATGTAATTGTGTTTTTTGAAAGAACAAAACAAATATTAGCCTAATTTTATTTTAAACAAGAAAAAAATATTAATTAACAGGCTTATCTTTAAAAAAAAAGAACAACTGGTTTGGATTGAGTATTTGTTGTTTCTAAAAATGTTAAACATAAATTAACTGTAACAAAAAATAATAAGCCAGAAAAAAATAAACATTCTTCCATAAAGTTAATTGGAGAGCAGTGACTCAGAAGGCCAATTAGTGGCTCAGTTGGTGGTTTTGATATTAATGCCACAGCATGAAACACTTCATGTTAGCTTTACATTGTGCATGCAGCTAATGAATTGCCAAGTCTCACCTCCCCCCATCCACAGAAAAGGCAACAACTACAGCAACAGGACTAGTCACACACCCACTTAACAATCACCAGACCAAGGCCATAAGGCTAAAGGTCAGGACTACATTTTAAAACTGTCCTAAGTCACATTGTAATCACACTGGATGACTGCTTGTGTTGGATGACTGGTTGACTGCCTGTGTTATGAGTGACTACCTTCATGTTTAAAAAAAATAGATATGGATACGCTTTGTAAGAGTGGTGTTTTTGATGACTCTATTGTTGCAATTCAGATTAAGAGTTACAAATTTCAATTTTTGATGAAAACCTGTGACAATCTTATATAAAATCTTTTATAAAAAATAACTACACTCAAAAATGCTTGGCTGTCATGTAAAATGGTTAACCTATAAGTTCCTACAATGTCTCTACTTTGCTAACAGTATTATTAGAGCATGACTTTCTGGGAGAGTGACTGTAAGTCAGTTGCATTTCTTGTCAAAGAAATTGTGTTGATGTCACTGATATATCACATCACGACAAATCAGTCAGTTACCATTAAAACAGTTTACTCTGGTTGGAATGCAGCTATATCCAGAGAATTTCACAATCTCTTGATAGAGACCTTGAACACATACTGCTAAAGAAAGACAATGATTAGCAAGGAGCAGCTGCACACAACTTTGAGAAGTGAAAGCTTTTTTTTTTTCTTCTCACCATTCAGCTCAGGCGCCACCACGCCATCAGGAACAGAAGAGGCAGTGTGCTGCCACGACACAGCAAACACACCGCCCTCACACAATCTGGCCTACGCAAGCCAGCCTTCAGTCTGCTCTTCCGTCTTCTCTGTCAGGAAAAAAAAAAGCTAATACAGAGGAGGAAATCATGCTTTGAGTACGTGATGCAACGAGGGGGTGCTGACTCAGCGTAGGCAGTAACAGGCTTTTCTATGTTGATTCATCAATGAGACGGTTCAAATACAAAGTAGGCAACATGGGGAACCACGCAAGGACTACTCACAAAAGCCCCAGCTCCACAGTGTGTCAGTTAGTTTGAGGTAATTTCAGTGATCCAAAATTTGTTCTGGTACAGGAACCATGAACAACATTATGACTTTAAGGCCCTGTCATGTAGAAAAGCAATGTTTTTAGTAAGATATTAAAAGTGAAATTGACATTCAGTGCAGTAGACCAACACTTTTGATTAAAAACTGTAAAAAAAAGAAAGAAAAAAAAGAAGCTAGCATAAAAAGAACATGGCTATTTGACAAATGTGTTCTGTTCTTAAGACCTCACATTTAGCCAATGTCAACAACCTGAGCCACCAAGTCTGAATTATTCCCTCCGGATCCAGTCAATATTTGTAAAGGACTCTAACATCTTTTCAGAAACAAAGAGCTAAGAGTTATATAAGAAGTGCAAATTTAAGATATGTTATAGCAAACAATAGATACACTTATTTTTAGCTTTAATTTACTGACTCATACAACTTTCTTTTGTGATCCACTATCACATATAATACTTGCAGATGCAGGATGTTTGGCAGACTGTTGCTGGTATGAATTTTACATGTTTAATTGCTGTTTTTATGTAAACCTTCAGATTTAAATGCGTTCATCCCTATAGATGAGACTTTGCCTTTCAATTATCTCCAAAACTCACAAGCAAAGCCTCTGCCTTTAATTTAATATGAATCAGTAACTTCAAATAACATAAGACAAAGGATATTCTTTTGAAACCTACTCTCTGAATAGTGTAAACTTTATTACTTCTACAGACAACTCTAAGCCAAATCAACCTATATTCTGTTATGAGCCCATGAACAACAAAAAAACCCTTAATTTTAAGATCTTGGTGATTTAATATCCTTTCTAGAACAACAGCCACATTGGACATGAACAATTTTAAATTAAGGTCCTTCCCTGTTGAAGAGTCATTAAGACAAGGCAACTGGACTATGTTGAAATTTTTGGGAAGACGTTTCACTTCTCAGGAACTGAAGAAGCTTCTTGGATGAGAAGTGAAACGTCTTCCCAAAAATTTCAACATAGTTGCCTTGTCTTAACGACTCTTCAAGATAATCATGACCTGGATGAATGAGAATCTTCACAGACACGTCCTTCCCTGTTCTTTTAGTCTATTATCTCTGATGTTGCCTAAGTCAGACATCTGTTTTCTTTAAAAATCATTGAGGTTATCATGTATGTCTCCTCAAGAAGAGAAAGTGAGATGTCTTTTGCTTGGACAACCATCTTTTATCTGTTGCAAAAGGAATGTTTTGCCAGAGACCACTATCAGTTGCAGGAGTTAACACTGACCTTGAGAGACTAGCAATACCTTGGCCTGAAAAACAGGGCTATGACGCACAGACAGCTGCAGCTAGCACGTTACAGCACAGGTGTGTAGGAATGCTTATGAAGCAAGATAAAAAGAACATCACAGCCTTTATCTCCAATGTACAAAGATTCAAGGTAAACCACTGGCTTAATAATATACATAAATATGCTTTATATATATATATATAAAATAATATTTCTTTTTTCCGAAGAAAGCCAACTAGATGGATAGATAGATGTACTTTATTGATTGAAATTGGGAAACTCCACTGTTGCAGCACTCCACAAACAAACAAACAATACAAACTATACAAGAATCACTAGAGGGAATCTTCAAGTGAATTAAAAAGGGCATTTACAAGGGAAATAATTTAAAAAAAGGGCATTTACAAGGGAAATTTTCAACAACATAACACAAAATGTGTGCATATGGCAGTATGACTCAGTACTAGACAATATATGCGTGACATAAAATGTAAAAGTCTGAGAGAAATCCACACAGGCAAACGTATTGAAAACAATAAAATTAAGTAATGTCAGCAAACACTGACAATGTAAGAAAAGGTAGATTTTTTTTAACTTCAGGCCCTGAAATCAGTCAACTATCTGAGCATCTCAGACCTGCTTTAGTACATAACACACATACCTGTACTGGAGAGACTGTTTGTCTTTGGGATCACATTGCTGGTGACACACTCCCAGCTGGCATTTTTGAAAATGTGATTTCTGTGGAATTTCCAGATTGAGAAGGAGAAATAGATAGCTATTTGTGTCCTGACACGAAGGTTTCCTTCTATTTGCACTCGTAACACATCACATGGTACAAAGTGTGACAAATAAAATTGCCATGGCCAACAGATCATCATTCCGGAACAAAATGGGAATATGTTGACGGTTTTTATCCCACGATTTAGAGGAAAAACATGTTTGTGTCATTGTCTGGTTTGTCGAGTCGTCTGAGGTTTGTGTCAGCTGATGAGTTGAAATCCCCTCATCAAGTTTTCTTGGGTCTTTTGTATGTGTCACTTTATCTGTCTCAAATAAGGAATATAAGAAAAATGTGTGTCTCATCTCATATTATACAGTTCTTTGGCACTGCTTCCATTATTCGTCATCAGTAGGCTGTAGTGGGTCAAAAAACAAATACATGGAGTGCTGCATAGGTGTAAAATTAGGCCAAAAAATTGTTTCCCTCTGGTGCTCTTCAGTATGGGGATCCAACTTGACTTAATTGAGGCAGGGCTACACTATTGTAAAATACATGCCAGCATGTTTCGGTCATACAGGGCATCATCAGGTCAGGCACAAAATGGCAGCCAGGCTTCTTCCTTTAAAGACTTGCAGCCAATCCCATGATCAGTAACAATGATGAAGTAGGACGATTACCTTACACAGTGAAATATACATATACATGATATCAGGACAGGTCAAAAACAATGGCAACAACAAGCAATTATTTAAAATTGACTACATTTACAAGCAGTAATACTCATATGCTTTGGGGCCTGTTCTTTTTACAAAACAGACATACAACACAATGCTTGCTATTGGCTCTAAAAGGTAATAATATCATACCTTGTTTTTTTAATTTGTTATTTTCATACAGCTTTTCTGTCATGTGTTCACACATTGTTCAGAACAAGAAAGTCCAAATACCAAGGTGAATTAAACAGCTGACTTCAATGGTCATCTTCCATATCTCTGGGCTATCTGTGGGGTCAAAAAGGTCAGTACATCACCAAGGATTCACCCAAGCAACAGCCAGCTTCACTCAGTGAGGCCAGCTGGGGTGGGGGTGGGGGATCGGGAGACTTCACTCCCAACCAAATGCTATCATCTTACCTGTGATGCTGGGACATCATCTGTGGCCATCTCTGAGGTCCTCTATTGAAGTCATTTTATGGATATTTACACACCTCAGAGGGATGTTCACACATTCAGGGTCATGTGTGCAACATGTCTCACAGTAAGGCTGATATAGGGGATTAGAGTCTTAGCCGTGTGTGTGTGTGTGTATGTAGAAACCTTTACCTAATGTGTTATGTTTGTGTTCTCTATGCGTGGGCTGCCAGAGGCTCAGGTGTAACGCATACAATCCCCAGCTGAAAGGGTGTTGGGTTTCTACCTAGCAGGGTCTGGCTGGCCTCTTCCAGCTTCTATTACCAGGCCACTCTCATCACTAATTCATCTCTGTTCTTCGCTCCATAGCTCCGGGTGGCTGGTTTGGTCGGGTGGTTGGTTGGTTGCCGGAGCAGTGCATTTCCAGTGCTCCTAGAGGAGAACCATACCTGAGCTGGGGCCCGATGCAGAACGGGGAGGCTATGAGCCCACAGGACTCCAAGGCAGCAGGGGCCGAGGCCATGGAGGAGCAGAAGGCCCAGAACCAGTCTGAGGGATGTGTGGAACCCACTGCACCTCCGCTTCCTCCTCCTTCACCGCCACCACCAGGGCCACCAGAATACCCAAGACCAAGACTTATCTTCCACACCCAGCTGGCTCACGGGAGTCCCACAGGCCGCATCCACGGATTCACCAACGTCAAGGAGCTCTATGCCAAGATTGCTGAAGTGTTCAACATTTCCCCATCAGAGGTACAAAACAAACTTATCTATGAATATAAACATAGCTTGGATAATTAGTTACATTTCTAGTTTGTGGGAAATGAATAAAGCTAAACACAGGATTGCTGTTATTCCATTTGTGCATATCTAGCTTAGCAGGCAAGCCACAAAAAGGTGTTGGGTTTCTATTCCAGGCTTTTTTCCATGATGCACTTTAGATGATCATTTGGCCTCATTGCTGTCTGCCAGACTTCATGCCCGTCTGGGCCTTCACAAGGATCAATAATGGAAACAAATTATCAGATAATGTTATCAGTAAACACATATAAAGAGCAAGTTACGGGAACGGAAGTGGCTTTTGCTTTTGCTTTGAAATTTTGCTTTTCATCCCAAAATAGGGTAAAAGAACTCATAATAGGTGCTCTGTTAGGTTTACCAAAAGTCCTCATTACTTCCAATTGGGTTTAATATTGACAGACAGTTTTTGTACCTTTTTTTGTCTGATTTATTGGAAAATATCAAATAGATGATTAAAAGTAACAAGTCAATTTATGCTCTTTTTCAGTAGATACAGAAACACACCAGAGTCACATAATCCTTGCATAACAGCAGCTTTCCTATAAAAAACACTAAGTAAAATTTTCCTAAATGTCTTCTTATATGCTATATTAAGTATAACAACTAACTTAATTATCTGTTTCTTAGAGACATTAAACAGTATGTTTAAGGTTTTTAGTATTTCCAAAATGATTACAACAACAGTGTTGTGACTGTAGAGGATCAAAATTGTGGCCTGCATTCAGGTTACAGAGGGAAGGCAGCTGCTCATAAAACCAGTATCCTTTAGAGGAGGTCTAGTATCTAAACCCTTAGTAGGTCAGGGCTGGCCAAACCACACTGCAGCCTCATATGGCTCTCAATACCTATCACAACCAGAGGCCACAGGCTATCTAAGGTAAAAACTTGCATGTGGGTGTCACAGAAAGACAAAATCAATGGCTTGTATTCATTCAAAGCAGCTGCAAGTAGGCACACCAGCAGAGTGACTGAAATATGTGTAGGAGGAAACTGATAGTTGAGGAATTAATGTAGGCTTCAGGTGCAGGCAGCCGTTTTTCAGTCTCCCACTTGTCTGCGGATAATTGTTAACTTAACTAGAATGGGGTAGAGGGAAAAACAAAAAGCATCATCACACACATCGACAACTGGCCCTGAAATAATTATTAGTCAGTTGGTTTATTTTATTTTTTTTCAATATTATACAACGATGTTAAGCAGAAAAAAGAGTGTGACTTCAATTTCTTAAGTGAAGACGATGGTGGGCATGTATGCTGCTGTTTTGCAGAGTTCTCCTGTGTAATATTTAGATACACATCGCAACTGAACAAAAATTATTCATTACTGACCCTATTAAAACCTATTTCTACTATTTTAAGGTCAATATGAAGATACTGTCTTATCTGTATATCAGTACATGTGGGACCTAAATGACGGATAAAATGATATTGATCAACATTTTATTGGAGCTTTATGATCTTATTGGAAACTGAAAGTCATAATTGTGGCCTGTTTCCTTCTGTTAATGTGTCCCATATGTAACTCTCAGGCACTTTATTTTCTGTCTGTTTCTGTTTCTGTGGAAGTGTTTGTCTTCGCATATGTTAGCCGTGTGGTAGCTTGGCTTAGCTGTCCATGTGTACTCTGCCCCATTTGTGCTGGGCTAATCTCCTCTGATCCTGAAAGAGCAAGAAGTTTAGATAACGGCTGAATAGATTACTATTTATAGTGAGCAATGCAAAAGAAAGAGCCTTATATTATTGATAAATAACAAAATAAACACAACACAAAAAAATCAAACCAAATTTTGAACCTTTTAAGTAAGCTCATGCTTAACAAAAGGCCAGACAGAATAGTAAACAGCTGGAGGGTTTTCCTGGGCTCCTTTGGTCTTGCCGCTTTGCTGATAAATTAAGAAGTTACTCAATGATAAAATTGTTCTGTTCCAAATGAAAAAAAAATACAGCTTTTAACAACCTTTATATATACAAGACCTTGAACTGCAGTCAGACTTCCAGATAAGACCCTTTCTATAGGAAATATCAGGCAATTTGTCGATGATTACGGGAAAAAAACAGTTTCCTTGACCTCCTGCAGACTGAGGAGCAGTAGCATAAAGTTACAGTGCAGCTAGATGCCAAAGAGGACCTTGGACTCAGTCTGACAAGTCCAGCTGGCAAGAGAATTACTATGAGCTGTAAGTGCTGGGAAATGCTCCAAGTGAGATAACAGTTTCATCAGGTAATCTTAAATTTCCTGATGGGTTATGAAGTAAAACTAGAAATTTGAACTTCGGTTCCATAATATCAAATATGTGTTTTGAAGTGATCTTGCAAAAGCAAAAGCTATTAAGATATTTTAAAAACAATTATATGTAAAATATAAAACAGAGCCCAGAGCGCAAAGATGAAAGCTGACACACCTGCTACAATGTATGGCTTATATTGATTAATTATTAACTATTGATGTATTAATTATGAATGATTTTATTTTGAGATTTACTTAGACTTGATGACTTTTAACTATTTTGTTTTTGAGAAGAGGTCTTCTTCTTAAGTTTATAATATTATCAAATACTTAAAATAATTTTCTGATGCACTCTTAATTAACCATGGACCCTTAAACATGACTTAAGTCATTATCTCCTTGAACAAACAGACAACTGTCTTATCAAACGGTCTGCGTGCTTTAGCCGACACTTTCAGGTCTAAACATTCATCTTTAAATATTTAAAGGCTGTAAACAAGGTATCACATTCATGGCTTATGGCCACAACAGCACGATCACATTGTTTGGCTCTGCTGCCCTCTGCTGTTTAATCTATGTAAAGCACAGCTAAAGAGAGCAGGAGGGAGAAAATGAATACCAGGGAACATCACAGGATTATTGTAGAAACTACTGTCACATGTTTTGTGTTGGTAGGAAATCAACTTTTGCAAATGCACATTTGATTTAAATTCTAAAAATTTATCTGTTGGGAGAAATCAGTTCATAACTTAACAACAGCAAAAAAATATATAAGCAGTTTCAAGAGTTATTATACAAAATCAATAAACAAACCTTTAAATTGCACATTGTACTAAATGTGCCACTTAATTTCCACTAAACATAGAAAATGTTGACTAAAACTAAAATCTATGGAATTTTAACCTATAGAGTGTTGATGCCATATTATAATCAGTCTGATATTCCAGTAGTAAATAATATAATTTAAAAACGTATGTTAAATCTTCATTGAGAGGGCTGCTGAGTCAACTTTGGTGATTCTTGAACTGTGGTGTTCTGCTGGCTGACCTCTATATTGCAGAGCACAGTGTGTCATTCTTAAATGGGTGCTCTTGGTGTATTTCCTCCCCTTAGATCCTGTTCTGCACTCTCAACTCTCATAAAGTGGACATGCAGAAGCTACTAGGGGGGCAGATCGGACTGGAAGACTTTATCTTCGCTCATGTCAGAGGGGAGACAAAGGAGGTGGAAGTGACAAAGACAGAAGACGCATTGGGCCTCACTATCACAGACAATGGAGCTGGATATGCATTCATTAAGGTGAACATATGGCAAAGCGAAACAAACTAAAAGACAGTAAATGTGAATTTTTTGGTGGCTTCAGCTTTGCAAAATTATGAGGTGAAATGTAGGGTTGACCTCAATTAAGTAGCTCCAAAGTCTAAGTGTGCCAGTCTAACCTTTCAGAGGCTGCGTTCGGTTTAATTGTAAACTCTCTTTGGCTGAGGGATGCAGTTGTTCTTCATCATTTATTGTCTTTAATGGTTAATTTCTTAAAATCTTATTCTGTTAAACAAGATTTTAGTACAAGAAAGTTTTGTGTTTATTTCTTCGAAAGTCTAAAATAAAGATATACTGAGCAAGAATTTCAGTTTGATTTTAAAAATATTCATATACAATAATTTTTGAACAAATAATCGCTGATTTGTAGAAGAAGCCTAATAATCTCAATTTTAAGAAAGTTCCCAACATGGATCATCTACTTGTGTGTAAAAAATGCCAATGTTTTTCCTCCAGAGGATAAAGGAAGGCAGCACCATAGACCGGCTGAAGACAGTTTGTGTTGGTGACCACATCGAGGCCATCAATGACCAGAGCATTGTAGGGTGTCGACACTACGAGGTGGCAAAGATGCTGAAAGAGCAACCAAGAGGTGTACCCTTCACTCTCCGCCTGGTTGGGCCCAAGAAGGCTTTTGGTGAGTGGAATTTTTTTTTTTTTTTAATCTAAGACTGGGCTTCACTTTCATGTGCAGAACAGATGAAACAGAAAGGGAATGATGACTGATGGGGAATTCTAAACATACCAAGAGCGGTGGCTGAAAGTGAACATAATATTATTAACAGCTGGTGTTTAAATGGTAGCACATTTCTGCTTTTGGTATGGACAGAGACACATAACTGGAGCAAGCCAATGCTGATCCTTTAACTCATATTCACGTTTATGCAGCTTTTATTGCACAAGTTAAAACTAAATCTGTGCACCAATACCATTAATGCAGTCTGTCGTAGATAAATTTAGACCAAAAATGTCATTATTCAATCCCCCAAAATCCTGGATGTCATAAGTACTTACATTCTATGGTATTAATCCATCCCTGACTAAATGATAGAACAGAAACTGTAAGGACTGTTGTTACTAAGAACAAGGAAGTGAAAACACTGAAAGAAAGAGCAGCAAAAAACAAAAAGCTCTCTGTCTCTTTCAACATAAACCAACAGCACACATGGGAAGCAGATGTGAGTGTTGGATGTGATTCATAACACTGACATTTGATATCATTATCTCCAAGAGTTGGCAACAGGGTCAGTTTTTTTAATGATAAGAACGTCCGTACAAGGTGCAGCACCAACAGCTGCCTCTGACTAATCAGGAGGTTTTTGTCGTCCACACTTGGCCCCAGTGGTTGATGGATTTTAGCAATATTTGGTACTTTTCCATATCTCATTAGGCTGAGAGGGAAAAGAGACAGGATAATTTAAGCGAGTACAGGCTACCTGCCAATGAGTCTAGAAAAGTTGCTAAATATAGCAGCTGCAATTAATTGACCAGTTTTATGGCAATGGTTGTTGAGCTTGAAGTCCAAAGGAGCTCGTGTGGCAGGAGACACTTAAAAAATGGCTCTGCAGAGAGAAGTACAGCTCCGCCATGATTTAAATTCAACAATAAAATTAACAAAACTATGGAACAAGATGTTCACTGTTCAGTACAAAGTTTGCAAATTGTAGAGACAAAACGATTCATAAGTAAATTCAGAGTGATATTACAGAGAAAGTAAAGTACTCGAATAATAGGTAATAGTAATAGTTTATGTCCAAAAAAATCAATATGAAGTCCATTAGAAAACAACTCTTATTATTCAATTCCAGGCAGAAGCAACCAGGAAACCCCTCTCAACAGACACACGCACAAACACGCACGCACGCACGCACGCACGCACGCACGCACGCACGCACGCACAGTGATTTATACCAACACTGTACTTGTGAGAACATTGCTGAAATTTACAGACCCTCCCTGGGGGCTTAAACACAACATCGTCATTTGTAATCCAAACATTTAACCCCAAAACCAAGCCCCCCCCCCAAAAAGTCAACCTTTTGTGGACTGAATTTTGGTGAATTTTGAGTGAGTTTGAGTGGTGAGTCCTCCTAAAGTGGCAGTCTGAATCATTTTTAGGTTAGTGTGACAAAAACTTGAACAGAGAGCATGGGAAAGGACATAGTAAAAAGATTTACGATTTCAGCTGTAAAAAAACGTCCAAATGCAATGTTTGAAATTCCCCATTGCTGATAAACTTTACATTTCAGTCATTTATCTGCCATATCTGTCATAGAATAATAATGGGTAAAAAAATTAATTGGGTCACAGTGACTTGCTCAAAGAAAAAAGCTACTGATGGGTAACTTGGCTTCTGCCCCTGACTTTTGCTGTATTTATTTATGTGGTTTTAAGTTACACTGCCAAAGAATTAGTCATAATCTGAGAGTTCATTTATCAGAATATTAGAGGACATTTTTAGAGGATATCACAAAGTATCAGATTCAAACAGAGAACCAATTTTTGTGCACTTTTAACCTGTAAACCTTTATTCAGGACAGTCTCTTCCACCATCAGGTCCCACTCCCTTTTCACTGCTAATGAAATGAAAACCTGTCAAAGTACACAAGTGGCTTATTTACTGCATCTGGTTTAGTACATGAAAAGTAAAGAAGGAAATTCCTCTTTCTAGGTGGAAATAGCAGAAATAGCAGACTGGACTCGAGCCCATCTGTCCACACCTCATTTATCAGACAGGAAGCTGAATCCATGTTGAACAAGCTGACTTCCTGTCACAATCAGTTTCATTTGTGTATTGTTCTCTCTTCCACTCATGTTTTAGAATAATGAAGTATTGTTGACAAAACTTACGCAATTCAACTCGTTTCAAACACCGGAGACACAGTTGCAGTTGTGTAGTCAGATTTACAATAAGCTGTTATTATTTACAGCTTAATATTTATGATTATTACACTACGTCATCTTACAGCGTCTGTCACTGAGGTAGCAGAAATTCAAATTTTGTTCAAAACACAAAATCTCAACTTCATTGAGGAGCAAAAAAAAAGAAATTATGGGATCCTCAAGGTTGATAGAAAATTAGCAAAAAAATTTAGATTTTACAAGGTTACCAAAGGTTATATACATATTTTTATATCAGTTTTCAAAACAAATTAAGGAACTTAAATGGGGGCAAATAGCAGTCGCTTCCAGAGTATGTGAAATTGTTTGGTGTGACATAGCTGAAGCTGACCTGCCACATCCCTCAGGAAACAACTTGATTCCCCTTTAGTATGAGGGAATGGCAGATGTCCTTGTTTTTTAATCCAAAAAGTTCTTGGGAGTGGTGGGTTCAAAATAACTATATGAGAAACTCGTTACACTCATGATGCCCAAACCACAGCAATGGCTACTCCACCAGCTCTGTGAGTTGGTGCTTTGAGTTAAACGTTAACATCAACATGTTAATATGCAGATGATTAACAGGTAAATAAATGCAATTGTCCATTTTTGTTTAGTGCAGCAGTTTGCAAGCTCTTTTTTTTGGTATGCTTCATGTCTCACTCTTTTTAACAATCACCAACCATGATAAGGGGAGCAGCTTGTAAAAAGGAGTTCATGTTGTATTTTAGTTAAATAAGGTTCAGTGCTATTGCATAAGTAAGCTTTTCTTCACTACATTTATCATGTCATTTTAACTTTGTTGAAATCCATTTTTTTTCTGAAGACTTTAAAAGTGAATCCTCAGGGTGACACGAATGCGCGTACCAAATTTAGCAGACTTATCTGATTAATGTTTAGACATTTCATTAAAAAAACCCCAAATTTTAACTACGTATTGGCACAAGAAGAAACATTGCGGGATCATCAAAGTCAGTAGAAAACACTGTCTGCAAAACATGGACATCTGTACAAGGTTGCCAAAGGTTATACTTACATTTTTATTTAAAATTTCTCAAACCTCCTAAAGAAATTAACAGAGGGACAAACAGTAGTTGCCTCCTGAGTATCTGAATTTTTAAGCCTGACATAGCTGAAGCTGACCTCCGACATCCCTCAGGAAACAGCCCCCTCAATGTGCCTGTTTTATAATGGCAAATGCAGATGTCCCTGTTTTTGTATACACAGGTCTTGGGAATGGTGGGTACAAAATAACTATTTGAGAAACTCATTACACTCAACATGCCTCAACAGCAATGGCTACTCCACCAGCTATGTGTTGGTGCTTTCAGCTAAACGCTAACATCAGCATGTTAACATGTTATGTTTAACAGGTTAGTTAACCAAGTTCATTGTTCTAGTTTAGTGCAGTGGTTCTCAGACTTTTTTCTTGGCATGCTCCCCTTCACACCCCCACCCAACCACTTTAAACAAGTCTTAATTATGATAAGGGCAGCAGCTGTATATATTGATAAAGTATAGTATAACTGCAGAAGTAAGTTTTTTTTCTTCTCTATATTAAGCTTTTTTTTTTTTTTTTTTTTTTAAACTTTGCTTAACCCCATATTTTTTACTGTTGACTTTAAAGTAGGGCTGGGACTTTATCGCGTTAATTACGATTGTTAATTACAAAAAAAAATAACGTTTCTCGTTGCACGAGTTCCCGGAGTTTTCAGTCGGTAGGGCGGACATCCCATGTGCGGAAGCTTCGTTCTCCACGTGAGTTGGATTCCGTCCCCAATCATTTGCTGCGTGTCTATAAAATAAAAAAAATAAAAAATAAAAAAAATAAAAAGGGTTTGGTGGGTGGAAAACAACTACCGGGTGGAAATCTGGATGTGTCCAAGGGGCATGCCAAACATGTTGCAGAAAGCAACAACAGAACAGCAGACAACAAAATGACAAAAAAAAATGTTGCTTCTCGTGTCAAATATTGACATGCGATTAATTGAGATCAATTAATTACAAAGTCTCTAATTAATTAGATTAATTTTTTTAATCGAGTCCCACCAAGACTTTAAAGTGAATCCTCAGGTTGACTTGGCGAATGTTACTAGATGAAAAGTCAAATCAGTAGGATTCATCCTCAGATACTTCAGTCTGGACCCTTTGTGAATAATGACTGACTTACCAAGAAACTGCCATTGTCTTCTAAAGCCACTGCATCAGCATTCCTGCAAAGGGCATGTTAATACTTTCAGTAAATCTCAGCAGCTGATTCACAGTCAGCAACTTCCTTGTTCACACAAACAAAGTTATGAGCCCCTCCAGGTAATGAGACAACAGACAGATTGAAATCAATGAGTCACATTGTCTTGATAATGTAATTCTTCCTTTACTGGAACTTGATTATAATAACACATAGCTGATTGGCTTCAACATCAGGTCTTTCTGTGTCTTTGTGGGTTTGTCCGATAAAACTCAGCATCACAAGTAAACACATGTTCAGTTTGATTAATGATATTATTATCCTGTTTGTGTGTGCGTGTGTGTGGTCAGACATGATTGGAATGAGGACCAGAGCGCCAAAGTCCACTGAGGGCAAGATGGTGAACGGGAGGGAGACATTGCGTCTTCGCTCCAAGGGTGCTGCCACAGTTCAGGAAGTGGTGAGTTTTTCACACACTTAGCTGGACAATGACCGCTTGACTTCCTGATTTTATCAAGTATACACACATACATGAACATGCAAAATCGCATGCAGAACTGTTATAGATTATCTGATTTTTTTTTTCCAGCAGAAAAAAATTGTCTTCATTTTGCTTTGAACATACTTTGATCAGATTTTTTTTAAAGTGCTGAGTCATGCTGAAAATCTAGATTCACATGTAGGATACTCTGGTCACACACTAACAAGCACATACACACGTCATCACTCAATTTCCATTGTTCCTCATTGTACAATATCTTTCGGCTTAATTGGAAGTGACTATTTTGAATCAATCATTCTTACCTCCTGCACTTCAGCGCAGGATGTTTCACATTACATAGATCTATAAACGCAGATCATATCAGCAACTTTGAGACTGCTGGTTTCCGTGAATTTACCCACACAGTTAACACCATATAGCAATCAATTTTTATCATTTATACACTTTGGTATATTCATGTAATGTAATGATAAGTAGTAAACAAAGCCCTTGGCATGACCAGTTATGCTCTTAAAGAGATAGTACACCATATATAGAGTGTGAACACCACTAAGTTTATACAAACACCTGTGTGTTTCTTTCTGTGTGCTCTGCCAGCAGAATGAGTTTGAGGAGCGGGCCACCAAGAAAGTGGATGACCTGCTGGAGAGCTACATGGGCATCAGAGATCTGGAGCTGGGTAAGACCACCCACACAGCTCCTGTGATTTCAAACAGACACCATCTCCTTTGAGACCTTTGGGTTCTCTCAAATTAGATGAAAAATTAATTGTCACAGAGTTGCAAATAGGTCTGTTTTTTATGAACTCATGAAAAGTACACCTTTCTTGAGATATATATAGTTACAGCAGGGCAGATATGTCACAATCATATGATGATCTTTGAGAAGAGGATGCGTTGACGTGGATCAAACAGTGAGCTTTTTCCCACATCCCTAGACCAGTTCTAAGGAACAACTTACGTACTTATCATCGTCTTCCTCTGTTTTGTTTTGAATCAATTGCTCTCCTCTGTTCTTATGAAAACTCAAATAAACAAGGCTTTCTTGTATATTTTTTCAGATTAGTTGGTGTTTGTGGAAAAGCTATCATATAACATCTGGATCGGAAATGATCCAAATAAGGAAATATTTATTAAAAATGATAAAAAAAGGTTCCTTCCTGCTCTGTGAATCACATGATTAACTGGACAGTTTTATGTGGTAAATATTTATATTTATATTATTTAATATATTATATTATATGTATTATATAATATTTAATATATTTAAATGAGTTTGTGGAGCATTTTGTTTCAGCTTTGGATGCTGAGGCAGAAAATTTTGTAGTCATAAAATTTACCAGCATTTGAATGTAGTCATCAGTGTTTAACCCTGGACTGATGCAAATCTGTCTCATCCCTTCATCTCTGCAGCAACTACCATTGTTGAAGCGGGCAAAGATAAGAAGAACCCTGATGACTTTGCAGAAGCTTTGGACTCAGTCCTGGGAGATTTTGCCTTTCCTGACGTATTTTTGTTTGATGTATGGGGAGCAATTGGAGATGTAAAGAACGGTAGAATGTAGACAGTTAGGTCATTAAGGTTGTTAAGAAGCTTATAATGTTGTCTTTTCACCTTGCATTCATTTTTAATCACTGTTCTTAATTTAATTTTACACACTGGACCTTTAAATACATTTGTATAGGAATAAAAGACTGAACTGAACCTTGTAGGCATTTAACTGATGATCTTGTTCAGGGTAAAAAAAACAGTGACAGTAAATTTAGCTTGTTCTCCAAAACACTGACCTACTTTCACTTTGATTTTAGAAAGAAATGTATGAAAAGTTTTGATAAAAACATAGATGGTAAAGAATATGTAGACAGTGTGTAAGAGACTTTTCATTGCAAATAAGTGATCAATCATCCAATCATCTAGGCATGAAGGAAGTTAGATAAGCTCCAGTAAACTTTTTACCTTTGATGAAGATCCGGTGGGAAAAACAGGGAAGGATAAGGCGGGGGCATTATTGGGTCAGTGTATTTTCCTATAATGCTTGTTACGATATTCATATGGAATTTTCCCACATTTAACCCTACTGTCAAAATGAAACCGAGACCATTATTTCCCACACTAAAAAGGATAGTTTTTGTGACTGTAAACAAATTCCTTAGAGTGTTCTGCAGCTATATTTGCCCTCAAAAATAAAGGTCTTAATGCTCATGTGCTCATACTAAAATAAAACTGCTTCCCATATTAATCTACTTCCCATATTTTACAGCAGTTCACAAGAAACTCCTCTGGTTTGTTTCAGAGAGAGAATGTAAATATACTAGATCAGTATCTTCTGTATCACTGTTATTGGTTTCACTGTGATGCTCTCTCTTATAGCCTCTGCATCGGAGAGTAAGCATCAAACTACCTACGAGTTTGCCACCTATGTGTTCTCTGGCTTATAAGACAATGTGAGCAACCTACAAAGTTACTTTTTATTCATGTAAGAAATTAAACACTGACCTGCTGAATTTCAAACTACACTCGACTTCTTCTTCCCACACTGTCTCTGCCTAAACATCAGCTACATCAGTATTTGACTGATAGTTGTGTTTTGTCTTAACACTTTGTATATGACTTCACCTTGTTATGAAGACCTGACAATGTATGGCACATTTCACATGGTTTAAATTGTAAGTAAAAAAGAGTGAAATCATAGTTGTCGAGCCTTTGTGTGTTTAACAGAAAAGCCAGTTTATTTTTACAAATGCTTTATTTTATGTACAATCACATGCCATTTCTGTCGAGCACATTTAACATTTACACTTCATGTTTACTGGAATGATGCTGCAATGGAGTTAAAAACACATCTCAACCATTACCACTGATTGATTCAGGGATTTCTTCAGTAATGAAGCCTGGCTGATATGATGAAAAAAAAAACCAAAACAAAATCTGTGCAAGATCAACTGGGGTGACTGAGCAATACTCAAGAAATAACTGCTTCATTTTCAGTATAAAATATGAGTATAATATGTTCAGTATAATATAAAATACAATTTAACTATCTCTGTCATTTCACTGTGAACATTTTTGGACTGAATTTGAATTATCCAACAACTAAATCATCTCCACTCCCTGTTCCTTTGTTGATATAAGCACCCTCTGAGTTAACAGCAACTTGATGTTTCAGGTAAACATCTCTGAGAGGCCGAGATGCTCTGTGCAGTAACAACAGCTTTACTGGCATTCAACTGAGGCCCATGGAAGGCAAGAGGCAAAAAAGGAAACATTTTTTATGAAGTGAACTGATATTTTGATTCTGACTAGGACAGTTTTTTTTCATTTTTGCCGTGATAAACATCAGTTATTTTGAATTTCCCTATATTCTCTAAAAGTCATTATCTAAAACTGAGGTAGGCACACATACATATACAAGTTTAGATAAGAAAATTGCAATTTCTTCAGATGGAAAAACTTGACTTCAATATTTTTTGGCTTCCCCGGTCGTTTACTTGATTCAAAGACAAGTAAGACAGTTGAGTTAGCATATTTTTTTAAATATATAAAGAGTCAGTTTACTTAAATAATAGATGGATTATCCCACTTACCCTTCTTTCACTTGCACTCAACCTTCTGCACTCCTTCTCACATACAGACATGTTTCTGTTGAATGTTTTAATTTAAGCAGCACAAATGAAGTAAATCTCATCTCAAATATAGAAATCTCAGAATTTGATTTGATTTAAAGATCTCAAACTTGGACAATAAGAACCAGAACTGTCTAGAAGAAAAACAAATGTTTTTGTCTTTGGGCTTTATAACAGTTTAAGGTGGAATAGTTTAAATTAAAAGAGTCCAACCATATTAGAGACACAGTGAACTATTAGAAAAGAAGTAACAGAACTTAATCAAGAAAAAAATAATTGCTGTAATCATATACATTTATATTTATATATCAGTCTGTCAAAGTTAGGGGCAATTTAAATCTTCATCTGAAAACAATTACGTTTTTTTAAATTTTTCTATAATCAATTTAAAAAAGATAATAACAAGCATTGTTTCCACACAACCAGTTAATGTAACACATTGACCTTTCATGCAGGGTAATCCATTTCAAATAAATATTATTACTATTTTTCCTTTTATTTACCATCGTTTTTATTTCCCTCTGGTAAACCAGGATATGTCCGTTAATAATAACATGGGGACTGAACCAGAAGATCCTATTCAGGGTTTGGTTTACATGTATTATAAACAGACATAGCACAGAGAGAACATGCACTTTAATGTATCTCAATAACTTTTTGAATGGCAATTGTATAAAAAGCCTCCGGGAGTCTGAGTCATACAAATTTTAGTAAAAAAAACTTAAACTTTTTAGCATCTCTAGACAATTAAGATCAATAATTTTTCTATGCAAAGAAAACTATACACAAGGAGCAGGTTTTACTTTTGGAGCTCTAGTATTCTGTAATAATTGCAGGGTCATCTG
>JAQMCX010000045.1:11991037-12006320 GCA_029814765.1 Acanthurus leucopareius | reverse complement strand
ATGTATCTCAATAACTTTTTGAATGGCAATTGTATAAAAAGCCTCCTGGAGTCTGAGTCATACAAATTTTAGTAAAAAAAACTTTAAACTTTTTAGCATCTCTAGACAATTAAGATCAATAATTTTTCTATGCAAAGAAAACTAGACACAAGGAGCAGGTTTTACTTTTGGAGCTCTAGTATTCTGTAATAATTGCAGGGTCATCTGCATCCAGTGCAAACCTGCCATGCAAATTGTGAAGAATTCTACAACAAATTATCTCCTATATTTGACAAACACAGAGGTCATGTGATAATTCATCTTGTTAAAGAAAAATCAACGTTTGTGTGGTTTGTTGGTTGTCTTTTTATCTATTTCTTTTATGGTAAATGATTATGGAAGGTGGGTTGGAAATTACAGTTAAAATTTTGACGTCATTTCTGTTGAAAATCAGAAGGTGCAGGCTAATACAAAACCTTAACATTGCATCCATCGCACAGTAAATACTAGCAAAATATGGAATTTGCTTAGTCAGTGTGAACACATCACAGGAAACGCAAACTTTAGGGTAGTTCCTAAATCACATGAGGTGCCTTTGATATAGTCCTGTGCAATTAGGGCATTGCTCAAGGTATCAACTATTTCATCATTACTCTATAATAAACATCCAACATTTGTGAATACCTTTAGAAATCGAACAATACACAAACAAGAGTGAGTCTCATGTAACATTCAGAAGCATCTGGAAAAAGCTTAAATGCTTAAAAGGAATATTCGACCACAATGAAGAATCAAATTAAATCAAAACATTTGTCTAAATGACCAAAGAGTGCACTGATCCACTGTAATAAAATATGTATGACTCCAACATCATTTAGCACGGCAGTACGACTTAAAAAAGGAGTGCATGTAAATACAGTAGCTTAAATCAGGTTTACGGGAAAGCAGAGCTTTGAATAGTGGATTGAAAGAGAGTGCATTTCAATAAACTGCAGGCTTGGTCCATAATAAATGTTCAATCAGCCCTCTCTCTTTCTACTTTGCTCTAAATTAAAGTGTCATTGCTAATACTGCTACTAAACATTTCATCGATATGAAATACAAAAAAAAAAAAACACAGTTAGATTATTTGGTGCAATACTGCTTTACATCCTGGTCACAGTTAACATTAAAACTCATCAGAGAACAATAAAACACATTTTAATACATATCATAAACCCAACAATATCATTCAGTCTGCTGCAACAGCAGCTCAAATCCAACCATTCATGGAGAGGGAGGTGATGGCTTCAATGAAGATGTGACCGTTGGATTTGATTTCCCAGTCTCTTCTGTGTCATCTGAGCCTAGAGCGCTCCCAAGTGAAGATCGTGTCAACCTGCGGACAGTGTTGCTGATTTGTGGGTACAAAGTCATGATGGAGCCGCGAGACCACTCAAAGCGGGGGTAGATTCTCTTGAGAACAGCCCTGCGAAACAGGATGTATACCCATGGATCAAGGATCTGGTTCCAGGTGGCAAATCGTATCCATAGGAGAAGATATTTGATCTGGAGGGGACTCCCAGACAGCACAGTTTTTGCAATAAAGATCTAGTGATGAAGTAATAGACATGAGGACAAGGATACAGACATAAGGATGGAGGGGAAAAAAGGTGAAGGAGGAGAGTGTGATAGAGATGAGATGGGGCGGGAGGGGTTGTATAAGGAGAAAAAGTAAAAATGATGCAAAAGAGGAAAGATGGTTAATTGGTTAACACCGCAAATGCGCACTGACACACACAGAGGTCCAATGAGAGAAAGGCTAGGCTAATTTTGCAGTTGCCCTCCTGAGGCAGCTTTTTGCTGCACCACAATTATTCCCACTGCTCTATGTAAGCTGCAGCGTTTTATGTGAGGCATAGCCTTATTAAAATTAGCCCAACAGTCTCCTGTGGGGGCAAAACAAACTAACAAGCTCCTTTAGGAATGACAAATTAGCTTATTGTTGTTTCTGTTGCAAATTCAGCAGGTGTCATAAACTTTTGCTGTGGTTTACATTGAAGCAGTGGAAGAAAAATGGTAACCAAAATCCATTTTATAGTGTTTAAAAAACTGTTGCATGCAAGTGTTGAGATGATCCTGTGGAAACCACATTTTGTTAGAAAAACAGTTCTCAGAGGCAGAGTTGCTCCAGAGATAAATTCAGGGTGCTAGTTAGCTTAGTGGCTAACTGCCACTTTTAGAAAAGGTAACATTCACGGTCTTACTTACTGGCAATGAGACTAGAGTCACCAAGGCTTGATACTTAAATGACTGTAACTACTGTGGTAAGAGTTTATTTTTTTCAGCAGCATTATAAGTGAAGAAAAATTCTCTTAATGTTAGTTTTAATGTTTAGTAGGGAATTCTGCAACTCTGTTTCAGAAAAATGTTTGAGTACGTAAAAAGGGCAGATGTTCACACAGCGCTTTAATTTTGAGTGCAACCTAATTTTCAATTGTTCAGTTGTTCCCAATTGACAATGAGCAAGTGACACTTCAGTAGGCTGCCACTTAGTGGTAGGGTCCACCCTTTTTTTTCCATTTGAAGATCTCTGAACTTCTCAGAAAGGTGCTGGAGTTGTCACCAGCGCTTATGTTAAGGGAACCAATCAAAAATTTGTTGGACTCGTTACTTTGGTAACCAAGAAAATGGAGGACTAGCTTATTCTAACTATTTCATCTATAAGACATGGCTGTATGATATGTCAGATAGAGGCCCATAGCTTATAGAAAATCCCTACAGATAAGAAAAGCCCAATTTTGGGGACAGATTTCCCCAGCATTTCGTCCCAGCACTCCCAAGTGCATTGCCAGAGACCCCCCCCCCCAAAAAGTGTGGGAATAGGCCCCACCTAAAACAACAATATGAGGATCATTAAGCTATCAGGGTTTAGCCATCAGAAACCATCTGTGTTAGCCTCAGGAAATGAAGGCAGGCACAAGGGCGACAAATAGACATGACAAAGGGCTGAAACTATTTAAGTGAAATGTTTTATTAAATAACAGAGCAGGAATGGAATGAAGTGTACATAGCAGCAGGAAAATGAAGATGGGACACTGGCTTCATTATGAAGCGTGGTCCCAGTAATACTTTGAGTTCATGGGTAGCTGAATGGAATGGAAGCTGCAAGGCATGGAGTTAATTGTAATGTCCCAATGAGTCAGTCTATGAGTGTAATGGACAGATGTCTATGGCATGCTGAGGCATGACTACAGCCGAAAGTTATAATGGGGGTGAGCAACGATGGGAAAGCTGTGTTATTGGTATAATCTGTAGATGTTTTTCTTTTTCTTTTTACTCGCCTTTGACATATGATGTATATCCAGGGGTCACATATCTGATTGCAGGTGGCCATTCGTATGTAGAACAAAACAGTTTCACTTCTTACAGGATCGCCAGTCACCATGCTCATCAGAATATATATCTGTGCAGGGTATCACACAACTGAGGTTAGACTGGAGTTCAGTAAAATATGTACTCCAGTCACGTGTCTTTACTCTTTATTTCTTACTCTGCTGGCGGGGCTGAAAGCAATACAGCGTCTGCACCAGTTTTCATCAGGTTTTCTCATTTCATATTAATAAAAACAGAAAAATTTTGAACTCCAGCATTCTTGTGTAACTATTAACCATAAAATAATAGCATTAAAATCATTTTTATGGTAGGGTGAGGGATGTCTCCTAGGATGTCTCTGTCATTTTTCATCCTGATTGACTATCTTTGCTCATGTATCTTAGAAAGGCGGGTAGGATCACTGTGCATACTACTTTACAGCACCTTAAGTAATGAAGCAACAGATGAGTGAGATTGATTTTGCAGAAACTGAATCATATTTTATTTAGAAAATGCTTTCAGGTTTTGTCTCTGATGTCCTCCTGAGTGTCCCAATGGACATAAAGCTTGAGTGGTTGCAAGAAATAATTAGCAGCTAACTGTAGCTGCTAGTTAGCTCTGTTAGGAATGTGACTTAAATGCCTACTTGGACCAGTGAGGAGTTCTGGTGTTTACACCAGTATCACAGAAACTTTGTGAGGAAGTGGCGTCACTGTCTAAGGTGGCAGGGGACCAAACAAAGAATCCTGGCGGCGACGCCAGAGTTAGCGGCCAAACTTGAATCAAAGGAGCTGGTGTTCTGTCAACATGTGCCACCCACTGAAGCAAGACGTAAGTGTAGATAGAAGTGTAGATCATCTGCTGGTTTTTAGTTGTTGTCTTGTGTTGGTACAGTTCTCAAGACGTAATATTGTTATGACATTGCCAAATTTTGTTTGTAGTTAACATGTACATAACATCTTCCAATTTTGTTTAAGAAAAATGGGATTTGTATTTCTGGTAGCGGAGTTGCACTCAGAAACTGTGGGGCTACCAAATTACACGAGTACACAAGTTCCCATTCCCATTTTAAGCATGCCCTCTTTGAATAAGTTAAGAAAAAAAATTCTATTGCTTTTCCAACTTTTTTAACTCTATCCTGATCCTCAAGCACAACTTTTAGCCAATGTACTCCCCGCCTTAAAGAAAAAAAAAGGTTTATGGCTGATCTATTGGCTACGACAACATTACAACTCAAGACGGTTCAGATCTCAAAATATAGAAAAACATTTTAAAATATGTCCAATAAAGCAACCAATGTGAGTGGTCAGAAAATCATATTTGTTATGTTGCCATTATAACTATAATAACATATGATAACATATGCAAGTTCAGTATTGGAGCTGACAGTAACAACAGCTTGGGCCACAAAAGTAAAGTCCAACTGGAATTTTCCTTTAAAGGCACTGATTTTCCTACGTGTTTTGAAGCTTAGATGTACCATCGCTTTGGGTTCAAGGGGCTCTTTGATCAAGGTCAAGACCAGAGTGCTTCTACATCAAATAGATAGGAAGCTGCATTGCTACGAAGAAATGAAGCATATGAAGGGGAGGGTGGAGAAAAGGAGCTTAGGACCTTGTGATGCCTAATTACAGTTAACATGATTGAACAGAAGCCCTGATAACTAAAAATGGAAAGGATGTGGCCTAAAGAAAGCTCTAAAAGAGAAAAGTTTCAGATGAATAGTTTTGAACCGATTTTTATAAAAGCAGAGTCTAATACTCACAAGGGGACAGCTCACTCACAAATCAAATATACACCTTTTCCTCCTACCTGTAGTGCTATTTATCCAGCTGGATTGTTTTGATTTGAGTTTCCAGATTTTGGAAAAAATCAGAGATGTTTGCCTCTTTAATTTAGTTAAATTAGATGGCACTTGGCTTGTGGAGCTCAAATTGGCAAAGAATGACTCAACAGCACTATCTCTTTCCAGGAATTATGACCTAGTAACTAAAGACGATCTACAGTCCTTGATGTGATTTAGTTACTCTCTACTGAGCTACACACACAAATTGTTTCTGTGTGCACAAGGAATCATTCATTTACTGCAGGTCTCCTATTGCTCATCAAAGCTAGCTAACGATGTACTTTTGCGAAGAAGGAGATGCCATCAATGTTTGCATCCTGCACTGCCACATGCACGAGCATCTAATCCATGAACAGATGCATGCGTCAGTTAGTATGGCGATACAGTGTAGTTTAACAGAAAGAATATAGTTCTGACATGAAACTGCTCACAACCACTTTTGTGGATAATCTGAGTAACCAGGTCTTGGTGTCTGAGAAGAGACACTGGATTTAAATTTCTTTTTTTCTGCAATGAGCATAATAATTCAGGTGTCATCATTCACATTACATTAAAGAGAACATAGACATCACTAGACATGCCTATATCAACAGAATAAAAAAAAAAAAAAAAGCTTACGTGTGGTAAAACAGGGAAGAGTATTTTAATCCAAACAGCCCAGGCCATATTTACCCGAGTCGCATATATATGTTGGTTTTGATGGTAAATTACCATGGGAAAAGGAATAACAAATTTGAAGTGCGGCATCTGAGCCGCAATGAGGAATTGCGCTGTTTAAGTTTTTATGAAATTAATAAATCTTGCTGCTTCTCACTGCAAAGATTTTCACAGTGTGACGCTGACGAAAGAAACTTTGTAAATCAGCATCTTTGTTTTTGGCACTTACACATTGTACTTACACGATACTGCTTGTAGATTTGCTTTTGATTGTTGCATGCAGACCTTAACATATAACAAGCACATAAACTGTATAGTACTAACTTATTTAAAAAGGGCAAACTTACCAGTAGGGGGCACCAGCAGATGGAAGCAATGACCATGATAAGAATGAGCTGAACCATCATCTCTACTTCATGATCTCGGCGGCGCTGGGTCCTGTCCTGTCCACAGCACACCTTGATCAGGGTCACAACGCTCACCGTATTCAACAAAAATGACACAGTGATGGACAGCAACCCAACGAGGGAGAAGAGCAGGGAGAAGGGCAGGTTGGTTCCCTTTGGGCTGATGTTTAAAAAACACCATGAGCCGGGCATCTGCATGTGATAGCTCCCAATGCCTGCTAGAGGCAGCAAAGCTATGGAGCCGGCGAGGAACCACACCATCAACACCATGCAGGCTGTCCGGTTCTTTGGCATGTTTGATTTGCGTGCGAATGGATGGTTGATGCCAATGAAGCGCTCCACAGCCATGGCAGCGCCAAGCAGCAGTGGGCAGAGTCCATAAAAGACCATGGACATGCCCATGAAGTTGCAGAAATGGCAGTTTGGATCTAAATGGCGCCAATTAAAGTGTGTAATGTGGAAGGAGATCACGATGGAGCCAGTGACCAGCAGGCCCATGAAGTCAGTGATCACTAGGCCACCAAGGAATATCAGGAAGGAGGAGCGGGAGCGGCTATGTGCCCGCCGGAAGGACTTCAGCAGAACTATGAAGGCGATGAGATTGGAGGTGAGACCCAGAGTTGTAAAGGTGATTGAGAAGTAGGCTGAGGCGATGCTGGGGACATACTTGAACGGAGGGCTGTTGATGGAGTAGCAGAGTGGAGTGTTGTTGGTGGCATTCATGGTGATCATCTGGTGTAGGGTCATTAATTTTAGATCACTCAGAGATGCAAGGACAGTACCAATGTGGGGAATTCATCCCTGTCGTTATCCTTAAAAGTAAAAAAAAAAAGTAAAATCAAACATATGTATGTCATCTCCATAATGGGTACAACATGGCAATTACTATTAATAAAATGCATTTAAACATACAACAAAATACAAATTAACAGGAAAGAGCAACAGAGGGAACTGGTAAGCTGCTGTAAGGGTTGGGCCAAGTTTGTTGCATATTAATGTTGCAACTTTCATTGAAAAACTATGGTGTTGTTTCCAGGTCTAAATACTTAAAAATTAAGTACTAATATTTAATTTATTATTTATCATTCACCAATGAGAATGATTGCTAAAATAACAAAAACAGGACCCATGTTGAAGGATTTTTAGGATGACTGCAGAAAATCCATTTGAAGTCAATGAATAGCTCAGATACAGCACATACGTAAAACTCACTCAAACACATGCATACAGTTACAGTAGGGACTGAGACAGAGAGAGTGACACAGAGACCAAAATAGAAAGTGATGAGAGCTGGCATATCCTTACAGGAAATGCATCAAGTGAACAGTTCTGTCAGGAACACTAACAGGAAATAAACACATATTGTCACAATTAGTCTGGAAAATTGTCCCTAATGGTCTTTTCCCAGTATACTGTGCATCACTGTCGGGCTGTATAAAACCAATTTCAAGTAAAGTGCAGGTACATTAGCTTAAATTTTAAAGTCACTTCAAATATAAGAAATAAATAATCAGCATTTTCCCAAATATTTATTTGATGGTGTATCATGAGGATTTAAGTAATCTGAAAAGCTAAAGTTATACAGAGCAAATACAAAACTTCCATTATGTTATCTCTCAGAAATGAACCCATACAAAAAATGCTGATGCTATCTCATACCTGTAAAAAAACTTAAGTACCATTACAAGCAGTACAAGTACCAGTAAAGCATTGATCAAACTGTAGGTTTCACCTCCTGTGTGCATCCTGAAACTGATTTTATCAATATAGGTTTAATGAACTGAGATACAATAAAGGTTTGAAGGGAATATCATATACAACTAATATGGAAAAGCAGATGAGGTTTGAGGAAAATACAATGTCAATCAAACTGTCTACTGTCTTTTAGCATAATGAGGAAATATTGTTGATTAATGTGTCTGACGAGCCACAAAAAATGATGATACTCTTTGAATAAATTTCTTCACTGACAACATATTTCATTTGTTTAACAGTAAAGAGAAAATATTAAATGCACGATCCACCTGGAGTGGCTACAGCATAATCAGTTTTTTAGAGTTATGTTTAAGTACTGACAGCAGTTGGTTAAGGTTAAGGAAAGATTGTAGTCTGTTTTGCTACGGTCAGCTGAGACAACATAGAGACAATATATTTAATGTCACTGGCTAGCAATGTATACATAGCATTATAACGTACTATTATAACTTATTACTACTCACATATCTTTTATTTATGTTAGTTTTTAACTTTTAAACTGGAATGCATGGCACAGTGTTGTTTGCTGATGCAGTTGTCCATTGTTGTATTGCACACTTTCACATGCCTGATGTAGGACACAGTGGAAGTTTGTTGGGGGGGGAAGAAATTTTCCATTTCAACTTCTAAGCAAAACCAAAAACAGCTGTCCCTTTTCTTTCTATCTATCCAGTCCTCCAGCTTGTTCAAAAATGTCTTTATATTACCTGACAATGAAAGAATGAAGTCTACCAATTAATATCACAAAAACTATATTGAAGGTAACTTGCATGCCACATACAAATTATGGCTGAAGTTTGAGTTGTTTTACTTATATAACAAAGATTCCTTTTTTTTCCTCCTCTTCTAAACGGACATGGCTGCTGTTGTGATTAACACCTGACTTAATACCCATAGCCATTAACACAGGTTTTTTTTTTGTCTTACTGTTACATTTTCTGAAAAGTCAGAATACATAAGAATACATGAATTGAGAGGAAGCTTTGGATCATCCTTTAGAAGCTAACTGCTTTACTTTCTGCTTTACCAACCCTTAGGGAAGACTGGGACCTGGCAGACAGGACTTGGCGCCGGCTCTTGTGTGACCATGATGACCTTTTTAGTGTACCATTAGCCAAAAGTGCCCTTTAACGTAGAAAATCAATAAGTCATATTCCAAATTGCTTAAATGAGATGGTCCAGTGGTTTCCGATTTAAACTAATGGGAAACCACAAAATCTAAATCATGAGGTGTATGTACAGTGTGAGGAATGCTGACGGTTAGAAAAATTATATGTTTGTAAGTGCTTAACAGATCAGCTCCACGAGACTTTGAATGGGGTTTGCAGTGTAAAACATACAGTACCTACAGAACTTGTGGTTGCTTGAAATGAAAATGTTTTAAAAGCTCTGGAAAAGTTTGCTTCCCATAAAATATCCACCTCAGTGCATCACTTCTGTACATGGTGTTTTGTTTTCCATTTACATGTTGCAAACCTCTTTGTAAAATGTACTTATGATGTCAAATAATAAAAAAGTTGGTGTGCATCACTTTGTAAAGGCAAATTGCACAAATGCTCATTAAAGCACGCAATAAGGCAAATAATAATAACAAGAAGAACATGATCAAACTCAAAGTAATCCAGCTCTGTACCAACTGTCAGAAAGCCAAAATTCTTTTTCATTTAGTCCATTTGGTCAGTGAAAGGGTTTTGGCAACGTGCTTTCAGTGAAGTAAACACATGAAAAACAAACGTCAGAGTCTGCTGGTTGAATTTGTTCTTGTTATAATTCACTATGTCAAATAAATGATCCAGAGTATAACAGCAGTAAATGTTCAACCCTATAAAAGTGGTCATTCTAGTAATAAAATCATGAGACAGATTCTGGTAAATGTGTCCAGAGCTTAAATAAACAATGCGTAAATTTAATGTCATTTTTACTTCCTGGAGGGACACTGTCTGTTGTTTATCAAATAGCACAAAAAACTTGTGTGTGTGTGTGTGTTTGTGTATGTGTGTGTCTGGGGGAAGTTTGTGAAGAGCTTTTTTGTCTTTTTACAAAAATCAGATGTGCATAGTTGCAAGTTGCCTGAAAAGACGCTGCTGATGCTTACAAGCGGATGAAGTGGGAAACAGATGGTGTTGGGAGTAGGTGATCATTTTTTACAACCTGTGTACAGATTCTGGGTCAACAAGATTGGATTTCACATTTTCTACCACTGTAATTAAGGCATACTCAAGTTTTTAAGCAATATTCTATGGCACGTCAAATGTATGATATAGAAATATAATAACCAAAATCCCCTATAATACCACTTAACATTCCATATTTTTGGGTCCCTGTACACTTGTGCTAAATATTACATTTCAGGTACATTTCAATTTTTTGAATTTCACAATGTGCACATCTAATGTCATATAAATGACTGTTTTTTCAAAGGTTGCTTTTAACTTTAATGTAGTTTACTTATAATTCAATTTTGACTTACCACCACAGAAGTTCCCTCAAGCACCAAGTTGACTCTTAGCTGGTAAATTTCTTCTCCGTCTTAACCATTTTTCTGTGCCGGTAAAATAATATCACAAGCAGTAATGACAAGTGGAGATTGGAAACATGCCACATGCACAGTTCTGTCTAACTGAAATCAAGTGCAATGTAAAGTCCCATAAGAGGCTGTCAGCGGCAACTCCTGCTCAGTTCCACTCCCTTCCCCCGGCCTCTCCTACTGCAGTTTAGATATTCATCTCTCCCCCTTCCAGCCGCTGTTCCTTTGGCCCAATTTACCCCTCCCCGGATGTAAGAGGGAGGGTTTTTAGGAGGCAGCACATAGTACTTCAGGCAGAAGAATGAAGAGCAGAGAGAAGTCATTAAACATCAAACTGGCTTTAGTAAGTGGTACAGAATGGGGGGAAAGTGCATCAGTCTCATGTTTGCTTTTAAGTTCTAATTAATTATGTCCATGTGTGGTTGCATGGAATGGAGATCTGAAGGTGGGGATTACGAAAAGTCTATTTATAATTTTGCTGTCTCTTAAGGCTGCAGAGGGGGGGTCAATAAAAGATAACACACTACAACACTTTTTCAGTATCACATATATATATAGGTCTGTACAGCTAAAGGGCTAAAAATGCTAATAAAAGTATTTTTTGTTAGACCTTCATAATATCTGATGCTGTCCTCATAACTATCTAAAGGCTAATATTTATCATTTCTTTACATCAGATTAATGAGAAAAATCAGTGTAAAATATTGTTTCTAATGCAAATTAATTCGCAGGACTTTTGTTGACTTGAGACTCTAACAGAGACCCTAACTGAACAAACAACAGACGCAGAGAAGTGGGTCATAACTTTTCTGGTACAGACAGGTAAAGCTGGTTGTAAAACACACAAAATGCAAATTTCTTGCACCTCTCTCTCTCTTCTGCTAAAACCCTCCCACCAAACCTCACAAACTCAATACTGCTCAATTCCAACACACATGCAGACACACACAAGCACTTGCAGATGCATGTTACAAAGCAGCAAATGGACTGTAATTGTCAATATCCTCCAGTTTGACATTTGTGGTTGAGGAAATGTGGGGAGGGATTACACACCTTCTGCAATCTACTTCCATTACTATACCACAAAGTGACAGAGCTCTTCATTTATTAGCTGCTCCATCTACAGAAAAGTCTAAACAGTTAAGCACTCTCAGTTTTTGCCAGACTCACAAGCACCAGAAGTCCAGAGGTTCTCCCTGATCTGACCCTGGGATTGGCAAAAGATCAACACTGACCACTGACCATGCAACCACAGTCTGGTTCTTATCCATTTGGGACAGTGTGAGAGAGTCTGTCATAATATAAACACAAATGACAGTAATGGAGAATGGTAATAACAGTCAGAAACTGCTCTAATTCCCACCATCCATCGCAGACACTTCAAGTGATCTTCTAGTTTGAACAGGCTTTTGTCAGTTTGAAATCAGAGGGATGTTACCTTTGTGTGGTCTCTGAAACAAACCTGTCATTTAATACTCAAACAGCAAAAGTGGTGCACTCATCTTCAGCTGGCACACATGTAAGATTCAGGTGCTTTCTATTAGATGCTGACCTGGAGACACGTCATGCTTTTATTTATTCTAGTCTGGATCATTTTCTTTTCTGAAAACGAATCTGCAGCTCTGACTTTAGGAGCATAAACCCTGTTACACCTGACAATGCTGCTCTTTACTTGTTTTCAAACTGTTTTTAAGAATCTTAATCTTGGCATGACCGGGCAACCGCTTGCATCACCCATTTGTTAACTTTTTAATAATGGGTGATTTTTTAAAAATATATCTTTTCATCTTTGAGTTAATATTACAGTTAGTGGAATACACTGCTTCATTTAGCATCATATTGTCTGACAAGCCTTAATTAGAAACACAGTTTTATTGTGTTTTAAGGTGCATTCAGGATTGGGATTAGGATTATGGTTAACGTGCAAAGGTTTGTACTCCTATGCTTAAAATTAAAACCAACATGCTTCATCAATATCCTACTATTTACCCTTGATAAATCTAAAGAAACAGCAAAAAATTGACTGTGTTTTCTTCTTTGTTGCTATGTTGCACACATAAAATTGAATATCTGAATAGTTTTTAGTTATGTCCTTAACATTTTACTAATAAAAATGACAAATAAGAAACTAAACTTCAAAACTCAACCAAAATCAGGGTAATTATTGTCCGAAGCACTGAACTACAGCACAGTTTTTCCATTGACTTTATTTACCTATGGCTGAGCTTTAAGGTAGTGTGGATGTTTTCTTCCTACAAGAGTGCTACTGATATTCCCTCATCTATTCCAAATGTGGCAGATGAAAGGGTTTGAGATGAGGAATGAAATAGTGGGTGTCCGAATTACTACAATTTTATTCCACTCAAGAAATCCTTTAAGCTCAATGTACTGGATATGCGAGTGAAGCCTTTTAGGAGAATACAGATGC
Source organism: Acanthurus leucopareius (assembly GCA_029814765.1). Lineage (NCBI taxonomy): Eukaryota > Metazoa > Chordata > Actinopteri > Acanthuriformes > Acanthuridae > Acanthurus > Acanthurus leucopareius. Next base: position 11,993,367 of record JAQMCX010000045.1, on the reverse strand, counting down.
AGTGCAGAGTAGAAGCCAAGATTAGAGGCATAACACTGAAGCAACCAGCAGAGCACAGATGTCTGACCATCTGTCCTGGTCTTTCAAATATCAATATTACAATAGCTCAAGAACTTTTTGAGTGAATTTCTTCAAATTAATAACAATTGACCACTATGACTCAGGTATAAAATGATTATAAATAAAAAATAAAAAATAAAATGATGGTGGCTAAAGGTTAAAGGTCAAGGTAAGACTGACCTTAGGAGTTCCTTCAAAGTATTCATTTTATTATGTATATTCAATGAGTCTGAATGCCATGATTATGAACTGAAACTTAAAAGGTTGGTGGAGACACACAACTGCACTGTAGTAATGAAAAATTCTCTTGTCATGATATACATGGATCTGATGTTTTAGATAGACCAGCAATTTTAAGCTATTAATTCTTCTGCAATGTAATGGGGTTTTTTTTCTGGTGTTATGTGAATGTTATGACGTCGGAGGTTTTCTGTTTGCACTGAACTGCCTGTTTAAGTGGTCGAGATCTCTTAATAATCATTACTTGTTGTGGAGTTTCAGAACTGTAGGGTTACACAACTTTCCCAGTAATATATTTTTAGTTTATCACTGGTTCCTTGCTTTTGCAAGATGTTTAAAAAAACGCCACTGAGAATAATTACAGCAAATGCTTTGAAAAAACAATGTAAAGTTATGAATCACATCATGCTTGCCTTATTGTGTGAGTGTAACTTTGCTAACTTTGCCAGAAGTTCTTGGATTTCTTTTTTGCAGCTGTGTTAATCTTCATTAAGTCTGTTTCTTTTTAAAAAATTAGTCAATTTATCTAACAAAGCACTGGCGACATGATAGCAAGCAAGCTAGCTCAGTAACTATCAGGAACAGAGCAGCCTCAAAGCAGGCACAGACCTCACCGGACCAAAACACAACCAAACACGGAAAAAAACACTGCAGAAGTACGCTGCAAACACTGAAAACACAATCAAAAATGGAATGTTGCTAACTGCACCAAACTCAAACAGATGTTTCCAAGGGACACATGCTAATGCATGCACAGTAAACACACCTGGTTCAAGTTACTGAAGTTAACAATCTGATTGTGTGACTCAGATATTATTGTAGACACCTCTTGTTCACCAACTGTGTTTTCATGGTGATGTTGCAGTGTTTTTCGAATTTGTCATGTTTCAGTATTTGGATGTGTTTTTTGCTATTTGAACTGTTTCTGTAATAGTTTTTGTTTTCTTAATTTTGAAGCTTTTTTTCGAATGCTGCATATGCTGCAAAATTAATAGAGATGTTTTATTTTTTTGCCTTTGTTTTCTCTTTTGCATATCTTTTCTTAAGGTTTAGTGTATTGAGCTCTCAGGGTCACTGTATAGATGACTGATTTAGCACCAAATCCCTGCAGACATTCTGTCCTGTGCCTCGCCTTTAATGTCTCCTTATTAGAAAACCCTCCCTGAATCAGGACAAAAAATACAAATTGGAGGTAGAAGAAGACAAATCACACTATCTCAGCCACTGTAGAAAACTTGCAAAACTATGTCAAAAGGAGAGTCTTCTATTTTCACCCCAATTCCATCAATGTTTAAATTTTCTTGGAGGCCACTTAAACTGCTTAAAGTCTATTTAAACACGACTGACCTCAAGCTACTGCAGATTTTGCGCAGCTGCCAGACACAACACTGTAACTCAGAGGCAGACAGAGGATCTCTCCTGAAACAGCGTCTAATAAAATCCTTCTTCACATTGTAACTTTCCATTCCTGATTCCAGAATTACATTTTATTGAAGTTTACACAATAAAAAGAGCGACCCAATTTCATCCAGGAACAGCTCACCAAACCCACTGAACAAAACCTCAGCAAATTACAAGAGGAAAATAAAAAAGCAGAGCAAGTAAGCAACCAAAGAGATCTTTGGGATAGTACAAACCCTCACAAGCTTTACGCTCTCCTGATGATGCTCTCTGCTGCTGCTGAGTGAAATAAGCTGCTTAGGGGCTGACAGTAAATAACTAGTCATACCACTGGTGAAGAAAAGTGGAACAATTTTTTTCTCAGTGGGCCCCTGCAAAAATGTTGGCGGCGATGCAAGAAACTAGAATGTAGGAAGGATTCACTGGTATAAGAGAACAAGCTACGGCTACTTATTCCTGTAAACAAATTGTATATAGGTCAGTGTTTAAAAAAACCACATTTTTTCTTAATTAGTGGTGGGACTCGATTAAAATTTTTAATCGAGTTAATTCTAGGGTCTGTAATTAATTAATCGAAATTAATCGCATTTTAATCGAAAACCATATATTGACAAAACAAATTATATTCT
>JAQMCX010000045.1:11924421-11981283 GCA_029814765.1 Acanthurus leucopareius | reverse complement strand
TATCTATCTATCTATCTATCTATCTATCTATCTATCTATCTATCTATCTATCTATCTATCTATCTATCTATCCTTGTTCATCGATGTCATATCAGTTTTTCTTCAAGCTTCGGTCATAATAGATAATAGTGACATTCAGTGATTATGATTTGACATGTATACAGAGTCGATACATACTTTGTACTTTGAATATCCTGATAAGAAAAGGTGCTGCTGTCTCTGCATTATGTCTATATATCACCGCTCCTTGGCTGATCATCTACATCATCAAAATCTCGGCACAGAGCTGCTTTCTTCTCTGTGAGTCTGCAGGCATGTGGCATGGTGCCCCTCCGACACATTTACTATTCTGGCAGCAGTTCAAATATCAGTAAATCTCTCATTATAAAAGGTGGTCATAAACACCTAATGGTCTGTCATGAATATTTTAGAACCCTAAATATCATACAGAAATGACCTCTGGAAAAAAAAAAACTACAACAAAATTAAAAAAAAAACAACACAACCTTAACAAGGCACAGCTCCGTGAGATAACCTCCCCCAGCCGGTGCAACATAAGGCCCCTTTCCTGGTTCTTTTGGCTTTTTCCTGGCATGATTGGATTGATTTGTCATTTGCAACAGAAAGAGCTTGGCCACGGGGCTGTGGATAATCCAATTTATCGCTTTGCCATTTATTACAAATTTCTGTGGCTTTTGGGTCCACTGTCACATCGATTCGTTGATTGCTTGCTTAGCTGGGTTCTAATGAGCTGCTGTCTGAATCACTGCATAATCACCGCCCTAATTCACTTCCTCGCCTGCCCTCACACTTGTTCTGTTGGCTTGCCACTATTAGAAAGGAATGGACTGCAACGCTGCTCTCTGAGCAGACAATTAGTAACATCATCCTTGAAACAGGGTGTCATTCTGTGTATATTGCCCCTTTAATAAACGACAGTCCTCTTGCCACTTGGCAGAATGTTGTCGCGAATTGCTGTTTCAGGTGACGAGGAGCTCTTTGGCACATTGTCTGCAGCTGAAACACGTGTGAATGAAGTGGTCACACACAATGAGGTCTTTAGAGAGACAGAATTTGACAATTGTTTTGAAATATTGGTTCACCAAAACCACCGGTAGACTCTTTGTTCTAAATATTTGAAATTTTAACAAGGGAAATGCTTGAGATTGCAACCATGAACATATCTGTGTGAATAATTTCTACACAGGCAAATTATTCCAAGGTAGTTACGACTATGTACAGGTGAAAACTTACAGGAAACAAATAAATGAGTACAAAAAATGATCTAGAAGTAAATTACTCTGAGTATATTTTCAAAGTATTTGCAGGGCTTGCATTCCCACATGACTTATTATTATTGTGTTTCACCAGGGAATGCTTTGTTTCACTGCCTTTATAACCAGTAACACCACTTTAACTACAGCGTTAAAAGGGGGACAGGGGACTACTTTACATTACTGACCACATACCTTGTGAGTACACTATAGTTAAGTAAAAAGGGTGAACATGGGACTGCCACGACTAAAGCCTCGACTAAAGCCTCAACCCTGGACTTGACTCTGTAAAAATGAGTTTTGTGACACATTGTCAATGCTTGTCTCAATCACTGTGCATCTTGACGAAACAGTAAAGCCCATAACAGCAGACATGCTTGAAAATGTTAACTATCAAACCTAAAATTGCACCTTACTACATCATTTCTTTTCCCTCTGTTTGTAAAATGTTTTCTCGCTAAAGGTACTCAGTAAGTATTAAATTCTTACCCCCAAAAATACTGAGTAACACGTGTAGTTTGTAGGCAGTAATCTAAAAGCTTTAGTGTCAGGCAAATACTGTGAGGTTTGGTCCAAATATTTTCCTCTCATTCACAGACATTTTATATGGAGGTTATCAGATATCTAAAGAGCTTTACTCGAGGATGGATGGGAGAGCAAATACCACCGAGGTGAAGGTATACCTCTGTGCCAATATCAGCCTGTCTAGGTGGCATTTATCAAGCTTGAAGAGGGGCTTAAGGACACTTGGGGATATGTTTGTGAAGAGGCTGGTAGACAAATATAGGAGGGAACTAATCAAGCCATCTTTCTACAAAAGAGGCGCACCATCTGCGTGCCTCCCCACTTATCCAGCGAGCTCTTGTAGCACAGATAGAGCATAGATTTTTCAATGCACGTTTCAGTGTAATGAATGATCTACAACATAAGTGCTGGTGCAATTGATAAATTGCAGTTAAATAACTCTTCGAAGCTACCGCATAATCAGCACAGGTAGAGATATGCCGTAGGTAGGCAGACGATCAGACATGAGGAGAGATATCTGAAGGAATCACAGCGTCACAGATCACGCTGTATCTGCAAAAAAAAATCAGGCAAAGTGGTTTTCAGACAACATTTCTTTAATACAAAGTCAACATATCTACATACACAGTGGCTTTAAACCAATTATTGTTTCAGTCAGAAGTAACAGTTTGAAAGTGATAACTCTTGGCCCTCATACAAAGAAAAACCTATTTTGCTGCATTTGGGTTCCTTTTCGTTTTGTTGGTATGTACTGTAGAGCTTCTATTCTTCTGATATCATTTTTTTTTGTTAGTGTTTGTTTTGTTTTTTTTCTGTTAGTCCCTCCCATTCCCAAGTATTCTGCGACATATTTCAGTAAATTTGGCGGTTGTTTTTCAAAAGTCTAGCATCTTTACATGAAGTCTAGAGAGTAACACATTGCACAAGCTTCCAAAGACTTCCACGGTTTCGGGTTTGGCATGGGCCCATTTAACCAGTCTTTCCGAGTTCTGAAAGACTTAAAAGTTCATTACGTGAAACATCTCAAGGTTTCCACTGTTCAGAAGTGATGTGCTGGAAATGTGAATTTGCAGCAAGTTTTTGGTTGTCTTGGTCTTCCATTGGTTGCACGGCACTGCTCTGTTTCATTGAGTCCTGATTTCTTTCTGCATCCCACAACGAAACATGGCTGAACAAAAAAAAAAAACACAGAGTTTTCTCTTTACAAGGCGTAAAATGCAATAGGGAGAAAATAAATCAACATGTCATGTTGCAACTGAACTATTTATGGCCTTTAGCGTAGCTGCATTTGTGCATCAGCCGATGACATATTTATGGACGACACCTTGGCATTTTAGGCAGTTGGACAGCTGGGGACCTTTTGGGGATTTGTGGGAAACTATTAAGGAATGAAGAACACCTTTGGGTGCTATTGTTTCTCACAGTAAAAGAGAAATTATGAATCTGCGCCTTTATTATTCCTTTTTTTTGTTGGAATTAGAGACTTTGGTGGCCAAATATTTAACAGAATCAGTTTTAAAACCCCCATAGTTCCATAGTGTGAGACAGAAAATCTGTCTTATCTCTAGCAGACCTGTGCTTATGCTAGGCCAGGAAATAAAAGGTTTTGCCCAAACTGAGAATGAAAATGTGATAGGACTTTGAATGGAAGGTTGATTACCAAATCAATTGGTTATTCAGTCGAGTTGACTAACTTCCCATCCTTAGCTAAATTATACCAGCAGATCACTGATGCTGATTTCATGCCCTCATTGAGACTATAGGTGTGAAAACAGGAGCTGGCTTGTTTCCCAGTTTAACTGCTAGCAGGGGAAATTAAAGGCAGAAAAAAAAGCGAGTGGTAATTAAAGATCAGGGAGCAGGACTGGAGAAAAAACATTTCAGACGGGGAGAAAACAGGCTCTACAAACGCCAGGAGTCGGATATGAGCAGAACCTCCATCTTTGTAATTCTGTTCCCACTTAAGTATGAGATCTTGAGGGTCAAATGATACAAATACATATAATCTATATATATATTTGTTTATTTACAGGTATATTCTAGATCATAGTGGATATTTAACAAAATGAATGACCACATTATGTTCAAAAATAATAACAAAAGTAAAAAAAAAAGAAAAAAAAAGAAAGAACTTATTTTCTTAAAAACTGGGAGGGCCATAGTCTGTACATGATCTTACAAGGTACAGTGTGTCAAGTTGGGCTGACAAATGTAACAAAGTAGGTCAATTATGAAAATTTTTGATCCGTTAGATATTTTGAAGACCAGTTCATCATTCATCAGTTGCTCAAAAGAAATAGACAAAATAATACTAATGCCTACAAGTTAATGATAATAAAGAATCTCAATGAAGTTTAAAAATGGCGTCTCCTCATCGGCACAGGATCTACACCCAGGGGTAGAAGTTAAACTGGTGAGTGGAGGCAGGGGATTCAGGCGCAGCCCTGATATCAGCCCTGCTTTTTCTCAAGAAACACACAAGGTCTCTAGGTTACAAAAAACAAACACACACACACACACACAAAAAAACTAATAAAAATTCATCATATTTTCAAACATGAGAACTGACTGGTATAAAAAGAAGATGATGAGGAGAAAGACTGAATTAATACTAAATGTTTGGATATATCTTTATATTCTGCATTTAAATATATATGCCTGTGTGAGTGTGCAGTATATATATACATAAATACATATATGCACACGTACACACAGACATGTTATACTCAACATTTCTACAGTGAAAAAATAGAATGTCTTTAAACGTAATATGAACAAATAAGCATTTATCTTTTGCTGCTAATTTAAAAAAAAAGAAAAAAAAAGTGATACAACATCTCTGTTAAAAAACTAAACCAAACCGAAAATAAAAAGTCAACTATGTAATGTAAAATAAGTCGTCATAATACAACATTAATGTTTTTCATCATGTTACAATAACAATAAGGCTTTTTTGGAAATAAGAAAAGATTACACACAGTTCTGTCAATCACTCTGGTTTTAGAGCACACCCATCTTCACAGAATCCGTACACTCTTATTTACCCAAAGACTGATCGGAAAATAAAACCCCGGTGATTTTTAAAAGCTTGATTTTTTTTTTCTTTTTTTCCTTTTTTAATCAGACACTTATACATTAGTGTGTCAAATCCAGCCTGCAGCTGTTTTTGGAGCAGTTGTTTCAAGTTTTTTTCTGTTATTTTTTTTTTTTTGTCTTAGGGATGTGCAAGGAACTTGTACCGAAGAATTTTTCATTATCACATCATGGCGCTGAGATCCAACATGGCCGCCTCGTCCGGCTGTGGCATCCACAGGGATCTCAGCTTTAAAAAGGAGGACAAAAAAACCAAAGCAACCACTTTGTTTATCCACCTGTTACCAAACACAAACACACACACACAGTGGAACTAAAGGCCAATTTTAAACCACATGATCGTACAGCTTTGTAATTGCACAGGCCTCTGCCACTCTTGAGAGTCTTTTACAACGAAACTGATGAATATAGAGGAAACTGGAAATAAAAATAAAAATTTAAAAAAAATAGGAGAGTTGGAAAAGACCAGTGGGCGATGTTGTCATGTGGATGCTCTTTCAGTCATGTCCGCTTGGGCGCGAGCTGTTAGCAGAGCTGGCATCTTTTGTTCGTCAATTTCCTCTCCCTCCAGAGTCACACGTACAGCATACACGAGATAAGCAGCATGTTTGGTTTTGACAGAAAATAAAAAAAAAAAAAAAAAAAAACTAAAAGGAAAAAAAAAAAGATAATTCCTCATAAGACAAAAATGTTCGAAACAATGTTGATGAGCGTTGGTCACTGTACACAAAGAAAGCCCCGACTTTCCTTGTTTGGTTGTTCCATTTGTTCCAAAGCTTCTCGCCCACCAGGTTTATCTGTTGTTCAAAATGGTGGATGGTAACACCGAAGCCCCATGATGCAATGGTTCCAAAGAGAGGAGTGATTGTAAAAAATCATGGGACACAGTTGCCATTTCTCCCCTGCATGGCCATCCGCAGCTTCTTGTAACAGCTGAGGTTTTCCCCCTTTTTTTTTCTCTGGAGACACGAACCTCCCGGAGCACTTTTTAAATAACACTGTGGTATTTTTCAACATCATTGTGGTTACCTGGCTTGGGATACTGATTTTACACAAGTTCACAATTCATTAAAACTAACTCATCGGGAGATATGTGTTGCTGCTTTCTTCCAGACAACCACTGAAATGCCTTTTCTAAGCTCTAAGCATTCGAGAACAGGCAGTCACTTGATGTATCCTTTGACATTTGAATGTTTTTCTCCCAAAAAATTATGCATATCATTAGTTTAGTTGGACACTAAAAGAAAACATCAGTTAATTTAAATGCCAAATGGTAGAGCTCTCATTCTCGTTACACTCGCACTGTTTTAATGTTTGTCTTAAAAGAATTTTGGGGGAAACCATTCGTGTTCACACAGGCAACCACAATTTGGTCATTTCTCTCACAAAATGTGTTGATAGAAATACTTGAACTCCCTTTTACACCCACGCATATATATACATATATATGTATATATATATATATATATATATTAAAAAAAAGTCATCCCCATCTTGGCTACATCCATCTGCCTCTCATTGATTTTTGCCGTTGCCTTCTTCTTCGTTAACTGTTGCTCGTAACCGTTGTATCACGAAGATATTTTTGAGAATAGAAATGTCCACGAATGTTTACAATGTCCTCCACATTGAAACACTTGAGGTAAGATAAGCAGTCTGACACTTTGATCGATTCCCGCCCCACAGCTCGAGCCACAGTGTCTGATTCCTCCTGTCGAGGATTTTCTTTTCTAGATGATGGGCAATTTTTTTTTCCTCATGAAGGGTCTCTTGGTCCAATTGGAATTATTCTAAACTGGCCGGTTGGGCGTCATCTTCTAAAAATCTAAGATAGGATCCTGTTTGGTGTGTCGGGATTAGCGATGGTGTTATCTTCGTCTGCTGTTGTCGTTTCAAATTTCAAAGTTTCTATGGCTCAGGAGACTGTTGAGGGGGGCAACAGGATTCTGGGGGGGGAAGAGATGGCTTTTTACGTTGCATAGTGATCAAAGCTTCCTAAATACTCCAGAGCTGCGTGGTAGCAGAATTGGTACTCATCCTGTTGGCAAGAAAACACACGACATACATATTAGAAACAATCACACAGGAGTCTTCTATGGTTATGTGATTAACAAATTTAAAAACTTCTACTTTAAACACATTAAACTGCTTACTGAGGCCAATTTGTCCTCACAAGACAATATTATGGATAAGAAAACTGGCATTTCAAACCCTAACTCTTCACTCAAACACAAATAGATTATGACAGCTTGCTCCAGGACTTTTAACGTATTTATAACAGCTTCCAAACTACATTAAACTATGGCACAATGACATGATCTTCCAATTTATGAGCAGTAAATGTCGTTTGTGTTTGTCTGTGTGGCTTCTGACCTCAGTCTGGACCATGGCTGGCCTCTGTGTCCGGAGCATCTTCACTGTCTGGAAGATATCAACCACGCCTTCATAGCGCATTCTCTCCAGGACAATGCTGAGGGTGATGAAGACTCCGGTCCTGCCCACGCCAGCACTGGAAACATAGAGATCAAGTGAATTATTACAGATGTTATAGATATGTTTTGAATCCACACAGTGACTGAATGGTCTTGTATTTCTCTGGTTTCTTGCCTGAGGTCCTAAAGTTCCTTGCATGTATTTTACTTTATTACTCTTCATAAGTTTAACCAAAACCTGCAAAATAACAGCCGATTTAAAAAAAAAAAGACCATTAATTTCCTCTAAAATGCATGTGATAACTACAACAGAATTTTGCTGTAAAACTGCATTGGGCAACTTTGCATGTTTGCAGCTCTGACTGCCAAAACACAAGAAATCCTGTGGCGAGGTACGGTAACGGAATGATGATGACGGCTAGGACGCAATCTGCATCTGAGAACTCTGTGAATCCACTCTGATGTGCTTTCACATTCTCGTCAAACACAAGACGAGCCCTCAAGGACACGCACAAATCATGCACACAAACAGCCGAGCGTTTTGTCTCATTAAGCCCCTCCCATGTGTGGGGAAAAAGTCTGCCTGCTGCCGCTGCTCTCCAGAAATACAGTCTGAGTCTTAACTCAGATCCTGAAATACTTGAGAGCTGCCTCTCTAAGCTGCTTTGCTGTGAAATGACTTCCACTTCTCCAATGGAACAATAATTGATATGACAACAGATTTATTTGGGCTTCTTCCAGCCTCCGATGCTATTTTGTTGAGTGAAGAGTGAAAGCAATGGCTGCTAGCAGACACCATTGGTGTATGTGTGTGTGTGTGTGAGTGCCTGCAAATGTGGGTAGAAAAAGCCGGTCTTAGCACGAATGATGACTTGTGTCTTTTTAACAGAAAATTAAATGATATTGAACAGTGGTAGTTATTGAGCCTAATCATGCAGAACATACGACCACCCACTACCACACCCCCATGCCAAAGTGTCTCTGAGCCCACCCAAAGCCTCTGCCTGGGAGTCGGTCACAGCTTGTCACATGGACTCTTAAACACACTTGGAGCTCCTCTCTCTCTCTCTCTCTCTCTGTTTCTATGACTCTTTCCCTCTCTCTCTCTCTCTCTGTCTATCTCTCTCCAGGAAGATCGACTCTCCAAATCTGAAGACTCGCCGAGCTGCTGCAGACTGAGAGGATTTAGTGTCCCCATTCACAGGAAGTAATCAGGCAATTAATGACAAAAAGCATGTGGGTCTATTAGATAGTGGCTGAAGAGAGGAGAGGAGGAGTGAAGAAGAAAAGAGGGTGGGAGTGGAAGAGAGGAGGGCAGGGAAAAATGGATGGATGGATGGATTGAAAGGAAAAGACAGAGAGAGTGAGATAGAGAGTGAGAGAGGATTAAGAAATAGAAAGAGGGATGGCAGATGAAGAAGGCTGGTGGCAGGAGACGAAAGAGTAAGAGAAAAGAAAGGCATAAGCTCTCCACTCAGAGATGAAAAGCCTGTAGGAGGAGGGAGGGAGGGAGGGAGGGAGGAAAAGGAGGAGGATGATAGGGAGGAGCAGGAGGTAAGGAGAGACAAAGAAACCAACCAAAGCATGATTTTTTTCACATCACTACTCATAAGAAACTTTGTTTAAATATTAGATAAGTGCCTCTGGACAAAATGACACCCTCTCTTGGGAAAAAAAGGCTTGATAAAAAGTACAAAATCAACTAAAAAAAATCTGAAAGAAAGAAAGAAAAAACACTGCAGATAACTCAGTACTTCATTAACAGAACAAATTTCTAAATGTGTGCAACACTAAAGGCTGCAAAAGTTCTGTCACAATCCTCTTTTGATGCGTCAAAAACGCACTCAGATGTGTCAGGGATGCCTTATCTGTGCGTTTGGCAGCTGAATACAACACAGTATTGTCACTCCTGCAGTCTTACAGGCTGTGCGTCTCTTCGTCCATTACACCAGCCTTGCATTTCTATCTACAATAACGGCTCTTTTTTGCTTTAACACAGCTCTCTCCCCCTCCTTCAATAACGGCCTCATAGCAGAGAGGAATAACTCAGTCTTATTGGAGCTCACCTGACACATCTTACAACTCCCTGGGGCTCATTTGATGGCCGGTGACATCATTGCTTTTTAATACAGGGGAGATGATGTTAAGTTTGATGATGTCATGGCGCCAGCGCGATAGAAATGTGGAGAAAAGGTGACACCCGCACTGTTGCAAATGTAAACCACGTTTATGAGACAGCAAGGAAATTATTCAACGTGTTAACACCTCTGTTAGCACATTTCATCATTTTCCAGTCAGCGGAACAGTTGTGTTCTCAAACCTTTTTCTGAAAACCAATCAAACCACTGAAAGCCTGTTTGGTGGTCACACACAGGTGTTTTTTTTTTGTTTGTTTTTTTTTTTTAATAATAGCAGATGATACAAAAACAGTTCTATCATTGTCTGGTTACAAAAGGCAATAACTCATTCAGATTCCTCCCAAATTCTACAGAGGAACAAGAATAATACGCAGCATTAATGATGACCACAACCAAATATGGGTTTCTACCGGAGTCCGGTGTGTCAAGTTAATGATGAAGGTTACCTTGGAAGCTACACCTGAGGTGATGAAAAATGCATCACCGAGCTATCATAAAAACCAAAAAGAATGGCTGTATCATTTCATGTGCCTCCTCTTTGCAAATGCCAAGCCGCATCTCAGCCTTATCAATTATGGAGGAGATGGGCCTGTGGAGGTGCAGAGGTAGTGTACTGTGCTGGTAAAGAGGAGAGGAGGGATCGTATCTGATGATGCTGTTAGAGCTGCACCGCAGGAGGTTTTGTGCTGCAAACAATAACCACCTTAAGAAGTGATTTAATCTTCTCTTGATGCTTAAAGCCTTATATCTCTTTTGTAGAGGAAAGTGTGTCTCTGGACTGCAGCTAGAGGTGAACATGCTGCAGCGCCTGGATATTTGGAATATTATGTCCCTCTTTTCAAGAAAACCTTGATTTTAACAAGTAATAAATAAACAAACTATCATGCATTTTTGATCTTGAATCTTTAATTCTGCAGAGGAAAATACAACAAAAAGATGCCAGTGAGACACTTTACCTGCAGTGGACAGAGATTGGTCCGTCCTGTCCAAACTGCTCCTTGGTTTTATGCACCTGGCCAATAAAATCAATGAATCCCTCCCCGGATTTGGGTACGCCTTGCTCCGGCCAATCAGTGAACTGGAACTGCCTTACTGTCCTAGACTGGCCATCCTGCAAACACAGAGGAAATGAGATGAGGATAGAAAAGGTGGATCATGTAGTGAAATAAAAGAGGTGATCAACCCAAATTTTTAATGTCCTTTAAGAACATAATGCAAATGAGGCAACATAAAAGGTCTATAAGGCCATAACATCTTACTAATTGTCTCTTTAAAATGAAACAGTACTTGTCGATGTTTCTCTCTGCAACAGTAAAACAGATGAAGAGATGTACGACACACACACACCTCACCAGACAGGGACAGCGTGTCCTCTCCTCTCTCACTCCTCCACCTCTATTTTCTCCTTTGCTAAGTTTTTTTGTCGTGTGTGTGCGCTGCGAAGAGTAGGTCCTAGTTAAAGCTAATCAATAGTGTATCTGCCATGACAAGCATCGTCTCTCAGACACCATGTTGAATACGATAATCCTGCCATGCGATCGATAGGGTGACCTGATGGATGAGCCGAGCGATGGAGGTAAGAAGCAGAAACAGAGGACTGAAGGAAGGGGAGGTTGGATTGGACGGTAAAAAAAAGAAAAATTGGAAAACAAAACCCCTAGACGCACTCACAAGTCTGCTAAACAAAATGTCAATCTTGAGAATTTAATCTTCCATTGATTCTTATCATCTTTTTTTTTTCTTTCCAGTGGTGCACTTACCTCCACTGCAAACACAAACATTTAGATACATTTTTACAGTCAGCAAAGCAATCTGTTTCATTTTGAGAGAGCACTCTGATGATGCAAAGCCGAAACGTGTGTTGTGTCTCTGTAAAGAAAGATCTTTTCAAGTATCTTACAGAAAATGCATTTGACATGAAAGTGAGCAGAGCCGAGTGTTTTTTTTTGCATTTTGAGACAGGCTGCCTGTTTCATGCCATCAGCAATTTTGACAAGCAGGTGTTCATTCCTCCAGCTGTTTCTCACTTCTCTGCGCAAAAGACTTTCTCTTAGAAATTACGTGTCAATATCACACATTCTGCTCCCAGTTGTTAACACTGCAAAGGCACAATTTGGCTAACACCCTTTTTTTTTTTACCCTGCCTTTAGATGATGCAGAATTCTACTCCACTAATTATTCAATACTTTTATAATTAATCTGCAATTAGATACCAAATTTTGTCTGTTGTATCACACAACTTATGCAAATGCAAAAACATGAATTTAAATTTATATTTCTCCTCTAATCTGTGAAAGAAATATTTGTTTGGAAACAGAATTACGCCCCGATATCTTTCAGCATTTTTTTTTGCTGTTCTTTGAGTGGCTTAATAATTATAAACAAACAACACTGAAGCCCAGAGTCAGCGATTTGATAAATGAACATAACATACACACACATGGTGTACATACTGCTGGAAATCTGCATTATAACAGTTATGTTTGTCTCCTGCAGGAAGTGAATGGCATGCTCTTCATGTCTGAAGAGTTATTAATACAACTAAGGACAACCAACGGCCCAAACTGGTTTCTGGACCAAAATAGCCTGTTAATTTGCCCTCAATTCAAGGCATCCAGTCCGTCCAGCACTTACAAGAAGGATGACTGGGGATAAATATAGTGTCACGTCAGGATAAACAGAAAACACTCAAACACTTTACAGTCAGTTAATGAGGCGGCAAGCACTGAAAGCGTTACAACAATGATTACATTACCTCAGACTACTAACAATAGATCTCCTAAAAAGCTTTCTTCATCTGCTGCTCCATGTCAACAATGACATCATATCAAGTAAATAGTAAGTGTCATGATTTTTCAGCACAAGTACATTAGGCTCTATATTCATCATGGATGGTGTCATGTTGGCTCTGCTGCTTTCTTATTTTTTTCATTTTATTCAGATTTTCGGCAAAATCTAACCATCCCCCTCTACTGCTAGCTTGCATGAATGCAGATGTTGACTGAATGCTATGTTTGCCACATGCAGCTATTGTACATCAGGATATGCATAATCTGTATTTTAAATCCTTGTGCTCGACACATGAAGCCATGTTGAGCCAGTGTTTGCCATGTTGCTATCTTAGCTGTTGATATGTTTCTGCATCAACGCTGCCAAGATGTATTTGTGTACATTTATTGTACTTGACAAATACAATGGTTTGGATTTTAATATGTTAAGCCCCATGTGCAGACTCTCTTTGTACAACATCTTATGTTCCTTTCCCTGTTTTATGACGCATTGCATGTTTTCTTTCTTTCACGGCCTTTGTTTTTCCATCTCAAAAACATTTTGCCTCAGCAGGGGGATTAAAAGTGAAAGAGGGGCAAAGACAACAACACAATAAACCAAGCACGCCGAAGAAAGAGGGGAGAGGAAAAAAAAGAGGAAAATTTAACACACAACCTGAGGGCCCACGCGCCGTGTCAAATTGTGTGATTAAATACGTGACTGGCTCGCTAGATGTGTGTGTTGAGGCGTGGAGTCGCTGCTATTACTGCGCAGAGGCATGCGACGAACAGGCTAGCACACATACTTATGCATCTGTGTATGTGCACTGGGTTTTAACCTTCATACCAAACCACAGATAAACATGCACATGAATATGCACACATGCATATACATCCATTGTATGGTATATGAGTTTACATACAGACTCACGTGCATATACCACAGTATTATGGTGGTAAAAACCTACAAATCTACACACACAGCTCCGTGTACACTGGTTCTTAACACAGATCTAACCTCCTCTTTCACACTCTCAGCCACCTTATCTGACCCATCATCTTGTCCCTGTCTGCGTGTGTTTTGGATAAGTGATGATAAACCTTGACAGTCAGTCTGCTGCTGTTGTTTGTTTTGATGATTCAGCTCCTCTGGGAAACCTCTGGACACAGTGCACATGTATGCATGTGTCCCAGAGTCTTTACAGGGGGGGGTTACAACACTCGTTCTGTCAATAAAATGCAAAATGTGTGTGCCGCTATGTGTTAAAAAAAAAAGAGTATATTAAAGATACAAAAGTGTGTATTTGCATTGGTGTGTATATTTATGCTGAGAATAGCAAATCAGGATGGAGATTGGTGTGTGCTGTATAATAGTGAGCTTGTGTACACATTTGTTGGAGTGTGTGTGCTTGAGCCTGTTAAGAGAGGCATTTCACACACTGCACAGGGTTATTTCTGAAGAAAAGAGTGTGTGTTAATGCGTAGGTGTGGGGCAGTGGCATACCAGCTTAAACAGCATTTATGTCTGATTTCCACGCTGCGGGTAGTGTGTCATTTTGTGTGTATGTGCAGTATGTGCGTATGTTTGTGTGTATGCACATGCAGATATAATGTATTAATTTTTTTAAAAATTCAAACAGAATGACTGTTAGCTAGCTGCAACACCGCCTGGGAAATCACTGGATATGTCAGCCTGCAAAGAGAGGAAGCAGTTTTATTTCTCTGCTGCTGCTTCAAACTGTCCGAACTAATTGGACCAAAAAAGATCCTGAGGTAAAAAGAAAACTACAGCAGTGTAGAAAAGGTTATGAACAGTTCAAGGCAAGAAAAGACGCTGTGGCTATGAACTCTCATTATTGTTTGAATGAAGTTACTTTCAAAACTGAGTCATCTTGATATCTTGTTTTGTGTGGAAACCCATCTTACTACAGAGGAAAATTATTATATCAAAGCCTTTTTAGTGACTTTTGAGGAAAAACTATCCGCCTGTGATGTTTTGTGTGTTTTTCTGACCTACTTTTCCTTAACTTGCCTAATCTTCTACATTTCCCACACTTCAGTGGAGGGTGAGTCGCCAGTGCAGTGGTAGAAATTAGAGCATAATTTGGAGCTCCTTGCATTTTGGTCGTTCAGGTCCACTGAATAAGTGTCTTAATATTGTACAGTTATTCATGAACAACACACTGGTCCTACTTTGCTACTGAATATCAGTATAAAATGGAGAATCTATAAAGTACTCCTTCCTTTTTAATTGTGAGGGGCTGCATGAAAAGGCTGATATTTAATACCAATGTTTACAATTAGTGACAGCAATTACATAAAAACTTTTGTCTGCATTGTGGAAAAAGTTAGAGGATGGTTATGAGGTTATGGTTATATAACCGCATAACTATCCTGTGATTATATATTAACAACAAAATAACTTGAGTGCTGTTATTATTGTTTTTTGTCAAGGACTCCTCACAACTAAGTCGGTCTTAATTTGTTGCTTAGGTCCAACTCAAAAAACTACTACATTCAAATTTCATTCACATCCGTCACCTCAGGTTCGTCTTACCCTGGCGTCTGTGACCTTGAACTCTCGGAGGATGTACTGGGGCATGTTGTACTCTGCCATGGGGTCAACCACAAAGTACTGGTACCTGGCAGAGCGCTCCGCCGGCCAGTACTGGTGACACTTT
The DNA here is from genome assembly GCA_029814765.1 of Acanthurus leucopareius. Classification (NCBI taxonomy): domain Eukaryota; kingdom Metazoa; phylum Chordata; class Actinopteri; order Acanthuriformes; family Acanthuridae; genus Acanthurus; species Acanthurus leucopareius. Next base: position 11,966,372 of record JAQMCX010000045.1, on the reverse strand, counting down.
TCCTGTTTGACAACAACAGAAGACAAACCCTTTGTTACTTTATATGTTAGGTTTTTTTTTAAATGCTTTTTTTCTTTCACTTCCATCGACAGAGAAAAAACAGAAACCACATGTTTGCGTCTCACCCTTCCCATCTCTCTCAATTTGGTCAACATGACTACAATGGTAGAGTTGTTTTCCCAAAGCATTCTCCAGAAGTCCTCTGTAGTCTCTGCCAGAGGTCCCTGTGTTGCGATGTAGGCCTTCTGTTGCCTGCACGCACACACGCACACACACACACACACACACAAAAATTAAAACCATTCATGTTGGCTTGTATATGAATCAACTATTTTTAACACCGCTGATGAAAAATTCTGGCAACAACACTTTAAATGTGTTTGCCTGATATATTCTCGTGTGATTTTACTCTGAGGATCACATCTTCAGATCTCTCATCTACCCTGTCTTCTCTTCACCGTTTTCTTTTAAAGTTCAACCTTAACGCAGGTTAGACCTTACATTTGTGTCTGCATCATCAAAGATGTTTCCTGGCTAAAGAGAAGACAGTAATGGCATCACCTCACAAATGCCTGCTGCTTGCATGTTCCCAGTCATCTCTCCCCTCGTCCTACCTGTATCCATCAATGAAGCTGGCATTGATGTAGTCGGATCCCTCCAGACCTCTGATTGGCTGCAGGCAGACGCGGGTGGTCTCGTAGGGCATGATGTTGACCAGCCGATTCTTGAACTTGTTGCAGGGAAGGTTAGCACTGATGAAGCGTGACGTGTGAGCTTTAGAGTTGGCCAAACGCTGAAGGGAAAAAGAGGGAGGAATTCAGGGAGGGGATGCACAAAAACAGTAAATGTGATTAAAAAAAAACAGAATGAAAAACATTTGACAGAATGTGTGGAGTGAATGGTATGGAGGATGGAGAAGAGGAAAGAGAAAGTACAGAGTTAAAGTGAGAAGGGAATGAATTGGCAAGAGCAACAGTAGTTACAAAGTGGAAAGAGGATGCATAATAAAGAAGAGAGAGACAGGAAGAGCAGAAGGGGATGATAAAAGGAAAAGAGATGGGAAGTCAAGGAGGGAGGGGAGGACAAGTGTGAGACAGATTGAGAAATGAGTTGATCAATAAAAGAAAGTAATAAAGCAAACTCAATTCTAAACTCAAACTAATCTGCTTTGCTTGCTCTGGCACATCTTTAAAAGGATACTGTTTATCAAGAATAAACATGTTTGCTGGAATGCAACTCAAAAAAAATGTTATCGCCTTTTGCCACATGTGTGGTCACGCGAGGTCAGACACAACTTTGAAAAATATGCCACACACCCAAACTAACAAGCCTCTGAATCAAGTGTGTACGAAGCAGAAAACTCATCTAAAAGTGGGTCACCAGTGCCTTTTGATAACGGCAGTGTGGCATGTGTGCATAAAACACAGACCCACACAGTGATGCTCACAAAGACAAACACAAACACACACACACATATAAAAACTGCATAATGATCCGACTGAAAAGCTGCACTGCTTCATCGTCACTGTCACAGGGACCTCAGTGAGAGTTCGTGGGTCAGCAAATCTTATGATCGCTTCCTCTTGGTTCCAGTGTCTAAAACTAAAGAAACTGCGTGCGCTTGCTTGTTAGCGTTGCAAACAGAAGACGCTCTTATCAAAACGTTTGAGGTCCCTTTCAGGCAGAGAAAAACATTTTCAGTGGAAAAAAAAACAAAAAAAAAAACCATCGATGGAGGGAGGAGTGAGAGATGACTTGCAACTGAACCCGCTTAAAAAGTAGGCTGGAATTCAGATTTATTTCCCAGACTCCTCACCTCTCAGTGGTTGTCAAAACACACAAAGTGAAAGTGCTTCTCTTTGACTCTCAGTGGGAACCGAAACTCTCACCCGTCAGAGCTTCGCCCTGTCTTTTTTTCCTAATTCCCATACAGCACCAGTATCTCTGTGTCATTTGCCTCTTGGAGTTGGTCCAGCCCCCTCTCCTCCTCTTACTCTTCCTTCCTTCCCTTCATCCCTTGCTACTGTCCTCCCCTTTGATCTGTGTTTCACAAAGGCACCTGGAACAACTTGAGGTGGCCTGGCAGTGCTAAAGAGGCCCACAGCTACATCACCAAACACCGCAGAGGGTGCTGGGAACGGAGCCAAATCTGGCAACCTGTCATCCACCAGGGCAGAGAAGCACCTGGGGTACCTTTGTACAAGGTTGCCAGCTCCTTTCCTCATTTATAGTACAGTATATGTTTTCAATTGGAGACTTAACTAGAGTGCATTAAGCATTATCCTCACAACAGGGAGGATCAAATTTGGGGAAAAAAAAGGGATTATCCTAATCTTAATTTGCCCTAGCCATAACCCCACTAAGCAATTAACAATAATTGTTTTATAATATATGTAATTAAACTGTTGCCCTGATAACCTACATTAATTATGCTTATGTTGTGTCTATACGGCCCCACAGTGCCATAAGAAGTTCTCAGAAACTGTCAGCATCACGTTTTTTAAAAAATTTGAAACTCTGATGCTGAATTTTAACTCATTTCTTCTCTATTTCATTTGACTTGAGTCCCAGTAGCCAAGTTCATGCTGTGATTCATGTAGTGTGTGTTCCATGTGTGTGGATCATGTGCATAATTCTTTCTTTCACTATGCTTGTTATTCATGCATATATTCCAGAAAGCACTACTCTGACAACTTCACTACACTTTCTGTTTTGCTCTCTCTGCTTAACTTCTGTGAATCTCACCACTCCAAGCTTAACTCTGCACGATGCCGTTCCCCACCTGAGAACGACAATACCCTCCCACCGACCCCACAGTGCGGCATTCTGTCCAATCACTTCCTTAGTGCCAAGTTAGCATACAGTCGTCCCTTTGTTCATTAGCCAAACGTTCCTCCCTCCACTTGCCCTGCCATCCACCTCCATTTGTCATCATCAAGTATTAATTACTTAGCTCCCCCACCCATCTTCACACACACACACACACACACACACCTACACCTACACACACACACACACACCTCTCTTCTCTATCCTGACTGTGCTGTGGACGTTATTAATCCCCGTTTGACTCCTGACGCCAGCTCAGCATTATCCCTGTTACAGATGGTGATGGTGATTCCATCACGGTTGTGCACCAGTAAGTTAAAAAAAAAAAACAGAAAAAAAAAAACGCTTGAAACACACCAGCACTATTATTGTTTCTTGGCAGGGGGCCGTGTTGGTGAATGGCGATGGGAAGATGATAGATGATTTGAGAGTGAGCGAGTGAGCCATTCAAGGTCAGCAGAACGAGCGCCAAAGCTGAGTTCATACTGTAAGCTGAGGGCTGTTAAGATCTTTAATGAAGATCTATTTATGTAAACACTTTGGAAGGTTCTTTATCCTCACCTACTGTTTCATCATGAATTTCTCAGAGAAAGCACACACTTTTTTTTATATCGAATTCGTGCCGCTTTCAGACAAAATCCTTTGACTTGTGCCTGCTAGATTAAACTCAATTTCTTTGCTTAAGCATATTATTCTAAATCCTCCAAAATGAACATTGTGGCCAAACAGTAAAAGGCTTCAATATTTTCATTTTCTAGCTTTGCAACAAACATAAAAATAATTTAAATACTCTGTACCTAAGTGATTAAATTATTGAAGTGAGGTTAGAAAATGAAGGAGATTTGCTTTCTAGTCCATATGAAATCCTATTACTTGGACAGCAGGTGCAATATTACTGACAAATTGTTACAATGTAAATAAGGCTGCTTTAATCTACTGTATATTCTGCTTACCTGAGGCTGACAGGTAATAAATCCTCAAAAGTCTTTATTTCAAATTCTTGACTCTTTAAGCATTCTGTGTCGTACACTTCCTTCATTTTGTTTCCATTACGTCTCTTTGAGCAACAAAGCTGAGAGAAACATCCAGCCTGCGTCTTACCTAATGCCTGACACAGTTTGTTTGACATACAGGATTTATTATGAGCTGTATCTTCTCCTGAATGAAGAGTTACTCTCCCAGTTTCCCCCAGTCAGTCAGCTACTGTAATCATCATCTTATGTCTTTTCAGTCTTCTCATTTTTGTATCGCAGTTTTTTTTGCCCAGAAACTTAATTGCTGGTTAAGAACTACTACATGTTTTGTTCAAATATCAAAATGCGAGAACATGGGGTGCAGGATCTCAAATTAAAAATCCATTATTACAACTGACAATTTAGCACATTGCAAATAATGATAAAAACTGGTCTGCAGCCACATTAATTAGAGATAAATCGGCAGTGAGCCTCATTTCAAAGGTTTACAGTAGCCAAGAACAAGGTGAGGCAGCATTTTTGTTTGCAGCTTAAAGCATTAGTGAATTTTACAGAGTGAAATCTAACCTGTCTGCTATTTCATATGTGACCTTCAGGCTCTTCTTAACTGTCTTGGCTTCAGGTCAGCTCAATCTGCCAGGTGATCTTTTCAGCTGTCATTTGCAATTTTAATTGGTGTCTGTATTTGTCACAACTCAAAATGGGGTCGCCAGCTAAAAAACTGCAGGCCATCTGTTCTGTAATTTCATGTCAGACCCCAGTAATATTTAAAGTTAATCTGAAACACTTTATTATGCACAGTCATGGTCTATTAGTAAAAAAGAAGAAAGAGACGGAGCTTAAACTCTGTGAAAAACCCTGCAATTTCAGCAAAAGTGAAATACTTCAAAAATGTTATTAAGAAAATTGCTCCACATCCTGTACCTTGAACTCTAGCTCCATGCCGGTGACGTGCTCGCCGCTCTCCACCTGGGCCAGCTTCTGGATGTAGGAGTAGAGGCTGCGGGCTGCCACTTCAGTGTTGCCGCAGGCCACTGCCTCCAGCAACGCATCGTGAATGAAGCTGTACTGGTCCTCTGTCTGCACCATGTAGTTCCGCTGTGAGCGCATCAGCGTCACATGGCCGTAAATGTCCACCGTCTTCTCGTGCTTGATCCTCTCAAGCATGGCGTCGATGACGATGAAGCAACCTGTCCGGCCGACGCCCGCACTAAAGAGAAAGAAGAGAAGGAGACAGAAGTCAAAAACTGTGAGAGGTTTGATTATTAGAAATAAATGTCTCCCCTGGTCTCAATACTGAGGTTGCTGTGGCTTAGAATATTTCTTTTCTTAATACTAAGTGCTTGTCACATTTGTGTTGAAGGACAATTAACAGCAATCTGTGGTAAATATTTAAACATGAGGTGATTCTGTGTGTCCAGTAACACTTACGGATTTGTTGGAATTACATTTTTAATAATTGAGTAGGAGAGGAAAAACAGAGATATGATAGCTCGAGAGAGAAATGCAGAAACAACTAACAATGACAGACAGAACAACAAGAGGACAGTGATGGAGACTGAGCGAAGCAGGCTGTCAAATTTCAGTTTTTATTGTGCAGTGCTTTGGACTTGCTGAAGTCTTCTTATCTTGACAAAAAAGGAAGGTTTCAATTTGAATAAGCCATTTGAGAAATATCGCTTGTAAAAAGGAGGACGGGCTAAGGAGCAAAAAGGGAGAAGAGAGAAAGATGGGTAGGGATTACTGCGAGGCTTTTCACAGAGAGGGAAAAAAAGAGAGCGAGGTGGAGAGAATAAAATCACAGAAAGAAAGACATGCCTTAAAAGGGAAGATGATGGGACCAATGGCAAAAAAGAAAAGATGGAGGTCGGGTAAGAAAGAGAGCATGTGTTTGTATAATGTGGGTTATGTAATATATAATAGCAGTTACACAGGAGCTCTGCTATTCTCTTTGCTCATGGGCATATACATACACACACTATGGGCATGGACACAAATGTTAAAAAAAAGAGCACCTCTTCCATATGTTAGTTTTTGTTTTTGCTCCAAGGTCACACAAGAGAAGCACTGATCTGACCACAGAGGCACATAAAACTGCCCCGAACATCTCAGTTACATAAAACTTTAAAAATAGAGCATTTTGGGTTTCAGAGCAGTAAAGAGTATTTTGAAGAAACTCTGACAACAAAACGCTGCTGCTGACCTGCAGTGGGCGATGATGGGTCCAGCGTCAGGCGGGTTACAGGTCTTCACCCTGCGGAGGAAGGCCAGGAATGGGGTGGGGTACTCTGGCACGCCATGGTCAGGCCACGCCGTGAACTGGAACTGACGAACCTCCCGCTTCTCACTAGAGCCATTCTGGAAGAAACAGTGAGGTGGGTTGGAAATGGAGGAGAATTGCTTTTTTTTGTTTGTTTTTTGGAAAGACCAACCAAATGGTTTCATGTGTGTCAAACAAAAGTAAAAAAAAATGAAGCGGGAGCTGCAACTTGAAACATGGCAGAGATTTTCTTCAGGCATCTTCTCCTAATATTATTATTGTATTATTATTATTACTATCTTTAAAAGAAAGTTGTCTTAAACCTTCACATCATCTGCATAGATGAACAAATTCTCATGTTAAGACAGACAGATGTTTCGGCTGTGTAACTGATACACATGCCTATTAATAAGCTTGACAGGGTTGTGTAGTTGGATAAAAATCAAAGTTGTGTGTTTAGCAATAAGTTGCTTACGTACAGTATATGGTTTAGATCATTCATGTTAAATGAGAGTTAATCAGTGATGCTGTAGTCAGACGAAAACACTCTATATGATTACTACTAAAGGGTTCAATGAGAAAAAGGGGTTTAATAGATTTTTGGTGCTGTATTGCTTAACAGGATGTAATCTTTCAATGGGAAACTCTTTCACACACATATATAGAGCTGATCAGGTGGACTCATCATAATATAATATTTACAGCTATCACATCTCCATGCTCTAATGTTACTGCTGCACGGAACGTCTGCAGATACATGCAACAAACACCCACGTTACATAGCCGTCTGTCAGCTCCTGCCTCCAACTCTACTCTTGATGCATCAAAGACACGAGCTGGCATCCAGAGGAAGATTTTTGAGAAGGATAAAAAAGAGAGGGAAGAAAAAAATCTTGCATCTTTCTGTCCTCTCTCCTCTCTTTCCTCTCAAGATCCTCTAATGGAGGTACTGTTTGCATTTCAATGCAGTGTTTCTGCTTTCCCTGACAGAGGGATTTTTTTTTCCCTTGCTGAATAAATGAATAAATGAGTGTGGTAATTAAAAGCAAACTGACCTAAATCTTATTTTCCTGTTTTTTGGACATTCCCTGTTTTTTGCAGATGAAACAAGCTGCACGGGCGTGATTGGTGTTTGGCTGCTGGTTTTTCTTTATATTCCAATCTTTTTGTTTAGGAATTATCAGCAGACACAATTCTGCATCACTGCAGGACATGCATACATATGGATAGGTATCACAGTGGCTGTTTTGGAGACCCACTTTGTGTACGTGTGTGTGTGTGTGTGTGTGTATTTGTCTGTCTACTGCCAGCTTTCCCCGACCATACACTTCACACAAATCCAACAATATTTTTTTTTTCTCAGAGATATAAAGTAAAAACAGCTCAGTGAGAAATCACAGCAGCGGCTGCAGTTACAGGGAGGAGGGAGGGAGACAGATAGAAAGAGAATCTTATGGGTTGGTTTGATGGTGGCTGAGAACGGCAGAATGTAAATGGCCTGGAATGTCAACCAGCGAGCTTTAAAGCAACGTGGCTGGTGATAGCTTGTTATCTTTACCATCACTGGTTTGCTCTGCTGCTCATTGTTCTGCTGACACTTCAGCTTTAACGGCAGCTGTGACTTCCATGTGGTGCTATCTGGTTAAGGGGAAAATTTTGGAAATGTCTAATCTTTAAAATGACAGCTTCTCTGCTTTATGTTCTCTCACAGATTTGGTTGTGTTTGCATGACCACATAGTGTGTGAGAATGTAACTGACAGTGCTTATGTTTGTCTTTTTTCTTTTTTTGTGTCGCTGTGTGAGTGTCTATATGTAAATGCACTTTAATGTGTGTACTTCAGGTCTTCAGGGGTGCATCTGTGTATGGCATCATATTAATGCGTATGTCTCAAGGTACCTGAACATATGTATTAAGGTTTTGTTTGTGTGTTTGTGTGTATCGTTCACTATGTGTTTATGTATGAGGGTGCACATGAGCTTGCAATACAAACCCTCCACCTTAAGAATGTTTTCTTTTGTGAGGAGACTCCGTTTCTGCCTTTGCGACTCAGTGTTAAAATGTGTGTGTGTGTGTGTGTGTGTGTGCGTAAATGAGGATGAGAGCAATGTGCCATTTATGTATATTGAGTTTCTCTTCTGCTCACTTTACCTAAGTGGTCCAATTTGGCAGATGCACATAAACAGATGATCTATTGAGAAGAGAGAGAGAGAGCTGAACAAGGTAGAAGAGGAGGACTGGAAGGACAATGAAGACGAAGGGTTTTATATCTTCACATCACACGGGGAAACACAGGAAACAGTTTGAGCTCTGTTTTCTGTTCTGTTGCCAAGGTAAAATTTGAGTCTATTTTTACAAGGTTTGTCTCATGAATTCACCCTCTGTTTACTTGACAGACATCAAATGGGGATGTTGTTATATATGGATATTTAACTTGATAATTAATATAATGGCTGTTTTTATTTACAAAGAAAAGATGTTGACACTGGTAGTGTTCATGTGTGCGTGTGTGTTACTATGAGTGTAGCAGAGAGAGAGAGAGAGAGAGAGAGAGAGAGAGATTAATTCTCCTACCTTGTGCAATGAGAAAGTGCGCACACAGAAAGTGGCCAATTCTATGGTGTCCAGTAGAGTCACTTGGGTCATACCATAGGTTTCCGTGCCACGACTGGGCCAGTACTGGTCACACTTAATCTGAAAGTGAACACACAAAGACAGACAGAGGCATCAGTTGCACGATCACAATCACAGTCTATTTAAAAAATACCTCTACTGATGAATAAAGTTATACACACACATATGGGGGAGAGGAGAAAATCTTAAATCATGCTTTTGTTAGAGCACAACTCACACAGCAAGCCCCCCTGTGGATTAAAACACCAGGCGTTGTTAACAGAAACAATAGGGTGGCTTCTTCAAGTCTGAGAAACAACACTGCGTAGACTGAGCAGATGTGACCAGACTGTCACAGCAACTCCATTCTTAAAGCTTAACTTCAGCAACATTTCACAAATCCTGCCTGCATCCTTCCCTAAATCTTTTTTATCTGACAAAATCAAATCCTGATTAAATGTAACCATTTTCAGATCCTCATATGAAATAACATCTCTTATCCCAAATCTTTAAGTAGGAGTAAAATGCCACTTTATTGAAAACAAATAAAACAAAAATGACAAACAACAAAAAAAAAAGAAAAACCCACCAAATCCTGGACAAAAAACTCATTTTGACTCCAAGTTTTTAGTTGTTTTTTTTTTTTGTCCAGTGGTTCTGCAGTATATCTGAAAAAACAACCACCAGTTCCTCCCAGCCCTGCCCTGTCAGCCAACTTAATAAAGATTCATTCAATATGGGGTGTGACGGGCCAGCGGACATCAGATGAGATGTGACAGCTAGTGAGGGAGATGCGCCGCTCTCCAGCTTTCTCTTCCATTTCCTGCTCGGGCTGACACTCAAGTTCTACCCCGCCGCTAATCTTGATCGCGTTTGACAGGAGTGGAACGCGCAAGTCAGTATGGACGATAGGTAAACAATTGAAAAGGGATAGAGGGAGGGAAAATAAGTGGAGACACCTGGGGTGAGCGAGCCTGATGTTGACACAGTTTGGAGTTGACAGAATGAAGCATCGCAGTTGGCTTTTAGACATTTAGACAAGTCCACTTCTTGATAAGAAAGAATACAAACTTTACAGATCCGTCCTAAGGGTACACTCACACAATTCTCCTTTATTTTATTTCTTTTTTTTGTAGAGCTCACCTGCATTTTCAGCTCATAATTTAGAAAAATGGGTCATACGACAGGCACTTTGTTTACGTAATGACTAGCTGTCACCATGAGCAAACAGAGCTGCTATACCACTGTCAAACACTTAAAGAGACTTCCTTAAAAAGAATCAATGCCCTTTTTCGGCCGATTCACCATGATCACCGGAACAGCTGCCGATTTTTCAAGTACATTTTCTGTTTTTAAAGCTTATAGTTTGCGGTTGTGGAGTTGCTGCTGCTGCTGTTGATTTCTTATTGTGAATCCTTCTCTGTTCTTTGCTCAGTTTGGTTGGTTGACAAAAACAAGAAAGTGTGAATATATTAAAAAAAAAAAAAAGTTGGACTGTTTGTAACTACGGAAATCGTTCCTTCACGTCACAAGGATGCCAGACTGAGCGCTTTCCAAAAAAAATATGCTTCCTGCACACCTTGTGGCCATGTCGCGAGGAAATAAATATATAAAAAGAAACGAAAAAAACAAAAAAAAAAGTGGACTAGTGTGATCACACTCTGACATCTCATTTCTTCCTTCTGTAACTAAGCCACTGTGCTCTCCATGCACTTTTTCCTCTAACTTCCACTACCAACAGATGGTTGTGGGAGGCACTGGTCACAAGTACTGCAAAAAGTCCATAGCACTCTGTCGCTTGAAATGTAATTTTAGCTTCCTGCAATGTGCACTCTGAGCACTAAAAACTTGCTAAGCTCTCAGCACTGTAGGGAACATGCAACAGCTTGTCGTTTCCACTGCAAATAAGGAGAGAAAACAGAGCAAAGTCTGTGAAGATATTCCCAATAGACGTGCAGCCTGACTTATCAGATGTGCACAGGTAGACCCTCTTTGAGTTAACTCTGCTTATCAGGCTCCCCTGCTGCTTTCGCCACTTCATTCACATTTCTACACTTCTCTGAGAGCAATCCATCTCAAGATAATGATATCTAATTACCTTCCAATGAGGTTCAGGTGTGGGGCTGGGGAATAACTGTAAAGCTGTGCCATTTTTAGCAGCAGCTTTTTGCACATAATCTTGTAAACCAATGATTTGATATTAGGATTCGTTTAAGAAAAACAATATTTTAAAGTGGTAAAAGCAGTTCCTGCCTGACACCGGTTGAAAAACAGTTTGAGCAGACTTACCCGTGACTTCTCTTCCAGTCGAGTCATCATGACCACAGTGGCTGCTCTCTGCTCCCACACCATCCTCCAGAAGTCCCCAAACGTCTCCGGTAAAGGACCCTGGGTGGCGATGTATGCATTCTGCTTCCTGTAGCCATCAATGTAGTTGGCGTTGATGTAGTCGCTACCCGTGATACCTACATGCCCCCAGAAAAGAGATGAAACATTATGGTTTTGATGGCTTTTTTCTCTTTCTTTTCCTCTTTGGCTTTTAATCTCTCTGACCGTTTTATTATTTCACTTTACTCATTATTTGCACCCTTTTGTTTTGTGCCATCTGCCTTGATAATTCCCAGTTTTCACACAAACTAACCCTGTTTTCCAATCAATGAAGGTGTAAAGATTCTCGACTGGAAAACAACTAAATTACTTACGTAATGAGTTCTCACACCTCTTATTGTCGAAACAAGTGTAAACTGGCTGAGATCGGTGAAGATGTTGAAATTGTCCAGAGAGAAGTGGCAGTGTCTTAAGATATTTTCATGTCAGCTTTTTGGATGTGAACATATTCTAGGTTTTAATCTTGTCCAGTAGATTTAGTGCTTCTTTTGAGAACAAAGATTACAAGATCACAATAGATGTTAAAACACTTGTCAAAGCCTTTCTCCCCCTTTTGCTACCGTACAGCTGAAGCACGCTCCGTTTAAGTGGATTCAAATGCAGCGACTGCCTCATTGTCACAACTCTCTGTACGGCTCTTTTATCATATTCTTTTTCTACGTCTGTGGTTCTGCCTTGAATTTCTGTAGATATGGTGCACTAGCCTAAATCTGATTTACCACCACCAAGGATGGATGGTGCTTAAAGATGGGAAATAGCCAGGAGTAAATCAGCCACTCAGCCACCAAGACCGGGAGGTAGATTCAGCTACCATCCCTCTCAGTCTGCCACCATGCTCTGTTGCACACCGGTCCCACTAAATCTCGCTTTAGGGCTCCACTCCACATTGCTGGGTAGACGAATGTTTACTGCCAACATTTCAATGCAAAGATGTTGTACAAAGCACGTGTAAGCTCTGCTTCCACTGACTGCATGTAACTATTTAAGTATTCCATTACATCCTTTAGTGTGTCTGCAGTAGCAACAGAACACCTCAAAGCTAAATTATGTCGTTTACTGCAAGACTTCACCGAGATTGCACAGGATACCACAGTTACAAAGTTGTTTAACCATGAAACAAGCCTCTAGTCTCATCATGCACGGTGCACAACAGTCACCAAACTTGAATCTGAGAGAACTCTGGATGTTGTGTCGGTGCTGCATCCAAAAAGTCAAGGTGTCCTTGAGCTTGGTACAGAATTGCTACAGGCTCAGTGATATTAAATTGTCCAAGAAAAAAAGAACCAGCATGTTGTAAAAGCAAACAATACGCGATAACATTACGTCTAACAGTGAGCATCTGATAATGATAAGACACAACATCACCCATCATCCTCATTTAACCAATTTCCACAATACTGTCAGCTGAAAAGAGACTCCGGCGTGGCGGCATCTGTGTCGGAGAGTCACGTCTCTTTGACTGACATCTCCTCACTCGAGCGACAAACAATGAAACACTCGACTGGGCTAATTTAAGAGAGAAGACGCGGTGAGGACAATAACCAGGGTTGAGAGGAAGAGTAAGACAGAGAAAGAAGGGGTGGGGTGGGGTGGGGTGGGGGTGGGGGGGGTCGAGCTGAAGAGAGAGGAAGAGAGAGAAAGAGAGTAAGAGAGGGAGAGAGAGAGTTAAAAAGAAAATAGAAGACAGGAAAAAAAGAACACGAACAAAAGAAAAAGAAAGGCAAATGTCATTAAAACGGATACCACGTTGCACAATCCGACTGTGGTGCCTTGGCTTTAGTCATAGCTAAGTGAACAGAGAATGGCGGCGTGCATGAATTGTTCTACTGCTGCGACTAATGGCAAAACCACTGCAGTGTAAAATAGAAATTTCAGACTTGATTAATTTATGTATTTATGGACGAGGCATTTTTTTTTTTTTTTCCCTGGGATAATTTTGTTATGCATGTTGTTGCACCCTCAAATTGGCCTGACTATTGCGAGATGTTGAAATCCAGTCGGAGCAGTTAGCTCACACTAAAAGAGAGTACTGTGGAGAAAGGAGTTTGGCACTACTGTGAGGATTCGGGGGAGCTCTTGTGGTGATGCAATGCCAGAACAATGTCAGCGGTGAAGGGTGACTACCTCTGACAATGTCCCTTGAGATTTAGGAGTGAGAGAAAGAGTTTTTCTGGCTCTCAGATTCTCAGTACTGTGTCTGTGGGTAGTTAAAGGGGAGTCATGAGAGCAGAGGCAGATCTGATGAGACAAATGGGACGGTGAAAACACTGGTTAAATTCCTGGGTCACTTTGCCTGAGTGCCGAGTCCAAAAGATGAGCTGATACAAGTCCTCATCCAACCCCCCCCCCCCCCAAAAAATATCATGATTCCTTAGCTGCTCGTGACCAGGTTGAGCTAAAACAAGTCCTCTGCTTAGCCGCCAACAAAACTTTTTTTTTTGTTTTTTCTATAAATTCACTGGATGATGCTGAACTGAATCTGAACTTCAGTTACTATGAATTTTTTCACTCATGTTTTATTCTATTTAGTGTCATGCTACTGTTTTGACTCAAAGCAATACTTGTGCAATCCAGCCCAGTGTAGTGTTTATACTCCTTCTCTTCTCTTTTTTTATTCTTTCCTGATACAGTACACACTCAGCTGAAAACCTGTCGACTCTAATTTATACAGTACAGTAAAAACACAGCATTTTATGGTCTTCTTTGTATTTAATGCATTCTATTACACACTGCTGTGCACTATTCTACTTTGGTTTTCATTGTCTAATCCCATCTGGTCTACTATATGTCTATCCAGTACAAATTCTGTAATTACTTAAAATGACTCTGTAATTATGAGGATTTCCCAAATGATGTGCAATGAGCTGAGCTCATCTCTGAGTTGGTGTGGATGCAGAGTGTGAGGGTGTGGGTGAGTCTTACCCTCGATGGGAGCCAGGATAACGCGGGAGTGGTCGTAGGCGATGACGTTGGCGTATCGATTTTTGGGCTTGTTCACCTCCAGGTTGGAGTGTTCCCAGGTGAACTGCTGGCCTGGATCAATAGACTGATGGGGTGGGGGGTGGGGGGGGATCAGAAATCACAAAGGAGAAATCAGAGGAGCTAAGCAATAACAATAAAACCTGAATGTTATCAAAGAAAGAAGAGAGAAAGGGAAAGGGGCAGAACATGGTATCGTGAAAATCGGCCTGCTGCCCGCTTTAAACACTCCCAGCAGCTGCACGCAGCACTTTATCAAGATCATTAATGTAGCTGACATAAAAAAGAATATTGATGAAGGCGACGGCTCTCCCCCCTTGAGGGGAGGGCGTGGAGTGAGGCCTGACACTCGGGTGAAAGACAAATTCAGCCGCCTCTTTATATAAAACAATTCCACATAAATATTCTGTTCCCTTGTCAGGATAATTAAGTATTCCATTACGAGCCGTTGTTTGCTTTCAGGCGTCTGGTGCTCTGTCGCTGTGTGGATGGAGGCTCGAAGGATATTTGTATTAGAGGCTTTAGCACGTAGGGTGGGGGATCTTAAGAAGGAGGCTGATGCTGAATGAAGTCCAACTGGAAACCGGATCTAATAATATCCATGTGATCATCACAGCAATCAGAGCCTCCTTCTGTTTTAGCCTCTTTTCACAGTTTTTTTTCCCCCTTTTCTTTCTGGTCTCTAATCTCTTTTCCTCTCCCTTTATTCCCGTCTTCCTTATCTGCATCATTACATCTTCAAAGTTACCCACTTTTTTTTTATACACAATTCTTCTCCCCATTATCTCTTCCTCCATCTCCCATCTCCTCTCTGATGTTTACACTCCCTCTCTAGCGGTCACCCCCCTACTATTTTTCCTTTCTGCCTAAATTACCTTAAGGCTGACTATGTGTGTGTATAAGTGTGTGTGTGTGTGTGTGTATAAAGATTGGGGTCACTTCCCTGAAACATCACTTAATTCAAATATTGAAAAACCACATCTGTGCAGTGCAAACTTCATTTAATTTGGAGGAATTTTTTAAAAAATCGCTTGAATAATTACTGAAATTTTGCAACAACTACTGTAGATTTTCTTTCTTCTCCTTATGATCCGTGGTGACATGTTTGAAAATGAATGACAGCTCCTGTCAGGGAGGCAGGCTTTGTACGAAATGGCTGCTCACAGCCTGACAGGAGAGATAGATAGCGAACTCAACGGCTTCGGCATCGTCAGGTAAAACTGCGGCTCCCTTTTCATGGCTGTTTGTACGTCAGATCATCTTCTCTTCATCTCCCCTCCCCAGCTGAGATGCCCTGCTCGCTCTCTCTACTCACTGAATCTTCATCATTAAGCAAGCTTCCCCACCTCATCTCTCTCTCTCTCTCTCTCTGTTCTCCTCTCTTCCCCTCTTTCCTTCCATTTCTCCTCCTCCTCCCTCACATCCCGCCTGGCTAAAAACCAATCAGTCAAAGCCCCGTAGAGCTGCGCTTGGCAAGCCAGGGCGCCCGGACGAGCAGCCATTCATCAAGAAAATAACAAAATTAAAATTACACTTCTCTATTTAATTTGGTCATTTATTTTTCCTAGGGGGTGGCTGTGGGAAGGGGCAGGGGGGGACAGAGAGTGAATGAAGAAGACAGAGCTGGAGAAGAGACGAGCGGGCGGTTTAATGCTCCCTCTAAGCCAAGTAATTAGAAGTTGTAGTTGTAGCAAAGTGTCAACTTTGGCATCACGTCTCTCATCCCTCTTCCCCGCGAATGGAACAAGCTTGTCCATTTGGTACACAGCCCGGATGTGGATTTATGAATAATAGATACCAAAGAAATACTGGATCGCTATGAGAAGTCATTATCCGCCAGCATTCACCGGCAGGCATGATGACAGCAATCTATGCCGGTGTACCTGCTTCCTACATTATACAGGCGTGCAGTGAGGCGACAGGCACAGTGATTTAGGGACGGCGAGGAGGGGATATTGCTTGTATGCAAACGAGAGCTGATTCAGCAGTCCTGATTTCTAATCAACTCTGGTGTCATTTATAACCACCACGGTCTCAGAGCTCAGACAGCTCAGTTACCCCTCCCACACACACACACACACACACACTCACACACACTATGTTAAAGCCCGACTGCCAGTGTGCTTCCTCCAAAAACACATTATTAGAGCTCTGAACACAGCAGACTATATCATTTTGGAAGATAGAACATCTTCACTGTTTGGTGTGTGTGTGAGGAGTTTAGAAGCAGTTATTTATCCCCTTATTGAGTCACTGGAATTATTATGTTTCCTTTCAGTAAATGTTTAAGATGGTTGCAGCTTCTGGTCCACAATTTCGATGAAAGTAAAAACATTTTATTTGTCAAATAGATTTCATTTTTAAAAGCCCCCGAGTTTTAAATGTACATACATTTTTCTTAGTGTAATGGGCATATTCAGCGGTGTTAGTAAGTGGACTCATTTTGGATTTCACTAAAGGACGTGTTTTATTTTGCAGCACCAATATTCACTTCTCTTTTTTTCCTTACCCATGTTTCTCAGTGTAGAACTGGATGCACATTCTTTTATTCAGCTAACAATCTGAGTAAATCACATTGGGGGGTTCAAAAGTTGCAACAACCCGCAAAGGGAAATTTGATATAATTAAAAATGACAACCATCCTGCATTGCCAGGCTGAGGCTGCCAATATATTTGTTTCTTAGGGAAAAAAAAGACAGACAACAATTGATACTTCATAATAGCACAAACAATGCCAGCTACAGTCGACAAATGGAAAAACGAACAAGAGAAGGAAGCGTCTCTCTGGGGGAAAGCAGGGACTCTTGTGTCCACTTCCAATGACAGAAATCAATACTCAGAGGAATCTTTGACCTTTGAACCTTTGGCCCACTCACCTCATATTCCTGGGAGAGCTTGAGATTGTCGTTAGCCTTGAGGAGTTCGGTGTGTTCGGCCAACTCTGAGATTGGGATGGGAGGGTGATTCATCATACCTGCTCGCCAAAGAACGAGAGAGAGAGAAATTCCACACAGGAGGAGAGAAAAGAAAGATCATTAAGTTTATAACTCAGAAAAAAAAAATAATCACACAACACTTTTTTTTTTTATGGATGAGGACTTGTTGCTAACATCACAATGGACATTTGGGGTTTGAGTGGTGAGGAAGCTTGTGCAGAACATGGTGAATGTCATACATGGAAAAAACAATGGGTTGATTGGTGATGTTATAGGCACTTGATTGGACCAGGCCAGAGCTCAGACACAGCTTTGCTGATGGATTATTTGCCACAGAAGCTAGTAGCATAAACCCCCCCCAGAGCAAATTAGGTTAATTCCCTGGGTGGGTCATGACAGATAGACGGACCAACAGGACCAATGTTGCTAAGTAGATCCAGGAAAAAACACTGACCAAGTGTATCTCAAACCTTTGGTGGTGTTGATAATTCAAATATCTTGGAAAAGGGTAAAAAAAAAATGACAAGATGAAAAAAATGGAAGGTTTTGATGGTTGAATCACACGGCCCTTTTTACTCTCTGAATCAATGGGACGCCTATGTCGACAAAAGTCCCTTGTACTTGTCAGTGAAGATAATCAAAAGTAACATTTACTTTCAGCATGTCTGTTATCAACACATGAGAGGAGAATTCAGTAGCGGAGCAGCAGATTGGTGGGAAATAAAACAACTCTAATTGAAATACATCTTTAGAAATGATTTTACTTGAGGCAAATAAAAAAAAATATTCAAGTTGACTTGGTTACTTCTCATAAAGTGCACTACATGTAGTAATTATTTCTTTTTACATGTAAACTATATTACTGTAAGCACCACCCTAAATATAAAAGAAGGATGAGAGAGAAGCTATGAAACACACTTCTCAATCTGGATCAGACCTGAACCGTCCCACAGGGCTGCTTCTCCTCTATCTGGGATCTATAACGCTCTTGTTATGCTGTGCTGTTAGCATGGTGACAGTTCTGATTCTTCTGACCTCTATAAAAAAAAGGTACTTATTCAAGAATGGCGCCCTGACCTGGAGGCTCATGGGAAGGAGGGAGGTGGGGAGGGGAATGTGGAGGTTTAGGAGTGTGAGTAATGCTGAGTGACACAGTGAGCTGCTCCATTCCAGCCAGCCGGTACAAAGCAAGCAAGCTGCTGTTTCTGCCTTTTCCTCTATCTGCTGGTTTTTATCATCCTACCGAACGTTAGCTCTGAGATGAAGCCCCTTACCAAAAATCACCAAAAATAAAAACAATTCTCAGTTGCAGGTCCAATATGTTTTCCTGTAAAATCCCCCTGCTGTTTATCCACAGGAATTCCCAGAACGAACTAGCTTTTCAATTGTGAGATTTCTTTCTTTTTTGCTTTTTTGCTTTTCCCCACATTCACTGAATTCTATGTTGCTGCTGCTACAATATTATCAGCAGCACTGCTGTGCACTCCAGTCGCTAATCCATTTACAAATATAATGCTAAGGCCATGTCATGGAATATAAAGGAGCCATACATTGTGGCTGTGTCCCCCGCATGCGGACAGCCAAGACTTAAGGCTTTTATATTTTAAGTACGAGGTCTCTTTTCCTGCGGAGTGAAGAGGTCAAAAGTCGACAAATTGTTGAAATCTCTTCACACACACACACAAAAAAGTTACAGAGGCTTAATTGAGCGTGCAAATCGGCATAATCACATTAACCATCCTTAATTTTCCTTTCCTCACAATGCTCAATATCCCCCCCAATGTCAAGGGGGTCACTGGTGTTTGGGCTGCTTTGTGCTTAAGAGAGGGAGACCGACTCTTTGTACTGACAGTCTTCATTAGTAATGGTAATTTATTTTACACTGAGAGAGAAATGCAGCAGCGTCAATTACATGAAGATTAACAAAGATTACAATGCATATATGAGACAAATGAGGAGATGACACTGGATGCCGTGACATCCTCTGGAAAATGAATGGACACACTGCGTTAACAGCCTACTTACAAGGGTTGCGCAACAAACACCCATGCCCTTCTGAACGGATCATTTAAATGATGTTTGATGATGATGATTACTTTTAATATTTGATGAGTTACTTCTGTTCAGTTTCTAAGACCAATGTTAAATTTCTATTTCTTCACAGCATTTTAAAATAAAACCCAAACCAAAGCGTTCTAAGATGAGAGGAAAATTGTCATTATAACAGTGTATCAGGACAAAGCTGTGTATTTATTTAGTCATACTCCCTAACAAAGTCTGCGGATCGCAGCAGCAGCACCACTTGAGAATGAGACGTAGTTATTAATCACTCCTGTTGCGGGGATTAATTGAGATGAGCATCAAGGAAAAAGAGAAAATATTGAAAATTTAATTTGGTTGTCAGTTTACCTGCATCAAACTCAAAGGGAAAGCGTATCAGAAGCTGTGAGAGAAATAAGTAAATGTGTATGTAAATGAGGGGCCCTCACTTCTCCTTGAGAGAACAAGAGAGGGGAGATCAAAGAATGTTTGTGTTGCGTGTGTGAGTGTATGAGTGTGTGAGAGAGTGTGTGTCTGGTTGTGTAGTTCGCTCTGTGTGTATATGTGAGTGTGTGTGTGTGAGTTAGGAACTCAAACTTCATCAGGTTCTTTCAGTTTGTGTTTACTGGCCACATTTCAGTCTGCATTAAAAAGCCGCTACAGCTGGAGAGGACATATCAGGCCAAAATGTTTACATATATAAAGCAAGGTACTCTGCCAGTGGGGTAGACTGAAGGTTATACACACCACTGTTTGTTTATTTCCTCAAACTTTGGTCGAAATCTTTGGGAAACTTGTATGAAAACAATCTGAATACTTAAAAATGCAAATCCATTATTTTACCTTTATCCCACTCTTCCCTGGGCTACCCCCAACGAAAAAAATGAAGCGCTCGTGTTTGCTTAGATGGATAAACCAATCTGTTTGTGCTGTTTGTCTATATTTCTCTCTCAGTGTACTTTTTCAGTCTCACCCCTTTTCTTTCTTCTCAAGACAAATGAGTCGATGGCGCCTGATTTGTTTTTTTGTTTTTTTAAAAAAATTCATTTAGTCATTTAAAGATTGAACAGCACACTGCTGTGTTTATCCAAGAAAAGATTCACTTCAAGAACTCGTCTTGACCGTGACCTGTACTTGAGCAAAGCCACTCAAGGGCAAATCGTTGTTATCCCCCCCCCCCGCCCCATACACCACAGCTCTCATCTTTCTGCTCGACGCATCCTACAGCTTTTTCCTGTCCGCGCAGGGATCTGTCCGTTTTGCTCACCGCAATCATTAATGTGATCAATGAACACAGAAAACAAACTAGCGCCTAATTACACATTTCCAATCTCTCGATCCGCGCTGGATACGCCTGAGAAATATAATGATTCTTTTCGATAAGCCAGAGCAGTCTCTCACCAAAAGCTTGTTTATGATGTTGTGTATTTCCATATAAAAGGGAAGAAGTCTGTCTGTGGGTAAGCAAAGAAAATAAAGGAGGAAAAAAAAAAACAGAGGGAAAAGGAAAACCAGAAACTCTGCTTTTTCTCTCTCGCATGCTCCTTTTTTGCGGGGAGCAGGGAGAGGGGGTGATCAAATGTCGAGCCATTGTTTGCCACGGCTTTAATTAATTCTGCTCGTTATCTCTGAGCACAGAAAAGACCCTGTTACTTCAGAGTGGAAATGGAGCAGTGGTGGTGGTGGTGAAGGAGAAGGAGGAGGAAGAAGTGGGAACAACAACAAGGAGGTGAGGAAGAGAAAGTGGGATAACAGAGACTGTATTCCTGTATAAGAAAAAAAAAACAAAAAAAACAACAACAACGTCTCAACCATCTCTACAACAGCAGAAGTGATCGCACAGGTTATTAATGCAAGGTGGATTAATGCACAGCCAAGAGCCCGGGTGAACACAGTGACTGACATCCAATTAAAGAAAAAGACATAACAGGCCAGTAAACCAATAGAAACCAACATTAAGTTCATTAGTGCTGAAATTTTGCTGCACAATGTGACAAAACAAACAAATGCAAATTATGTATTGGTAAATGGAGGCAAGCGGTGCTAGAAAAATAAAAAAAAAGATAAAGAAAGCTGGTACGCAAATGCTAAAAGCATAAAGACTAACTTTCATAGTCAAAATCTGCTTCACTCTGAGGACTGCTTAGACCAGAATCTGTAAAGAACAGCAAACATGGGGGAAATGGTTCAAAAGGCTGAAATGCAACAGAAAAAATATGTAAAATGTAAAAATGAAAACTTAAAACGTGCAAAATGATAAAAGGCCAGGAATAAAACACACACACACACACACACACACACAAAAAAAGCAATAGTTCATATCTTTTTTACACAACAGTTTAGCATCAGTGAACTCGGGGTCCTTCTCACAGTGGCCTGACTGACAGATTTCAGACCAGACTGCCACACACACACACATGGAAAAAGTAGGGCAAACATTATCAGATCAGCACAGCGACAGTCCTCCTCAGGAGCAGACTGGTTAGCCATGGGCGTCAGATGCCCCAGCTGAGAAAAACCCTTCTGCCAAGCCCCATATCAATGGTCATAGAGATAAGGGATAAGAAAATTGATTTGAAAGAGACAGAAAAGTAAAAAGTAAAAAAAAACAACAAAAAAAAAACCAGCTTATGTTTCCAGGTTAAAACTAGCTCTGAAAGTTTTCTTTGTTTGCAGCTTGGTGCTGAGACACCGAAAGAGAGAGGGGTGTAGAAAAACGTCCACATTCTTTGCTGACAGCGGTGGAGCCGGGGCTGATGGGAGTCAGAGCTCTGCGCATTGTGCTGATGGTTCAAAGTCTTATCTGCTCCAGAGAGAAGGTCCACTGAGGCTGCAGCCGGAAACTATGTGCGGGTAGACTCGGGTCTCCTCGACTGTTCAAGCAGAAAGGAGCCATCTGCGACAACATTCACCGGACATGTGGCTAAGAGACGCAGTTTGATGAGATGCTGCCAACCTGCCCATCAAGTGAAGGGAAATAAATTTTTACCAGGGCTGAAAAGCTGAAATCAGATCAACAGGGTCGCTGAGGGATAAGAAAGGATCACATCACCCCGAGACGGCAACTTTGATCCAGAGAAAAACAGATATTTTGTTCCACAGCATGTATGAGAAGTGAGAAATGGAAGGCGAGGAAATGTGACCTATGGGTGAAATGAGAACAGAAGTTTGTCTTCTTAAAGATACTTTTTGTTCTTTTCCGAAAAAGTTTGGTCCCAAAAACAAAAGAACACTTCCTGTGTTATTGTAAAAAAAGGTTTGGGAGCCAAAAGGAGATCTATTAGTATTGTTTTCTTTTAAGAGAAAAAACTGACATGATTAGTCAATCAGTGCTGAGCTAAATCGTGCTAATCAAAAGTAGCTAAACTGAGCTCAGCTGGATTTACAAGTCCTGATCCTTACCTGCCTGACCTGCACCCGTCTCAGTGAGAGGACGTCAGGCCGGTGGCGCCAGATGAGCGCGGAGAGATGAAGACATCGACTTCCCCCTCTCCCTAATTGATTTGTGACAATGACTAATTAAACCGAGCGGGGGGTGCTCTGATCCACTGTCTCCAAACGTCATTCATCACAGCAGGGGTGGGGGGGGGGCGCTGCATGTCTGATTATGTTTACGTGTAAGCGTGTGTGCCGTGCATGTGTGCGTTTCCTTGGGAGCCACTCGTGAGGAGGAGGGCACGCTTGTTGCAGTCGTTGCTGTAATCTGGAGAAACAAGTAGGCTGCTGATGCATGCTAGCGATTGGCTGGTGTCCGCCAGTTTCGCAAGTGTGTGATGCTGTCTGCAAGAAAATGTTTGATTTTTTTTTTTTTTTACATGCTCCAATGTGGAAATCTTGTCTTCTGACAGAATTATGGGGGCGGGAAGCGCCATACACGATGCAGTATTGGAGGGGGGAGATAAAGAGAGACACAGATGGAGAAGGCATAAATAGAAAATATACCAGAGATATGCTGAAGTGTAAACCCGTAGTGAAACTCAGTCTACCTTCTTTTAACGTGCAGTTTTAGCTTCTATTTTTGCCTGAACAAAAATGATGTGAAATATATTAGTTGGCACGATTTTTTGGGGTTAAGATATTTTATCTTCAGTACTGGAAAGAGACGATACAGACAGAAAGAAAAGGGAAGAGAGAAACACTGAAAAAAAAAAAACTCCATGAGAGAATGGAGTGAGTACTTATAGCAAAGAGGGGGTGGCGGTGTGGGGGGGGCTTGGTTGAAGATAGACAGCAGATATCCACTGAGTCGTGCTGCTTCATTACTTTGGCCCCATTTGCCAATTAAACCCCAGGCACCAATGAAGATAATGACAAAACGAGCCACTGTGCACCCCAAGGAGTTATGGGATGTCACTGTGAGGCTGTCACATGACCTACAGGCTTTAAAGCACTAATGCACAAGAACACACATGTACACACTCTCCCCAAACGCATTAGCCAAGCTTAGCTTATAGGGGGAGCCTAATCAAAAACATATTTTTTTTGTTCCGCAGCACTAGGGGTCAGTGAGCACACATTGCCGATGTGGCATATGCTTCGCTGGATTGGAGAGGCCTTGGATAAGTGCAAAGGGAGTATGCTCATTTGAACAATGGTCGCTATTAGCTGTTGGGGATGTTCACAAATGCTCACCGGCCCACTTAATTGGGATAAAATGTCCATTCAAATTAAATTCCCTGGGTGCGGAGATAACAACATCGCCCAATCCTGCGGAACAACGGCAGGGTTGCTGAATGAGAAAGCCTGGCACATTTAAAGAGGGGGGTCTCAGCATGTATTGGTGAATATCATGTAAATAGAGAAAGATATTCTAACAAGTATTTCCATTATTTAAGTACAAGAGAAGGACAGTTAGGAGCATAATGGAGAGCACTGGAATTCAGGCAGCCATATAGCAGGGATGGACATTATAACCTTGTCATTTCAGAACAAGAGACGGCGCTCCGAATACCAAGCAAGATAACAAAGGAGACAATACATTGAACTTCCACATTTTTGTGCATAAGTGGGCTTGTGCGTCTCCTTTTATCCTTGTATCTCTTTTCTCTCATGTGAAGCAGACGCTTTTTTTTTCTTTTTTTTTTTCCAAGACACAAACTCAGGCGGCACAACTGGGCTCCCAAAGAAGCTGAAGAGATACGCTCCATTTTGAAATCTGAGCCTTTTGATGGAGCAGAGACTGGCTGCGGATGACAGATGGATGGCAGAGAGGCAGCTAGGCTAGGAGACAGAAAGCAAGAGGCGAAGAAAGGAAAAAGAAATGAGGGAACACACAGGAAAAAAAAAAGGTTGATGTGTTTATTCCGCCTCTGGAGGATTTTATCCTTTTCTGTCATTTGCTTGGACAGGTGAGAACACTACAGCTGAAATACAGTGCAGATTTCTCAAAACGCAGGTCTCAGTCTTCTGTCAAAAAAACTCCTTGTAGTCACGATAATCCATGATGCTTTGCCAGAGGTTACGGCTGGGACAGCAGAAAGATTTGTTTTAACTTTCTTTCACTTAAACCTCTAACCTGGCAGGAGGAGAGGTTTTCCAAAAAAACTACTCAACAAACAGGCTACTTGTACTTCATGAGAAACCGCGGCTCGAAATTAGGCAGTAAGCCAAATGCAACAATCAAACTCGGTTCCACCATGATTCAGACTAGTCACAACACACTGCAGGTGCCACCACGGCTCAGGAGGCTAAATAAGAGGAAGACAGACCAACAGACAGCAGGTCTTAAAAGAAGGCAGGAGGAAGAAGGAGAGGCCTTAGAGAATGAGTGTGTGATCGAAGGTGTTCTGTCGTTAACACCAGGCTTTAGCTCGGATGTAAGCGAGATGAAAAGTGAAACGAAAGAGGAAACAGGTAAAAAAAACCTTGGAGAACTTCAACAGAGGATTTGTTTGTATCACAGCAACATCAAGTCAAACATCCGATGCTGAACTGTTACATGGAAACATGGAAAACACATAAACATGGGTTGTTTGTATTAAGGCACATAATGTCCAACAGGATGATGTGAGAGCAGTTCATGGAAGCCATTTATGCTGCAGCATAAATTTAACTTGAAAGTTGCATCATTTGCAAATAGTTCATCTCTATGTAGGCTGTGTGAATGTGTCTGTCAAGGATACATTCTTCTGTTACTACACATGTGAGTTATCTGTCAATTAAAACACATTATTGCATATTCCTTTTTTCTCTTACATAAATTAAAACTTTTGATTTATAGGTTAGTGTAAAGAAGGAAGGTTGTCTGCAGGTTTGTGTCTTAATTTGCCCTCTGTAATATAATATAATATAGCAGTTGGCAAATATAAGCTTTTGACAGCCAATAACAGTATTTTTGGATTAGAGCTGTTGTTAATTAACACATGCCAAATTTTAAAAATTTACTTTCCATTTCAGTGGGTTCCAAAATTAAGGATTTTGAAGTTTCTGCAGAACTTTGCTCTTTGCATGGTGAAAAGCTTCCGAAATAGCTTTTAAGTCTGTAAAAGCCACCGAAACAGGGGACTCCATTTAGCAAAGTAAGGTAATGGATTACTGTGTGGGTAAGGGAGGCAGACTGAGGTCGGTTGGCACAAAGCTCCAACATCACTGTTTGCTTTTTGACCTGCACTCATCTGCTACGTTAAAACCTCTGAAGTCATAAACCTGTTGTGTTTTGGTAACATTTTAGTTTTATAGCATCAAAAGGAGAAGAGTGATCTGATGACAAGGCATATTATAGAAGTGTTAGATAGAGGTATATGGAACGTGTTCCCTCTGGTTGACATGAAGAGAAATCAGCTACATTTTCCTATGAGACTTGGAAGTCTGTGATGAGCAACAGTATTTGGCTGTCTTTATCATATCACAAATACTGATCAAATGTGTGTGGGGTTTCGTTGGCACACATGAGACTAAAAAAACATGCCAGACTACCCTGATACATTTTGTACACAATACACAAGACAGGACAGGCATGTATCCGAGCCTGTCTTTGTGTGTTTTTTCTGCTGATAAATTGCTAAAAATGTTTAGTTCATTACATTTAAGTACAAATAAAACAAAAAAAACAGACATTAAATGAAATGTTCAGACCGTTTTGGGGGCTTGTCGACACACATGCACAACATGACTGCATTAAAACATAATTTTATAACTGTGATCTTTACATCTGCTGCTGGATAGAACGTTCTACATCAGAATTATATGGCAAAGAGTGAAACGTTTGCTAACCAACCCCAGTCTCTGCTGCTTCGGCCTCTTTCCCCAATAAAACCTACAGATCAGCCTGATGTTGCGTTCACCGCTGTCTCTGCAGATAATGCAGACATTAGCACTCTACTAGGAACGATCTCAAATTGGAAATCCAATTGGGCCATTGAAATACAAGCGGTAGATGGCTTTTTAACAGGTTAGCTTATATCCATCAATCAGACATAGTTATCTGGAGGTTTAAATGAAGAACATTAAATTTTACCATCTTAGTAATCCACAGTCTCTTACAATAGAGAGCTACTTTTGTTTTAACTCATTCCTATATTTTTTGTCACAGAGGAACATTACGACTACATTGTAAAGCTGTGTACAGTTTGTTCAAAACCTCCAGACAGTCCCTGGTCAGCGCCGTGTTATATTGGCCTGTATTTGTAAAAAATAAATGAAAACAAGAACCATGTAAAATATTTAAGTTATTCTTAAGGCGGGTTCCTTTGCAAGTTTTATAAGCTGTCACACACACAGGTGGATGAGTACACTTCCTTCTTTACATCGTTTATATAATCAGTAAAAGTGGAAATGCCTTTTTATTACTGAAAGACAACATTTATGGCCAAACATGTTGTTTATTAAGTATTTCAGTTGACAATACCTATATATTTTGTTTAATTTCACAGTAAGTCTGTCTTGTTTCTCAGTGTAAGTGTTGTGTGTCCTTCTTGTACCTGGAGTTTGGAAGTTGATGCGTCTCATTTCCACTGGGTCTGTGGGGTGGTGGGGTGTGATGTCTGCGTTGTTCAGCAGACACTTTGTGCGTGGCTCTGACTCTTTCCTTTTGCGGCTGCAGAGTCAGACAAACGAACAGTAGAAAGAGGGGAAGACGTACAACAGCAAAAACAACAGGATAACTTTTTAGTGAGCAAGAACTGAGGAGCTGAGAACGCGTATCAAGTACGCAAAATTCTCCTTCACCCTCACTAATTAAAGGCATCTTTTTCTGCTGAGGCAGGCTACATTCTCTTCCCCTGTCAATGCAATAAAGTACGGCTAAACCTTACCTGTCAGGTTTGCTGTTTCCAGAGAAAGCAATAGGAGTCAAATAAATATATAAAGATGGTGAAAACACAACACACAAGGAGAAAGGGAGAAGGGGGGAGGCAAGAAGAGAGATAAATCAATAGAGAGCAGTTTAAAATTCACAGGGGTCGCTGCTGTGCTCGCAAAACGCGAGATAAAGCTCATCAGCATTTGGAGGACGTGTGTGCATGCGTGTGTGCATGCGTGTGCGCGTGGGTTCATGTGTAAGTGTGTGAGAACAAATGAGTATTCGATGAAAATGTGCAAGTAAGTGCATACATTCGTCAGCCTGTATCTGTATGTCTATATATGAGTGTATGCTACTGTGTGTTCACGAGGGTGCAGATACAGATGGGGAGGGGGAAATGTCAGGGCCAAGGGCAGACCCGGGAAACACTATTCACCAGGGAGAGATGGACAGGGAGATGGGAGAGTGAGAAGGAGAGAAAGAGAAGAGAGACAAAAAGAGAGAGATCCAAGGAGAGATGTTACTCTCCCTAACCACCAAGATGGAGGTTAGGCAAGGTCAGACAGTCAGGGATCATCTGACAGTAGCAAGCTGTACTTGTGTTGCTCACACCAGTTCTGGCCCCCCTTCAGATATTTCAGGGATCTTTCCTGGTATGTGGGGCGACCTCTTACACCACTGTTCAGCTGGGAAATGTGGTCACTGAGACTAGAAACTACAACTGACTTTTAGAAAAAGGGCGGGGGCACATTGACTATATACATCCAGAGCCCCAGCACAGTGAAGAATTATAATTAAGACTTGTCAGTAAAAGAGCTGACTCCTGTATGGTTCCTTAGTTTGACGTCTAAGGGTGGCTTTACAACTGAAAAACTGTAATAAGCATGAATTTATAAGCCTTTAATAAAAAAACAAAAAAGAAACAAAAATCCAAGTAACTTGGGCAAAATTAAAATACCACCTCAATGGACTATTCCTTCCAAAATAAAGGTCTTACTTTACATATGTAACTCTAAAAGTGCATGTATTTGTCATTTCTTGAGCGGTAGACTGAACCATCCTTTGCCAATTATTGAGCGCCATCTCAAAGAATCTCTTCCTCTCTCCTTTCTCCAACCCCCTCACTTCCCATAACCATCTTTTTCACCAGACAAAAAAAATAAAACAAAAAAAAAACTCTTTCATATTTTTCATGCAACAATGTTGATGGGTCTCTGAATATCATGCTGTTATGAATACAAAATAGGCCCCTCTTTCAACATGCTCCCTAACACACAATTATTTCCCAAAAGCCCAATTTCCCAGTAACACTGCAAATAACTGGTTCAACATCAAATGACAAGAAAATCGTCATTGTGTTGTAGGTTTAGAAAAAAAACCCCTAAAATTACCAGCACAAAAAAATGGATGGACCATTACATTGCACTGCAAGAAAGACTTTAAAAATACAAAGCCTGAAGGTTTAATTTCCTGTGTATCTTAATGATGACAGGATGATTATAAGTGGAAAGATCATATTTTAAACTTATTTCCATAGTAAGGCAATAATTCAAGCCACTTAGCACAATACTTAAATGTAATGATTGCCAATCCAAAGTTATTTTCTATCAAATTGAGGTTGAACAGTGTTATTTGTAAACTGTAAAGTCAAATGTTAGTCCAACTGCATTCTCCACAAAATTAAAAAAAAGGATTAAATACATGAAGAATAATGTTAAAAATTCCAAGCAAACTCACTTTTTATATAGAAGAATGGCTATGACGATGCAGATGATGAAGACTACAGCCAGGACTGGGCCCACCACCCATATGAGTCCGTCCCCAGGCTCTACAGTCAGGGGGTGCTCAGGAGTTATCACTGTGTCCGTATAAGGGCTGGTAGCAAACATTTTCTGCAAGGAAAATCGGGTAGAATAAAAGGAAGCACATGAACCACAATCCAGGTAACAGTATCTTAAAAGCAAGAGATGAGTAAGTTCAGTATATTAAAATAAACTAAGACGTCAAACTGAAGTGGACCAATTAAACGAACAAAACTGAATTATCAAATCCCCTCTGGCAAAAAAAAAGAAACTAACTAAAAGTAAATCAACTAAACTGTATTAAGCTGTGCTGCCATATTAACTCACCCCGTTGGTAGCGTTGAGCTCAGCCAGCAGGAAGAAGACGTACTCATGGCCGGGCTGAAGAGGCTTGTTCTCACAGATGCTGTGACGGTGGTCAGACCCCACCGTGAAGCTGGAGGGCAGCTGCTTGAAGCAGGCTGTGATGTAAGGCTTCCTCTGGTCCAGCTGAGCCAGCTGACGCCGTGAACGACGCTTTAGAGTTACATCCCGCAACAGCTGATTGAAATAAAAAGAGCATTAGTTCCCTTTGTTTTGTTTTGTTTTTTTCATCCTATTTGTATCCTCCTTTATTCACTGGTTTCTACGACATAAATCCCCAATTAATTGAGAGATCTTTTACAAGAACTAAAAATAGAGAACAACTAATATTTGCAAATGTTTTTTTTATGATGCTTTTAAAGGTTTGTTTACAATCTGCAGTATTTAAAAAAATTAGACTAGAGCAGCAGATGCTTTAGTGATGATTAAAAGATAGACACAGAAAATAGTTTGCCATCAGTGGGTTAAAGTCTTCAGTTTTTATCAGAATTTATCTCACTAAAAATTTGGGACCACCCCCTGTCACACTGTTAAATATTCATGACTTGGCAGGATTACAGGTTGTCAAAATTTGTCCAGTTAGTAAGTTTCCTTTTAGGTTCATGTGACCGTTTTATTCAAGAACAAGATTCCTTTGAGTGAACTGACTGAGACCAAAGACGACAAACAGTGGATGGAGCTGCACCCTCAGATTCAGAAAGGTGCTAACTGTCTGACAACATTCCATGTAACAAGCCTCCAGCCCCCCCAACATCCAACCTCTCTCATTCATTTCAAACTGCAGACAGAAGCAGGCACTAAGCAGAGGGAATGTGTGTAATCCCAAATCCAATAGGGATGGTTGCTGTTGATCTGGCACTCAAGGTGACCCGAGGCTATGGGAAGAGTGGGAGAGGACTGTGTAATTCTCTCCTCTGCATGCTTGGGGGGGATAAATTAGCATAGCTGAGATGTACTTATGTCTGTTTTGTGTGTGCCCATTTCTTGTACATGGTTTGTACAATACAATTTTGCCTTGCATATGCGACCGTTAATACAAATGTGTCTCTGGAATCCCTTCCTAAGATGTTTTTCTGGTGGAGGGAAAAAGAGGACAATCTTAAAAAAAAAAAGAGTGTGTTAGAGACGTTTTGAAGTTTCCTTGAACATATGCTTTGTTGCTTTGGATCTAGTGTGACCAATTAACATTATAATTTAGAGTGACCTAGAATAACCTCACATCTTTTGCTCAAAGTATATCCTACCTCTTCCATGTCCATCTCATCAGGGTTCTTCAGGTTTTTTACAGTTCCTGTGGTCCTTTTTAGTGGCACAACAACTACATAGAAATTCCTGGAGACACAGCACCAAAGTTTATTACAAAAAAAAAAAAAAAATCCAGAATGACTTTTCATTGATATTGTGCAACTTTTAAGGGGAAAACAGTCACCCCAGGGTTTACAGTAAATTGAACTGATAACTAAACAAACCGTAAGAGGTCGAGCAAAGATTAGCATGTCAGAAATTTTAAGATCTAAACTGTCATTTCAAAATATCTCAGACATCTTGAAATCTCAATCCACATCACATCACGTATCAAGAATATTGAGACTTAAACCTAAATATATCCACCCTCAAAGATAATGCAGACAGAGCTTGCAGAAGTCATCTTTAAGCCCGCCATACTTACTTGACATCCTTGTTATCGATGGGTGGGAAGGACATGGTGGGCATGCTGTCTGGCTCGGAGTAGATGTCCACCTTGGGTTTCTTGACCAGGATGAGTGGTGCGGTCTTGGCAACCACACGGTGTCTTGGCCCACCATCCATGCTTTCTAAGCAGGTCACTCTGAACTCATAGGTGGTGTTGTGCTTTAGCCCCGTGATGAGAACCTTCATCTGCTTGGCATCAACATCCATCCTTTGACGGTTGTACTCAATCTAGAATTCAACACACAGTCCAAGTTTAAATGATAACTGGTAAGATGTAGTTGATTGTATAGCCATTGTTGTAGGCCAGCAGAGCCAGGTGAAGACACATGGATAGGCAGGAAAGGAGACTGACCAAGATAAAATTTTACTGATGTTACTTAGGTGTTGGAAATTATTATGACAGGGATGTAAATGGGGGCACTGATATATGCAAAGGCATTAAAAACATTGCACTGGTATATAATCAAGTTATTTCAATTTCAGAAAAAAAACAGATGAAAATGATTTCTAAAAACTTGAGTGGGGAAATAACATTTTTTATTTAACAATCCAATTTTATAATAAATCAAAACTCAGGTTGCAGGTGAAATAATTTCTTACCGTGCATTTGTATGGAGACTTGCTTTCAGAAAACTTCCATGCCAGGACCACTGTGGTCTTGGTTGCCCACTTGACAGTGAAGTTCTTAGGAACATCTGTTGGGAGGACATGGAAATGCAAGAAAAAAAAACAAAACAAAAACACAGGGAGTGTATCAGTAAATCGAAAATGTAGAGAAACAAAAGAAGAAACTCTGCTTTGAAAAAAAAATCCAAAATGAAAAGCTGTTGTTCCCCTGCAGCGTTCCTCTGGGTTGGAGAGTGAGTGTAACGGTGAGCTGTGATTGGCTGTGAGAAGGGCAACGCCATTTGGTTAAGACACACAGCACGGAAGACTCATGGACAACAAACCCATGGAGCACAAGGGTGCGCCCACTGGCTAGCCCTCGTGGGTAGTGCCAACCCGTCTCACCACTGTCTTTGAACCCATGGCTTGTGGATCACTATCTGACCCGTGTGGTGTCAGTGACGGCTGTTCCTACGCCTCTGCTGAGTCTGGGTTGGCACTGCCAACGTGCTGCCAGGCGGGCATAGCGACAGACCCAAAACATAGCATGCCAACAGTCCGCAGCAGTGCATCAGGGGATGCCATGCCACAAGCTGTCCCATATAGGGACAGGGGGAAAGGGAAAGGAGGAATTAGGAATTGGGGAAGGATTAGGGAGGGAGGTATATCTCAAAATAAACCCAAAACGAAAAAAATAAATAAAGAACTCAAAAAATTCTGTTATCTTAGAGTAGTCGAAACATTCGCTTGACGTGACTGGGTTTGACTGAGGTCCTACCTTGTCTGAAAACTGGGGATGTGAGGCATTAGCTGTGTGAGTGTGCTTGGAAAAGGACTGCGAGGATGACTGACAGGAGTGTCTGATCATACAGCACTTACCTTGACATTCTAGGCTGCTCTCCTCTTTCTCAAAATGACTGAATATGACTTTCTGACTTAGGGTTTACCTTGTTTGGGTTAGTGAAGTGAGTATCCCACAGCAAACAATTTTAATATCAATCTCTTTTTTTTTTCTTTCTTGAAGTGTGGAGGTGGTTGAAGGAGTGGTCGGGGCACTTTTCATTTTTGTGTTGCTGCAGATTGCTTTTTAGCCAATTTCCAAACCCCCTGCCAACCTGGTGGGAAAGAAACAGGCAAGCCCTACCTGTTGGATCAAAGGCCATCGTCCGATACTGGATAGGCGGGCTGTAGGGCCCTGGACCTACACTGGTGTGTGCACGTATTTTCACATCGTACGCCGAATTCGGATTGAGGCTGTTGAGCACATAGCTGGACATGCTGGGGGGCAAGCGGAGCTCCCGTGGTGCTCCCGCTGTGCCGGCTTCCTTATAGGCCAAAGTGTACTCTGTGATTACCCCGTTTCTCTCCGCCAGCACGGGTGGAGACCAGGACAGCTGCACTGAGCAGCACGTCACATTTGAGCCCTCGTCAATCTGAGGGTATCCCCCTGGTGTATTCTCGGGCACATTGAGTTCCACCGTTACTTCTTCCCCAAAGCCCCCCCTGCTCTTGGCTGAGAGTTTAAAGAGATAGGTGGCCCCTCTGTGAGTGTTAACCACATGGTACTGTCGTTCTTGGGGAGCAAATTCCAGTGTGGCCAAAGGAAAGACATCTTTCCTGCCAAACTGGAGCCGGTAACCCTGCAGGTCCATGCCATTGGTCAGGTCAGGAGGGTCCCAGCGGACTACTGCGGATGTCTCCGAGGCCTGAGCCACTGACATATAGGGCGGACCAGGCACTGTACAGAGAAAGAAAAAAAAAACCCAACTTAATTTCTGTGCTTCCTAGTTATATGAAGGTACAAATTTTAAAGAAACAGACTTTAATGATATGAATGTAGATGTTCATCACTGACAAAACAGACACCAGGAACACAACATTAGACAACGTACTTCTTTTATACTATTCATATCATCGTCACTTTCCAACAATCAGCAATGTTTAAAATAATCTTTATAAACATTTGCATTATTTAATAGATGTCATGATGAAATGTAGCTTCTACTCTTCTGTGTGTAGTCAGGCTAGATATAGTTTAGAATCACATAGATGATGATGGCTCAAGTTCACATTTGGTGGTGCTAAAGTGCAAAATCATTTCACTACTCTTTATTTAGCTGAACCTTAAGGAGTTAAAAGCCTGAGCACTGTTGCTACAGACACTTACTGCACACTCATAAATAATAAGTGCACAATGGTGAACAAATTTCTCCTTAAAACCAGTCTAATTATATTGTATGGTAGAACAAGAAGAAGAAAGACATGGATGTCCAACCAAAGATAATTACTAGTTAGCATCATAAAGAAATGAGTCAGGTTGTGTTGTTCGGAGATGAAGATCCTCAGATCCTTGAGTGATTGCTGTGCTCATTACCATTTCATCACACATGTAAGCTCTAGCCAAAATCCTTTCTGTACTACAAAGCATCACTAAAACTTTAAGCAGAGAACAGTGGCCCTTTTATCAGTCATCTCTTATTGCAAAATGGATGATCTGCACTTGGGGTCTAGACACCATTCTTCAGAGTGGCCCAGTTTTGCTGCTCTTATGGATGACACACGTCCTTTTAAGGCCCCTCAGTGTAATAGAGGCAGCCACAGTTATGGGATGCCTTCAGTTTTCATGTTGCCGTCAAAGCTTTGTGAGAGATGAGCGTGGCTGATTCACATTTGAGCCCCATCTCTCTGTAAATAGATTCTATTTTGACTCCCTGATCTAAGTCCTCCCTCTCCCAGAAATGCAAGGCAGTGGCAGGACTAATGGCTAGAAAACACAAATGAGTTCACATTTGCCTACACAAACTGTTAGTGATATTCAACTGCAATTACTTAAAATACTTATTTTTTTTCATTATAAGACCGAGTGGATGAATAATTTAAAGCAGGTAATACAACACTGTCAGGATATTTACCTTTTTCCATTTAATTTCATGCCTTCTAATGAGACTGTGAGACCACAGGTGAGAAGATTGGCTATCTCTGTTTATTTCTGATTCAAAAAGCTTGCCAACTGGGTCGGCAAACTGGGTCGCCAGCAAATTGGTTGGTCTTGGCAGTGAAAGCCTTCTCAGCATAAATTAAATCGCTGAATAAGCTGAATACAAATTATTAACTCTATATTTCAATGTGCAACATAATGTTGTACATTTCATCATTATCTCAAGAAGCCACAATTATGGATACATTTGCCTTCTTCGTGACTCTGCTTTAAAAGTTTGCTCACAGTTACACTCTTTGAATTTAAATTTCAGCATCTGTTAGAGCCTTTATTTTTGTCTTGGGTGTATCTGCTTGTGTGTGTGTCTTTGTGCATGATAATCAGTGTTTGTGCATATGTGTGTGTGTGTGTGTGTGTGACTGTATGGGCCCTGGTTTGCAGCCAACTCCTGCTCCTATATAACTATTCCACCTGCACACAGAGCTATATGGCTTGTTGCCCGCTATGGACTTGAAGTAATGTAGAGAAACTCACATTAGTCTGAGGCAAAAGTACTCCATCTCAGTGGAACAGTATCATAGTGCGGGTATGTACATGTGAATACATGAGTATATATTCCTGCACCAAGACACACGCCTTAATGTGCATGTAGTAAAACACACATACACACACACAAAGCAATCCACTCTGCACAGTCTCCCTCTGCTCATATTATTCATTTCCGTTCACTAATGGTCTTCTTTCTACAGGAAGATGGGGGTTGGTGGGTGGATGGTGGCTAGTCAGCTGAGCCTTTGCCGGTAATGGCAAGGCGGGGGTGCTGCACGATGGGTGAGACGAATGCTCCTAATGCTCCTCGGCTACATACTATAGCTCAGTTTGGTGTCATTTAAAAGCCCACTCTGCCGTCATGCTCGCCGCTAATCAAGGAAATAGAACAGGGGATAATGATCCTGTGATGACTGTGTGTGTGTGTGTGTGTGTGTGTGTGTGTGTGTCTGTGTTTTCCGTTCTAAATTTCTGTGCATCCAACCTTCAACAGGCTACCAAATGTATCCGTTACAACCTCTGTGGTCCTGAAACTGTTTCATTATTTGTACATACAAAAAAGTGGCCTATTGCGCTCTGGGAAGAGGGATCACAGGTCCTGAGCCAGCAGATTGGTGTTGGGAGGAGGTGGGGTACAGTGATGAGAGAGAAGAACAAGGGCATGGTGAGGGGGTGAAATATAAGTGAATGAGAGATGATGAAGGTGACTGGGGACAAGGAGCAATCTGCTGCAAAGAGGGCCCAACACGGATATGAGGAGGTAGAAATGTGTGTGCGTGTTTGTGTGTACCTGAGTGGTTCTGGGGTTCTCGGACACTTTGATTGTCCCTCTCCTCGTCTCTCTTCAGTGTTCATCCCTCTCCCCAATACCACCGTTCCTTATTCTTTTCCCATCTCTTCACCTCTCCCTGTGCGCACTGCCCAATCCCACCTTTCATTTCCAAACCTTCTTCCCCACTCGTCCCCCCACCACCACCCACCCCATCTCTCTCTCTTTCTCTCTCTTCCTCTCTCTGTCCATTTCAGGGTCGACCCTGGTTCAATCCCTCCTTGTGAGCCTCCCGGCACGTTTCCCATCAGGCCACAGTATTAACAGCCTGCTGTTGACACTCACTCAGCATGATTGAGAAAGGCGCGATCAGGTTTCCCTCTCATTTCCTCTCTCCCTTGTGCACGCCATGCATCTACTCACTCATACCAGCACACACATACGAACAAACATATTACCGCCAAACTAGTTTGCAAATTACATGCTGCATATATATACGCTGTTTAATCATCTGCTGCATGGATGTAAGATTTTCTGTGTTATGGTGGTGCACTCCTTCACTTTAGAAAAAAAAAAAAAACTCCCACTGATCAACCTGTGGCTAAAGCCTGCAGACAAAGACTTAACATTTCTAAAGTCCTGTTGGGGGTAAGAGGTCTTTTAATAACCTTAAAGGTCATGACATATCCGTCACTCTCCAATCTTTGCTTCCTCTGCTTTTCAAATGAATGTATGTGTGATAGTGGCATGGTTTGTGGGCTAATCTTTATTAAAGAAAATGCCTTTGAGTCAAATCCACGACAGATTTCACATGTTCCGTTTGGAGTGCAAGAGAAGGAGAAGAGATAGGGAGAGAGCCAATGCACTGTCATTTTAAATCTATACCCAGTCTGACTTAAAATGCAGTCAACGAAAAATGCAAACCACTTCACCTAATTACAAATAAAAACTTGCAAGTATAATTTTATCCATCTGTCAATCACAGCATCATTACTTGATTGCACAAAATGCTATGCAGTAAAACTGAAATGGCAACTGCCAAAACAGCATCAAGATTAATACAGTATTGTACACAGTGTACAGCACTAACCAGTATGGATCACAAAGACTGTTATTGGTATTTTTGCTAATGACTCCCAGCTTAAATTTTCAGCATTCAGCTACCTTTTGCTGCCATTTGGGGAAAACCATTACTGTTTGTGAAGCTGCCAAATGCTGCTTTGAATTACTGTAAGTTTAACAGACTGTTAGCGCCTTTTTCCTTCTTTTTTTTTAAATCTCAAAAGCCTTTATTTTATGTTTATAATGCTTTTTTTTTTCAAGAGAGCCAGTATTCTTCCTCTGAGGATCTACAAACATCAGCTATCCTCCTAAGCCATTCCCCTCTGACTTAGCATGCACCAAATTTTCAGTTCTCATGAAATTCTACAAGGATTTTTGTCTAGTTAGAGGTGTCAGAAAACATACAGCATATGGTTTACAACCTATGGAGTGTGATGACTTTGTAATATGCTGTTTCATTTGGTTTTTGAGTTTGTTAACTGGTTCCTTCTACTTATTCAAAACAAACAAGCAAATGAAAAAAAAATATCTTAATAATACAGGCCAATATTTTCCACATGAACCTGAACAAGAAATGAAGACAAATAAAAGGATTGTCACTGATTGTTGTGGGGGAAAAACTCCTCAATGTGCAGATGGAATGACAGAATAACTCTTTCAGACACAAATACTTTAATCTCTTTTGTCAATAAAAAGCCCTTTCAGCCCCTCAGAAACTTTGTTTCACGTTGTTGTTCATGTTCATAGTTAAGTTTGCTTCTCAAAACAGAGTTTGGAAAGTATGAATCATTAAATGGCACTCTTCAAACCTGGCTTTCGTTCAGCCAACAAAGACAGTTCCAGCCGCAGAATGAATGTTGTTTATCTGTGACTAACAAGTAGGTGCACAGGTCTGCTTGTTTTTCTGTCCTTCAAAATCTTGAGATAGATTCTTTTGAACACTTTCTGATGTACCAAACTACCAGAGAAACTTGCGGAACATCTTGAAAAAAAAAATACATATATATTCATATATATATATATTTTTTTTTTAAAAAGTACAGTGATGCGAACTGACTTTTAAGTGGCACGAAAACATACTCTATTTTTTATGGTGCTCTGTATTGATGTTGCTCTTCAGGCCTTTCTGTTTCCTAAAAAGAACAAGACCACAACGTCACAGTTCCTGGAGGCAACTGCTTGCTTTAAGTGCATGCTTGTTTAAATAAAAAATGATTTTAAGAGCTGTTGCATAAGTTGTGTGTTTGTGAATATTTTAAAAGCACATACATGGAAAAGCGTTCATGTGGAGGAATATTTTTATTTATTTGCATTTATTCATATGCACATTATTTAAGTGTGCCTGTGTATGAGGGAGTTTACACCAGGATAAGCTACTTGAAGCTTTTTTTTTGCAGAAAACATTTAAACATCAGTGTGTATGGTGAGGAACACAAATGTCAAAATATTAGCATCTGGCTCATTAAGATATATTCTGTTAGGTGACTTGTCAAAATTAGGATATATGCTTTAAATGATTAATTTTACATTAAAATTTTAGGAATTTGGCAGGCAGAGCATGGCTAAATACAAGCATAAACAAAAGAGAAACTCTAAAGAGGGGCTTGTTGGCACACTGTCTCACATGAGACTAGTCCTTGTCATCACTTGGTTTTATGTTTACACCAGTGATTTTGCCACATTTGTTCCTGATGTTTGGTCATGTTGTTTTTCAGCTCAGAAAAGCTCTGAAGCTGTCCATGAACTCAAGTCAAGTCAATTTTATTTATGTAGCACCAAATCACAACATAAGTTGTTTCTAGACACTTGTAATGCAGAGCAGGTTCTCACCACACTCTATAATTGTGGTCCGAACCGAACAATTGCTTACAATTTCCACATGAGCAAGCACATTAAGGTTGAGGTTGTTCTGGAGAAAAATGAAACTGAAGCATAATGCGAAAGTCTCTCTGAATAGTAAGCCATTTTTAAACTCTGACATTTCATAAAGTCCCCAGAGAACCCAGAGAAAACACTCCCTGCCTGATATAGACCTCAGGAAATCCTGTTTTTTATTTCAGAAAGAGTGGGAACCCTGCCATAGGCCATCTCAACATCCCTCTGAACAAGAAGGACGACCACCTCCTTAAAAAAAAAGCCTGCTGAAGCTCGTCTTCTCCCCATCTCTCAACTCTCCTGTTTTCTATTTATCTTGACCCCCTGGCGTAAACCATTTCTTTACGCTTCAGTAATGAAAAAAAGGGGGGGGTGGTGGCTTTTCCTCTGAGGGACAGACAGAGTGCACTAGAACGGCATATCAGTCAGCTGGCCCTGACAGGAGGATGGAGAGTGACAGCACTCACTCAGCCCCTTTGGCAGCGTCACACTCCCTGAAAACTGTAACAAACACACCTGTGAGGATCTGGGAAATTTGCCTATAATTCTGTGTGTGCGTTTAGTTACGTGTATCATATGCGTGTATTTACAGGAATAATAATCATGTGCCATGCTATACATATGCACATTCTATATTTATGTGAGCGGCAGCAGAGACCGCATGCACTTGTGAGTTTGTGTGAGAAGGTATGTATGTCTCTGTGTGTGTGTGCATGAGCATGCATGCAGTTGTGTAGGTGTTGACTCTGAAGCCTCCCAAAGCTGACTGGCCCAGATGCTTACACAAAGGGATGCTCCCATCTTGGCTTGATGCCTTAAATTCCCCTCATAGAAGGCTTTCACACTCTATGCCAGCCAGCCTCACAGGTTTAGATCATGTTCATGGTAACTAAGCTGCTAGCTTCCAAATAGGCTCAAGCAGTCCGGCTAAACTGGTGTGCCTACCGGTGGTAACAAGGGAATAAATTGAAAAAGACAAGGCTTTGTAGTGTGCAGGCATTAGCCTCCGGTATTTTATCCTTAAAGCTCAAACCAATGACCCATCAGGGGTTTTCAAGCTGTCATAATCTGTTTGAAAAACCTTAAAGTACCGCACACCATCTCCTTGATCTCTAAAAATCTGTGGATAGTCTTTTGAACATGCTTCAAATGATAAACGCTGCCCTAATAGAAACAAACATCAGCTCAACTGACTGAACTGCTTGTGATTTCAAATATGCCTCAGAATGGTTCATTTGGAAAAAAAAAAAAAAGTCTTTTAAAAACTTTGTAGTTAAACACAAAAAAAACAGTATATGTCCTTTTCTAAGCAAAAGTCTTCATATGAGACATACGTTTAATAAGGACACGTAAAGCAGCTAATTAAACGTCTGTTTTCTTTTGTTCATGTCTGCTTCTCTAGATCTTTCTACAGAGGTTTGAATGAATTAAATGCCCTCACAGTGCGAATGAGGGCCCCTCCGATGTTAATCAAATACAGAGATAGTGGTTAGACAGGAAAGATAAACAACCTTTGAGAAAGGTATCCTGCAGCCAAATGCAGAAAAGAATCAGCTCCTTTTTCTTTCTTCACGGAGAAAAGTTCTGTAAACAAACCAACAAATAAATGATTAATCCTTACACTGACCTGCCCCTTTGGTCACCACCAGTTTGGGTTTGCTCCGGGCTCCATCTCCCTTGGTGGTGTACGCAGCCACAGTGATGGAGTAAGTGGTGTCTGGCTTGAGTCCTCCAATGACCATTTCCTACGGGAGACAGGGAAGAGACAGAAACACGGAAATGTCAAAGTGTGTCTTGAATTTTTGATGATTTGACCCCCCCCCCTTCATGCAGCTCAAACTGCCTTATGCAGAATGTTAATCTAAGGAAAGTGTCTTCTGGTCCTCTTTATTAATTTTCACGAGGCATGCATTAAATGTAACCTTTTTTTTCCCCCCTTGTGTAATGGGAGACCATTCCATTAAATAAATCCCTAAAGTTGGAGATGTGGTGGAGGGACATTATGTAAATGGAAAGTAGCCCCCTTATTCCTTCGCAATATTCCAATCAACAACTTAACTTTGTGATAAATGCATGCTGAATACATCCTGCCCATTCACTGGCAGTTTTTACCTCAGCCATTAAGTTTCCTTGAGTCCTCTTCAAAGAGAGGCTTCCGATCAATTCTAATGAATCTTTCAAGGGAGCAGGTTTGAACGAATGCAGAATGAGGTTTTTAACAGGCTGGCTGGCAGAGGGATGGGAGAGGTCAATAAAGGTAAATGAGCTATAAGTACTGTCTTGCACTTGAGATGGTATTCACGTAATGCAGATGGACTGGGGGTTTTCAAACCTTTGGGTTCAAAATGAGGGTAAAAAATCTGTTGAAAAATAATCTGCAGTTGTGAATAATCATCAGAGTGTGATGAAGAAATCACAAAAAAAAACAAAAAGAAGAGGCGATGCAGTAACTCTAAGGCACCACGTTAAAAGTTAAATCATAATAAGGTTTAGAAATCACACGCACACAAAAAAGAAACAACAAAACACACCACTAGAGCACGAGACACAACATGTATCAACACACAGCATGGCACGAGTAGCATTTGCATTCCAGGCACAGTGTGCAGTGGATATTGCATCAGCCACCATTTTGTAAAAGCTAGCCGGCAATAGAAGTTTGTCCTTTTTTTTTTTTTTCCCTTAGTGGCGTATAAAGATAGTGTAGAGCCTGGCTGGCCAGACAGCTGAGGTGAAACCTCGGAGCCACTTTGTTATCCAGACTTATTAAATAAAGATTGGAGGGCTTGTGAAAAATGTGAGTCCAACAACGTTGATGCAATACCCACTGTTTATATCCTTTCAGCTACACAAAGCACGCAGGCGAAATATCGTACTTACATATTCAGCCGTATCGTCCGTTTCCCACTAACCCCCCCCCCGCCAAAGAGGAGAGTGCAGAAGAGAAAGCAATATGTTTTTTTTTTTTTTTTTAAATAAATGACTTGCAATAGAGGAATAAAGCTTTGGCTTTTTTTTATTACTTAAAAACAAAAAAC
>JAQMCX010000045.1:11887693-11924321 GCA_029814765.1 Acanthurus leucopareius | reverse complement strand
GAGAAAGCAATATGTTTTTTTTTTTTTTTAAAAGAAAGAGGGAGAAAAGAAAGGGAAGAAATAGGATTGTGAGAGACGGGGGCATTAGAGGTTCAGGAGCAGATAGTCAGAAATAGGTCACTGGTATTGTGAGGTCAGGAGAGGGAGAAGCTGTTTGAAGCTTATCGTACGAGGAGCAGCTAAAACAAGGCTGAGAGCTGTAGAGGTCTACCTGTGGGGCCTGGAGCTGTTTCACCATGTTACTCTGTAGCTAACAATAAGCTACCACAGCGTTAAATCATTCATAGCTACAGCCAGTAGGGACACTGCATTGCTGAGTAGCTTTTAAGGATTAAATGATACATTCATGTTTTAAATTTAATACACAAAAAAATATCGACTAATAGACATTTTAGTTCGGCATTCTTCGCTGACAGCTGGGTGTGTGTTTTGATCAGATCTTATAATTTAAAATGCTGGAACTCTTTCTACTCTTGGAAATGTGGGTCAGCTAAATTCCAAAAATGTAAACATGATGCTGGTGGCATTTGGCCTGAATGGACCCGAAATTCATGTGGGAAAAAAAAAAACAAAAAAAACAACACATTTTGATTCATGCATCCCCAAAATATGTAGAAATGCATACAGCTATTTTTTTTCAGTGTTGTTTACCCTTTTGCTTCAAGGCTATAATTTCCATTTGGAAGATTGCTACTGAGCACAAAAGTCTCTCTTTGGTAAGATTCCTCCAGCATTGTGTTGACAGAAGTTTTGCAAAAAAAAGGACAAAATATGAAAGGTCATTATGGTTCTAGCTGTCAGTGGAGGCTGATATTTGGTAAAATGTTCTCATGCTAATTTTACTTTTGCTCCCAAGGCGTGGAATACAAAAAAAAAAAAAATCTGCATTTTCTTCTAGGCGTTGTGTTTGGCACAAGTACACATTTGCATTTCATGGCAGATGTTGCCATAAAGCAAGGGGGCCTAGACATTCTTAATAAAAGCAATGGAGGCAAGAAGAGGGAGGACAAGATGAGTGAGGCTTTGATTATAGCTCTTCTTCAGGGGAGAAGAATATTGCAGCAATATGAAATGAATCTATGAGGGAAGAGCACCCATATCATGTGCCATACCCTGATACTTGCAAAGCCACAAAAGCAAGGAGGAAGTAGACAAGTGTTGGCAAGTAGACAAGTTTGAGTTAGAAAAAAAGTTCACTCAGGTTTTATTCTTTACATCAATGTTTTTTTTTAACCTGCTTCACTGCGGAGAGTTTTTGTATCATGGCTAGAAAAAAGTATTTCATGTGCAGATGTGGGATATTTTGGTGGAATTTGTCTTTTTTTGGACATAACTCATCTGACTGAGATAAGTGTGATATAGTCATACCTGGGCGTCGGCCAGCATGACGTCCTTTATAAGGGGCAGGCCCCGTGACTCGCCATTTTCCACTCGTACGTAGTGAACCTGGTAGCCACGAATCTGACCGTTCTGCTTGCCTGGTATCAGAGAACGCCACATCACTTTTAGTGCTGTGGAGTTGAGGACCTCAACCTCAACTCGCCTTGGAGGAGCCCCGGGGACTGTGGATGACAAAACCAAAACTTCAATGATCCACTATTTTCAGATATGAGCATGAATGTGGAAAATGTCCCATATTCAGCAGAAGCAATAAACATACTGAGTGAAACCGCTTCATATTTATCTCGTCGTTTCTATGAGTGATGCACAACAAGAGGCGCATAAAACTCTTGACTGACGATAACAGTGACTAATGACAGAGAGGGACATTTAGGAACTACAAACACATTCCGCTCCAGTGTCAGTCTCACACAGCTCCATATCCCCCAAAAAACACAAACACACACACACACACACACACACACAAACCACTTTTCCCTGTTTCCTTCACTTTTTCACGTGCCCAGTGT
This sequence comes from Acanthurus leucopareius, assembly GCA_029814765.1. Taxonomy (NCBI): domain Eukaryota; kingdom Metazoa; phylum Chordata; class Actinopteri; order Acanthuriformes; family Acanthuridae; genus Acanthurus; species Acanthurus leucopareius. The sequence continues at coordinate 11,922,411 of JAQMCX010000045.1, read as the reverse complement.
GTCTCTCTGCCATCAGGAGGGAGCTCTCAGTCATAATGACAGGCCTTTATGGAGGGCCCTGCTTCCAGACCTTTCCGTGTGCCATAGACTGACCCTTGCTGAGATGGATGTGCCATTAATAGAGCTCCCCCACTCAAACTGCTTCCATTTGCTCGTCCACAAACACTTCAAGTCCCCTTCTTTCCCCCTAAATCACAACCCCATTTCCCCCCCATCTTCCCTCAGATCAGGCACCGATCTTGTTTATTACCAAAAATCTTCTTTTCCTTTTAGCCCCGGCTCTTATTTCTTTTCCTGGCACTTCTCTGTCATGCCTTATTATCTTAATGACACTAGAGAAATTTGTTAGTGCTATTGTCAATGCGCTGTGACTTTCATTCCTGCAATTCCCGACACTAGTGTATTTTAAAGGTGCGGTAAGAATTTAAGCTCGTCTCTGCTGCTGTGCCTGTTGTATATCAGTGTCAGAAAAATGCTGAGAATGATGTGGTAATGGATGTGAAATGGATCGCAAAAGGTAGAAGCCAATGTCAGCCATCCGTCAATGATTCAGACATGTTTATGTGTTTTGACATGACCGCATCGCTACTTGTCAGTTCATGTATTTTACTGCAATCGCTTTCCTCCATTGTCATTTATTTTCTACCATCCAACTTAGCTGTATTATGTTTATTTATATGCCCCTTCAAGGTTAAGATTTTTTTTTTTTTTTTTTGCAAGCATCTTGGCTTTTCTGACATTACCAAGCACAATCGATAGTTTCTGAGCTTTGATGGTTCACAGTGGTTGCACATGTAACGGGAAGTATATCAAATGTCTACCAGTGCATGTCACTGAAAATCTTTTTGTTTCTCTGTCTTCATCAACACTGTCGATTGAGCATACTTGCTCTTTTCAAGCTTAAAAAACGACTTGACTAATGCTCAGACAGCCATGCCCAGTGCTCTAACGGTGTTTTTGTTTTTGTGTAGCCGTGCAACCATGAGATGAGTGAGAAAGTGACATTGTGCAAAAAGGGCTGCCACTGTTTTAGGGTCCTATCCAGGAGGGCATGTAAAAATGCAGGTAACCCCTTCTTACAGCATGATGAAGAAGTGGGATTTTGGATTAAAATGTGGCAGAAAAGGATGACTGCAAAGGAGGCTGACTTGCCATTTACAATTAACCAAAACAGAAATACCATGCATTTTATTACTTTTTCCCCCAATATAACCACTTACAAAGTTAAAATGCATGTGAATGTAACCATAGCTGTATAACCTATCATATATTTACAGAAGGTAGGGAGAATGTTTACCGTACCTTTCGGACTATAAGCCGCACCCACTAAATTTAACAACTAAAATGACTAAGGTTGTTTTCTTCAGTGTCGGAATTTAACAGCCTCAGAATTACTTCGTCACACACTTTCTCGTTTATATTCGTTTATATTTGTCCATAAATTAGCTGCATCATAGTTTAAGCCGCAGGGTTCAAAGTGTTGGAAAAAAGTAGCGGCTTATAGTCTGGAAATTACGGTGTTCTTTTCCTTGACCATCTCTCTAGAAAGTTGATTTGTGTTGCAACTTTAGTGAGCATATACCTGCTGGTTTAACCTCCAACCTACTGTTGCCACCATTAATATACAGACATATATAGCCTGGCAGTGTTGAGCACTCATAAATGCTTATGGCTCTCTGCTGAGCAATGGGATGCTGTTAAAAGCCTACAGATAGAGGCAGGATATGGGATGTGGAGGCTATTTTGAATTACATTTGGTTAGTTATGTTTTAAGAGCAACATGCTTGATTTCCCAAGTGTGTTACCTAATTTATTTACTTTTTTTTATTTTATATGGTTGAGACCGCTGCATAGGGTCCCATTGCTTATGGATTAAGATGTTGGTATGCATCTCGAGCCTTTCTATCAAGACATTTTTTTTTACACCAACATTTCAAGTTTAAGTTCTCATGTCTGAGTTCTAGTTAAAATGTGTTTGAATTCAACACGACCTTAAACTTTGTCCATCACATTCTAATCAGTTCATGCTTGTGTCCACGAAAATGCGTTTGCCAGATGTAGCAAAATTCCCACAAGGTGTTCCTGAGATATTGTGTTCATGAGACTGGCACTCACATAGAGTCATGGTAACCTTGACAAAAAAACCCACCACCATAAGCACATACATCATTAAACTAGCAAACAATACCTTCATTTCTATATTACATTTAGCTTCTAGATATTAGAGACTCATGTACCGTCTTCATCGGTGCGGCAGGTCAGGGGCTCGCTCTCAGGGCCTGGCCCAATCACAGTGAGGGCCGACACGGTGATGTGATACTGGGTCCATTTCTCCAATCGCTGCAGCAGCACCTGCTCTTGAGTGGCAGGGATGGCGGGCTCCTCCATGGTGTCCTCGTCGTCAGCGCCGCCTTCTGATGAGCCCACCACCTGGTAGCGCACCCTATACCCCACCAGGACACCGTTCTGACTCTTCAAAGGCGGGGGGTGCCAACTTACCAGCAGGGAGGTGGAGCTGGTGCTGCTGCACTTAATGTCTTGAGGGGGGGCTGAGGGCTCTGGTGAGGTGGAAAGGACAGGAAGGAGGGTAGGAAGGAGGTCGAGGACGAGGAGGATGGGGGCAGGGGGGGAGGAGGAGGGGTAGGGGTGAAAAACAAAAAAATAAAAAGATGGGAGAGATAAAGAAAATGATAAAAGGATAAAAAACAAATAAGAATAAATTCAAATAAAAAAATTGCAAAACAAAGACGGAGGCAAAAATATGTTTCAAATAAAAAAAAAAAACAAAAACACCAAGCAAATGACAACACAAAAGGCAATAATGGACAATGACACATGCCTGTGTAATAATGAATCAAGAAGGCTGCCGTTGTGAGACATCTGTTTTGAGGACAAGTTCTGAATATATAGAGGTTTTTGTTTTTGGTAAAAACGTTTTTTAGTATCAAAGGTTCATGTTTCTTGATGTTTCTTCAAGCAGTTGTGTATTACTGCAACTACGGTAATCAACTTAGCAGAAACTGACTTTCCTCAAAGAAAAATTTGATGCATCTAGCAGAGAAATAATTTTATTTATCTTATCTTTATTTTACATTAACAATTTTATGATCTCCAGCTGTATTTCTTACAGATGCCTTTTTTTTTTTGTCCATGAAGGAAGCTGGACACTGTCTTGCTCTTGTCATCCTTTTGAAAGCTTGCACTCAATATTCCGAAATACTCTGTTATCTACAATTACTGGTTTCACTCTGCAGTGCCAGATGGAAAGGGATGAACATATCCAGTTAAAGCTCTATTTTCTGTCACTGAGTTGAAGCTTTAGTCTGAAACAACTTAAAATTAGCAACCTTGTAAACATGGCAGTCACGAGCACTGAACTGCTAATTTTTCCCTTCAGGATCTCCGCAATTATTGCAACCCCTAAGCCTCCTGGCTGTCTATGTGTGAATAATAACATGATGTCATGTCCTGAACCAGCATAAAAATATCATAAATATGTAAAATGATAGTTTGCAATTTTAATCCAGCTGATAATAACTCTTAAGTTACGGCCATTTTCTTCTCCTGGATAGAAGATAATATCTTCGAATGAGCGGGATCGAACAATCCATTCAAACACATTTGCAATTTTTTTGTGCAAGAATTTTCAGCCAAATAAGCAAAAGCTAACACAAGCTATTTTTTTCCCTGAGTATGAGCTAGCAGGGACAAAGTGTAGTCTGTCCTTTTTAATTTGCACTTGTATAAAAGCTTTCCAACAGGGTGGCTGTTATTTGTGTCTGAAGTGTTCCTTCCAAAACATATTAAAAACCTACACATCTGTGAACTTTCGAAATCAAATTCAATGCTTCTCGCTTCTAATCTGTGCCAAGCTCTTACACAGCTTCTGCTCGTCCAGAGAGTGTGCTGTGTGAGGAGCGATAAAACATTTCACTTCTCATCCAGAGTTTGGTATTATACGGATAAAAAGACATGTATGAAAATATTTTTATCCAAGTTGGGTTTCCTCTATCCCCAATGATGGTTTTACATTTGAATATATTCCCTCCTTCTTGGTGTGAAAAAACTAGTTCATTATTACAGTTGTCTGTTATGTAAAAAAAAAAAAAAAAAAATAGCACAATAATCAAAAACAAAATAAAATACCACCAGAAAGAAAAGGCATTTCACATACAGCAACTTAGGAAAATGACAAACAATCAAATAATAAGCAGGATGTTCTCATTCCAAAACAAAGGCTGAGGAAATAAAATTATGAACTGAAGGAGGGTACTGGGAAATGAATTTCTCTGTAACCCAGGTGACTCGAAAGAAAGAAACCACAACAACAGTTAAGGTTCAAAATGACAACTCATGAGAAAACATGAAAAAACAAGACTAATACGGCATAAACCGAAAATAAGAACAATTAACTCAAACACAAAACTGACCCAAAAAATAAAAAAATTACAAGCATTGTTTGCATCATACGTACCTGACTCCCACAAATAATAAATTTAAAGACTTTCTTACCACCAGCACCTGACCACAGAGTGACTTCCTCTGTAGTCAGTGAACTGGAACCCTGTCCCTCTCAGAGAGCATAGCAGAAATTTTCACTGTAATTACCAATTTTGAATCAGTAAATGACACCTTTTTACGAACAATTTTGACCCATTACGAGTTAGTTTTAGACCCATTATGGGAGGGAGAGAGTTGGTTCTGTGCTGTTGCCAGGTCTGTTTAATACTCATGTAACTTTTGGGCCGGAGGGTCCACAAGACTGTGAGAGGGGAAGTCAAAGAGGGTACACTCGCTCCCAAAATATTCTGTTCCTTCTGCGCTTGGCCATGTACCAAAACATCCATCCTTTTTAACAATTAGTTCAAATAAATCCCATTTTATAGTGCCTCTCCCCCCCGTTCCTGTGCCTTCGTAAAACTCGCTGCCATTTTGAGAATGCCTCGAAACCAGAATAGAGGGAGCAAGACGAAAAGCTTGCATTTCTAAATTCATAAAAGTTTAATGATAGTGTTCTGACTGCATTGTAACTTTGGGTAGAGCGGCTTTAAAAAAAAAACTGAAATAAAAAAAACAGGGATTTGAACTATCAAAAAAAAAGGGCCTCCTCCTAGTGAAGACTGAATGTTCCAGCACACAACAAATAGGACAGGACCCTCAGCCACAGTTCCCAAACCCTTCTCTGTGTCCAATGGGCTTATTTACTTACGGTCTTACCGGATTTTGAGCCTTTCAGCTTCTTTCCTGCACTCATATTGTATTTGCAAACTCTCCACGTCAAGAATGATTGCTCAGTTCTCAATCTTTGTGGTGTGGAAAAGGCTGTGAATCTGACAGGGGCCAGGCTATCACAGCGCACAGGCATCCTCATGCCTGATAACGGTTTAAGACCGGCTGGGGCACAGCTTTAATAAAGTGCATATCCCATGAAGGCCAGTGGTGGGATTATGGATAGTAGAACTATTCAACCACAAAAGAAGAAACTCAGCTAATGCTTCACTTGAGGTTCTTTTGAAGCTTCCCTGAAAGAATTTCCTAAATGCTATTTGACAAATAATTAGTCATGTCTGCATTCATGTCCTTCTCTTTGACTTTTAAGTCTGTTGTGATATGACTAAGAGCTCTGGGTATAAAGTCGGCAATGCAAAGTGCTGGTGGCATACCTAATCATTATGACTACCTCCAGATTAAATTTTCTTATACTGCAGCATCTTCAGTGGGTGCACACACACAAGAACGCTAGCAGTCAAGCTACATAGATCAATGCCAGTTGTCAGCTCTTTCGATGACACAGATTGCCGGTGCTTTTTGGAGTCATAGCACATGTCTGCATGTGAACTGTACGTTCATCAGAAGCCTCGAATCACAGGATGTTCATATTTGTAGATCATTATGGAATTAATCCTCCCTGATGCCAAATGGCCGTGCTGTGGCTCACACAAATATTCCAATACATCTAAAAACCTCCTGCAATTACAGTAAGTGGGGGGGCTAAACTGCTCGTTTGGCTAAATACAGAGGATTTAGAATCTGCCACTTTAATTTGAGAGATAGCACTTGACTGGCTACTGGCAGGTTCTAGGTATAATCTAAATGTGTAACAAAGCCTGACAATCCAGGGTCCTGGCTCATAGCTCATCGTAAAGCATGAAATTAATTCTGACGCTATGAAATGGGATTCTTATCTGCCACTCTGGGACCCTGCAGTCCCCTAACACCCACTCCCAGGGTCCATCTTTGGTCCTTGTAACATGCCTTGCAACTGGGTAACAGCTAGAAAAAAAATGCTGGGAGCCCCTCCCGGCTCTCGGGTTGTGGACCCACTCCGGCCACGTCTGAACGCTCTCACAAAAAAAAAAAAAGCTTTCTAAACCCGGTCTGACTGTGGCGGCATATCCCAAGAGGCCTTGCTTCTGAATGGAGGCTACTGTTGCCAGTAACATCTTGTGTATTTAATTCAGCCTGCTGTAATACCAAAAACAAGCCAATACAATATTTCGGTACTCTTTGATTTGGAATTTATTTGGCGTCACTCCGGATGAAGCACATAAGGACTAAGATCCAAGAGATTTATCTTTTTTTTTTTTTTTTTTTGCAGTGACTTTTCACAAGTTCTTGACAAAGTAGTCTCCATGACAATAGCCCCTGGTAATGCTGCTTGGACTGATCACAAACTTCAACAATCTGCAAACATTTTGTACCACAGATAATAGACAACAAAGCAAACAGGGAAATCATGTTGTCTGTCTTTCTTTTTACTAAGTGGAAAAGGATTTCAGTTTGCCAGACAATGCCTTGAGTTCAAATCCAGGTGGAAATGCTCCTGTAGGGCTGTGAGAAGAGCACGGCACTAACAATAACAAAAGTCAATTTTGGTGTAATGGCTTTTTGTATAAAATAGTCCAGCTGGCATAAGCAAACTCATTCATTGATTGATTTTTTTTTATGTGGCAGTGCATTATTCTTTTGTCTTTCATTCTCGCTCATCTTTCAATAACATGCCATTAATCTTCTAACATAATTGAATCAGTGCAGCAAGTTCAGTCAAGCAACTGGGTAAATAAGGCTTCTGCATTATAGCGCAGTGGACAGAGAGCGAGATAATTTTATTGTACTGTATCTGTGGGAATAATCTCTATGAGTGTGTGCATGTACCACACCCATATTAAGTGCATAACACTCCACAGTCAGACACTAACAAGATATGTTGCTTGTATTTGTGTGAAACTTCATAAAACACTGCAATGGGTTGTCATCCAATTGTTGTGCCAGTTATTTACCCTTTCATTGGTGTTTTCCAGAAAAAAAAAGACTATTTTAACTATCTATGTTACAATAAGCTGTGGAGGCAGCCGCTCTTCATTGACTTGGATACATTAAAATGCTGTTTTTCCTGACTTGTACGAGGAGGAGCCAAACTGCAGACACGTCAGATTAGTGTTTTTCCCTTAAATTTGAATGATTATGTCAATTTGTTGGACATTTCTCTGAGACAGGCTTTGGCAAACTGAATCCCTAAACCACACAATCACTTACCTCAGGGCATCCAAAAGATCAAGTTATTTATTGTTTTGTGTCGTGGGAAACTTTTGCTTTGTCTGATGTTGTGAATTTTCTGACCTCAACAGTGAAAAACCGATGGATGAATCTCATGCTTGCTTGAGCAGGGGACTCCTGATAAAAGCGTGGATGAAAAAACTAAAAAAAAAACATCATCTTTGAAAGACTGATAATAATAAGCCTCAGGTGAAACCATAGAAGTACAATGGATAGAAATGATTCATCTTAAAATGGCAGTCAGAGAGTATTTGATAGTGATGTCATGGAACTAGAGCACTTATGTTGGACAAAGCTGTTTGCTGCCCAAAACATAAATTGACCATCATCTCAAGGACAATGGTATCAACTTTCTGTGGTGGGCAACCAGACACCACTATGAACCAAAACTCTCATCTATCCACTGTAAATGTACGGCTGAGGCAGTTAAAAGATAGAGTCACTTGTCTCAAGCAAAGACTTGAGAAAATCTATCAGTTATATTCCCAGTTTTTGCTCAGTGGGCAAGGATATGTCAGTGCTGTCTGTACGTGCTGCTCTGCCTGCTGCACTGTAGTTGCTCGTTGCTGCTGCGGAACCCAACAAAAAGACGGAAAAAAAAAATAGCAGCGAGGCTAACGTCTGAAGTGATGTCAAACAAATATTCTTTCGGATAACCCAATAGAAAGTAATAGAAATTAATAAATAAATAAAAAAATCAAAACTTTTTTCAAAAGACTCAACATAAAAAGGAAGAGGACACAAAGTGAGCAAGGAGATGTCAAGCCATTCCAAGGAGAGCTTTTGTTCCATTGCACAGGGGAACAAGTGGCAAAGAGAGAGAGAGAGAAACAGAGCTGGAGTAGGGTGATGTAAGAGGAAGAGAGGAGTGTATCCAATCCAATCAGCTTGCAGCTTACCGGTAAAGAACAAATGCAAATACAGAGGTAAGGAATTCACATACACACATCGACAGGTGAGGATGTGCACAGACACTCGAGAGACGCCAAGACAGACATGGGGGCCGGATGAACAGAAAGTGTCTTCATGCCTGGACTGATCAAAAGACCAGTGGTGCAGTGATAGGTTCTCAACAGCACCCCTAGTGAGCAGGAGTGAATGTTGCATGCAAAACTGGCGCTCTCCTCAGTGACTCTGCGGCATTGTGTGTGTGAGAGTGTGAGTGTGTGTGTGTGTGGTGTGTAGCTCTGCCGCCCAGCAGTATCAAACAGAACTGTGAAGTGGTTGTTCCAAAGCCCCCACAGCCCAGATGTGGGGGTGCAGCCAACAAGTTGCACTAGTAGAAACAGAAAATGTGTTAAAAGAAGTCACCTCCCACCGCCATGGCTCTACTTATGTCCCGGTAAAAGTTCTCTGGTTTTTATCCCCACAGAATTTTACAAAGAACAGCCAGTTTAGAACAATAAAGGTAGCCAATCTGCTAATTAATGTAAGCACCTTTTTTTGTGATTTCTTTTTAAATATTTTCTTTCATCTGAGTCATAATGACAAGCTAAGATCAGCTCAGAATTCCCTTAAACCCAGCAACATTTAAGATTCTTCACCATTAATGTATTAAATGACAATAACCCTCATCACTATTAATGTTTGGGTGCTGTATAAACCATAAACAAAAGAATGTTATATCTTGTCATCCCAGACCTTTGGCTACTGTTGGATATTTGATTGGATAATCTGTGTGTATTTTCTCTCCCTGCAGCTATGATATCCCTTCTGTTATTTTTAGCTGGCTGGTTTAAATTATTCAGTTGTGTTGCTGGCGTCTGTAAAATAAAATAATCAGTGCAGAACTGATATGCCAGAATAAATGCAAGGGGGTGTGCATGTGAGTGTTTTTGGTGACTACTGATAGGGGTTTTATTTTCTTTGATGACTGAACTCAACCCCTAATTTCCCATCCCCGATTTTTAATGCAGTTCATATGAGAGCCTTGGCGGTATTGGAGGAGAACTGACATTTTTTGTGTCTCAGTCATGTGGAAAGAAAGTGCACTTGCTGTTGACAAAGAAAAAGCAAATATGAACAAAAGTGAAGGGAAAATAAAGAAAACATCCAAAATTGTCAGTCCACGTAGGCTTGATTTGTTTGACAGTGCTGCATACAGTTACACATATTTGGAAATTAAAACCAAGTAACAAAATAAAATGGTTCTAAAACATAAGGCTGTGAAACACTCTGCCTAAAACAATAACTCACCCTTAATTCTCCACAAAGCAAAGCATTCATTATGTGAAAGTCACTTTACACAAGGTAGGAAATACCACATCCGTACATTTAATTTAACAAAATCAAAAGCAATAAAATCAAACCAGATGTTTATGAAAAAATCAACAATATATCAGTCGAGTCAGTCTGTCACGTAGTTCATTTTTTTCTAAATCGGCCTTGAACCCTGATTATGTCTGAGAAAAACACAATCATAGTTCAAAGGTGATGATGTGGATGACATCAGAGGAAATAAGAGTTTTTTAAAGCTCTTAATAAAAAAAGAAAAAAACACATAACCTCATTAGAAATCACTCTAGTCAAGGCATAAAATCACTGAACTGCTTTGGTGGGGAAAATCGTTTTGTTAGTCAACCCACAGAGAGAACATGAAGGAGGACTGAATAGGCTACATACTGGCTTGCAAGGTCTTCTGTGATACATCGTTGGTGAAGGCCCCGATGCCTTTGTTAGAGATGGCTGCCAAGGAGAAGTGGTACTCTGTGTTCGGGCGGAGGCCTTCCACAACATAGGAAGATGTGGGTTGAAATGTTTTCTTCATCTGTGAGCAAAGAGTAAAGTTACTGACAGCTCTGATTTAAAACGTTGTGCGTAAATCTGTCAGGTCATTCATCATCAGAGATGATATGCACCGGTCACAGCAAAAGGGAAAAACAAAATATTAAAATTCTTGCCTGGGTGCCCAAGTTGCGGTCCATGTAGCGAAGTTCATAATTTATAATTCCTTCCTTCTCGTAGGCAGGTTCCCAGGTCAGTTCAATGCTGGTGTCAGAAACAGCACCAACCTGGAATTTGGAGGGCTGACCTGGAACTGCAGCACATGGCAGAAGATACTGTTGCAGAACATGTTTCCACAAATGAGTAAAGATGAGGAAATTGATATAATACACACTGGAGGGGTTTCATCCAATTACCACAGGTAAAAAAAGAAAGAAATCTGAGGAATGTGTCAGGGGAGTTATTTTTTTTACTGCACATTGATTTCTTGATGAATGGGTTTGTTTGTTAAACACCCACTAACATGATGAGCATAATTCAATTTGGCATAAAGTGACCAAAGATTAGAGAGAATCTCATTATGAGGAGTATATTATAGTGAAGTAAAGAGTTTGTTTGTGCCCTAGTGTTAAGAGAAGTTGAACAGAGCTCCACTTTTTGTGTTGTCTCTGAAGTTGGTCATGCCTCCTTGCCCTGGCATGCAAGAAGTGATTCCTCTCAGCCCGGTAGCTGATCCTGGTTAGCTCTCAGATGTCGTTATTTTCTCAAATTTGGCTGCTTTTCCAGACCGCTATGATTAAACAGACTTTTGTCATCATTTGCAGGGGCCACAGATGTGTGGGTGAACCTTGCACAGCAGGGGAGAGAACTTGTCTCTTTGGCAGCGGGCACAGTTGGTTTAAAGTTTTAAGAAAATGTGCTGCTAATACATAAAATAGCACAAGATGTTCTTCCATGGTTGTCACAGTTTTTCCCCCTTAAGCAGTTTTTCTGAAGAACAGTTGTAGCATGCATCTAATTACTGTGTAACTTATTATAAACTTACTCAACGGCTTGAACATAAACAATATTTCAACATTACACAGGTTCTTACTGTGAACAAGCTCAGTAGATGTGAGGCAATGGATGAAATGATTAGTTTAAAGCATTAAAAAACAGTAACAAAGTTGGAAAGTTAACACATCATACCTCCTTGCAGTACTTTGACATGGATGGGCTCTGAAAAGGGTCCGTCTCCTACAGAAGTGAATGCCAGGACCTTGATTGTGTATGTCTCTTGAGGAACCAGACTCTGGATGGTGGTGATGATGCTGTCCTGGACGTTATGGATCTGCCAGAGGCTCATAGGCTGGGAGTCATCCATGGTGTAATATACCCGGTAGCCCTTGATCTGCCCATTGGGCTCCTCAGGCTCTTCCCAGCGCACCATCATGGTGTTCTGAGATATGATCTGGGCCTGGATGTTTCGTGGTGGACTTGCAGGGGCCTGTTCACCAGTCCTGGTTTCTACTGGTTCACTGGGAGGACCCTGGCCAATTGTATTAACTGCTGAGACGCGGATTTCATACTCTGTGTTGGGGTAGAGGCCACCTATGCTGTAACGTGTAGTGGTGATGTCATCCACTGTCTCATATTTGCTGTCTGGGGACTTGGCCCTATACTGGATGATATAGTAAGTCACTGGGTCTGGGTTGCCTGAGTCCCAGGTGATGGTCACACTGGTGGCAGTGGTCTCAGTAACCACAGGGGTACCTGGAGGCTTGGGAAGGGCTGTTATGGTGACAAAACAGTTAGAAAAAAGGTCATTTATTTATCATGACAGTGACTGACTTCAGAACTTTTTCACAGAAAAGATACAATTGGAAATTTTATCACAGTGCAACATCACAGCTTTACACTGCAGGTGCAGTGTTCTGAACATTTCAGACTGAGCTGATGTTAATTTTCTTCATAATTACTCTAAGTACAGTTATCTCTTACATTTGACAGTGATCTGTGCCACAGCTTCAATGATGCCAAGGCTGCTCATGGCCACGCAGGTGTAGTTTGCTGACTCACGAACGCTGCTCAGCTCGAGAACGTTCCTGCCAACTGGCATCTCATCCTCTGGTGTCAAGTCCTCTGAATTCAGCATCCACTTGACATAAGGCATGGGCGATCCCACTGCCACACACGTTATGTTCACACTGCCACCGGGCATAATTTCTTGACTCGTTGGTGGAATGGAGAAGCGAGGAGGCACCCGCCGGACTGGGAGAAGGCATGAGGAAGGGGAGAGGATGACAAAAGAGGGCAAGGGAGTCAAAAATAAAAAAGAGAAAAAAGAGAGGTAACAAGAGAGGCCGATGAAAATGGACCCTTCTCAAGGAAATATTTAACACAAAAGGTTCAACATGTTAAATGTGAACTGAAACACAATATAAAAGAAGTAGACTTTTCAAAACATAAAAAATGTACAAATAATGAGAAGGAACTAAACTAACAGAACTGCTTCAACAACAATGTAGATTAACAATAAAGCAACGATTCATAGCAACAAGGTTCCATTGACCAATATTTGACCCATCACAGCACAATTAAAGACACAAAAATCTATTACGAGTTTCTCATCTTTGGAACTGAACTGCTGACATATGTGACCTGATCACCGAGTATGAAGGTGTGTAGTAAAGGCCATGTGATAATGCTATCACATAAGGCCAACATGGCAACCTGGAACTTCCTGTCCTCTCAGGCACTCATGCCAAACAGGAAGTAGGCCATTGCAGGCTCCTCCCACAGCACAGGAAGTGTAGGGTTACTGAGCTCTTGACCATCTCTACAAGGTCTCTAAACACAATCTAGCGTAAGTTTGACACCTGTCTCTTCTACCTAGATATCTTAAAGATGAGAAACTTTAATCAGATTTTTGTGGTTTAGGGTAGATCCACTGGACAAAGCCTTATTAAGATCTGACACGGTTCCATTGATAGATGCAGCTATCAGTTTCACAGACAGCATGCATAAATAGACCGAGGTAAATTAAGGAGTAAATGATAACAAAATCAGATATAAAAATTGAGATAAAATGCATAGAGGAATATAACTGAAGGGTCGCTAGCATGCCCAGACAAAAGACGACTGGAGAGGAAAGAAGAAATACAAGATAGAGGATAAAGGTTTTGAGGAGAGAAAGAAAGGGAACAGAGGAGCAAAGAGTGACAGAGGAAGAAAAAGAGAGGGGGAGGTTTGGAGGAGGGTGAAGAGGGGGTAACCCGCTTCAATGCTGTGTAAACTTTGTTTTGTTTTTTTTTCTTCGGCTAATGTGACAAAATGTGATGGTGGCACATTGTCACATCGCAGTCCTAGTTGACACAAAATAAGTATTGAGGAACAAGGTGTGTGCCTAGAAGTACATAGAAAAAATGCTATAGTAGTTATAGCTAGCGAGTCTACTATCACAGAGTGTTGGAGTCAAGAAACAGAACTGGATCAACAGGGAGTAGAAATCCAGAGAACAAGAATGGAGAGAGGTCAAGTGAGAGAGAGGGGTAGATGAATAAAGGCAGAATGACAGTTTAGAGAGGGAGACAGATAGGAGCTCAAAACTCATGGATAGGAGTTGAGTGAGAGGAGTTTGATCATGACGCCGAAAGGTACTGTTTACTGGCATGTGTGTATGTGTAGAGACATAGTGTGTTAATATTTTGAGTTGGTAAAGGCATGGGTGTGCGTGTGTACAGTATGCAAGAGTTAGAGAGTCAAAGAGCATGAATTAGCAAAAAACACTGTGTGTTCATGAGAGGCATCCCAGCAAGCACTTGACAAATAGTGTCATGCAATAGGAAGAGGTGGCTAAGTTCAATAATAAATTAGCACAAAAGTGTTATATAATGCAAGGTTTTCCTTGCCTATCAAAAATCTAAAGGGGCCAACATTAGAATGTGTTTTAACCACCTAGACATGCTAAGTTGAATAAGTCCCTACAGTGCTATTTAGCTGAACATCAACCTTCAAATATATAAAATCAGAAAACAAACAAACAAAAAGTTTTAAATGATCAGTAGGTTTCACCTTGTGTTGAGCCAAGGAAAACCATCTAACAACACAGTATTAAGTAAATGCAAAGTTTTAAAATTTTATGAACAATTTTTTTTTGATACTTTGGACAAAAAACTTAAAAAAAACTTAACACAAAAGATCCAGACTACAGCTAAAGCTCTACAACTTCCATGTTTTTTTTCCTATACTGGTGCAAACCAAAGCATCTGCTTCTATTAAACGTCAGAATGTTTGTTGGGATGCAAAGAAGGTCAAAGAGAGAGAAGCAGAGTAGAGCATATGTTGAAGTTAAAAAAATAAAAAAAATGATGAACTAAATGTAAGAGCTGACTTAGAAGACAGACAGATAAACAAGACGGGAAAGACAGGGACGAGAGACAAGACACGAGGCAGAACAAAACAGACTCAAGCAGCAAGACAGCAGACAATAAGACAGAACAGAGGGAGACGGGCAGACAGACAGTGACGGATGGCCACGCAGACATACTGTACAGTACGCAAAGGGGGATGAGAGGGGATCTGGGTTGTTGAAGAGAGGGGAAGGAGGAGGAGGGGGGCGTAAGTGGGGGATAGAGTAAGGAGACTGTGATTCTAAATAAAAATATAAATAAATATAAATAAATAAAAAAACAATGGCTCAAAGTGGGTTTGGATTGGTCTCACACACTGGGGCTTAAAATCAAGAATCAACTACACCTCCCCTCCTCCCCGCCTTAAACATTGCATCTCAATGCAAATGTAAGTTGGGAAGCACTGGGGGTGGGCGGATGTGAGGTGTGGGTTGGGGTCGGGTGGGAGGCTGAGGGTGAGATCGGGGGGTAGAGACTGAAAGGGGCATTAAGGATAGGTAGCATTCCAAAATACACCGTGTCGATCCAAATGGGATTCATATGATCGTTGCATGGGACAGTTTGACTTTTTCAACAAACTAAGGGCACAAATATCACCTACACACACTGAGGGGATTTTTTACAAATGAACTGACATTTACTGACCTGAGCATTGAAATAATCACTGAGATGTACAAACAGTACATGTAATCTCTAGGGGCCAAGCATGTAAGTTAATCAAAGCAAGCTTGTACGATGTGTAACATCCAATAGGTGCAAACACATCCACTGTACCTGGCTTTTAACAGCCAAGTCATATCTGATGATCAAAACACAGCATTCTGCTTTATGTGTAAATAGATCTATAAAACATCAATAGTCAAAAGAAGGTAGAGACTGAATCAAACATGCATGGAGACCTTCGGCAGCTGCTGATGGGCTTTTGATTTGTCCTCCTCTGTTCTACTCTGTTCGCATTCTCTCAGTCCTATAATTCACTGTCATTTCGATTTTTGTTACTCCCCTGAGTAAAACATGACCTGACCTTGAGGGCAAAAAGTTCATATCTGACCTTTGAGGAAATGCTCTTTTTTGGTGCGCAAAAATCACACTGATCTGTCATAATATGCATCAAAAAAAAAAAGAGCGATATCAGATTTTTCGAAAGTACTCTGTCTTTTAAAAAAATGCTAAATTCCCATAGAAAAAATAATTACAAAAAGAAAAAACACCCATGAAACATCAAGAAAATCATAACCTGATGTGCTGTGGCCTGACTTTAAAAATATGAAAATAAACAACGGGACGCAAGACCTTTTGGTTGAAATTTTATACTTTGTCTCATCATGACAGGTATTATTAGAGAGTTTGTAAGTCCAAATATGAAATATTCTAAAAAAAAAGAAAAAACCTAAAAAAAAACCAAAACAAAAAAACCACATGTTGAACTTTAAAAAAGGCAAAAAAAATAGTCCATCGAAATGGGACAGAAAAGATATATCTGCGTTCTAATTTGTCAAAAAAATGTCTAATGAAACAACAAAGGTGAAAGGGCAGCCCATTCCTCACACGGACATGCATGGGTGTGGCTATGGCATGAGTGACATATACAGGTGCGCCCCCATCCACTTGGGCAGACACCGAAGGAACCAATACAATCCAAAAATGTCACCCAAGCCCATCCAAGCATGCCGTTCATTCCCAAATATAGCATTGTTCCAGACACACACACACACACGCACAAAATTAAATGAAAGTAAACAAATGAAACTGAACAAATCCACAAAAAGAACTAAGTCCGAACAGCATAGACAATACCAGAGTGCAGCTGTGTTCTTCAAAGAGGTATGCATCAATACTATTAGATGTTTTTCAGCTAAGATTTGTCTCTGCTTGAATTTTGCCTCCATTTCATCAGAATGGTGAAAACTGAATATGATGAACAGGGTCTGTTTTTAGGGAAAATGTCCAATCAAAGTGTATCCAATGGTGCACTTCTCTCCCTGGGGCTCAGGTCAGCCAATGGACCGGGAGCTGTAGGGGCTGAGTGAATGAGGTTTCCCCTACAGGAAGATGTCTTAGTTCACCTTTGAGTACCTGTAGTGTCAGGGCAAATATGGAAAAACACCAGCCACTTGCCTAATGCTTGTAACTTTTAGTTGTGGCTGCCCAGTGACATTTATAAAAACCCCTTGCTTAAAGGCTTCATGGCATTGGGGCGCTCAATCGGACATAAACTGCAACTTGGAAAACAGGGGTGATGTAAATCCAGTGTGGACTCTACCTGTCAACAGCATGCACATGTGTGTCTGACACAGAAATAAATTTGGTCCTTGGTAACTACAGAGGATAAAGAGCTCAAGGTCAGTAGATACTACGACATTATACACTACTATCTTGAAAGAGAAAAATTAAAAAACCCATTAGACATTATTGGGAACAACGTTACCAGTGTCTAAATGTCAGTGCTGCATGCAAAAAAATGAGCCACTGCGCTATCATTAGCTAGACACAGGCCTGTAAGTGACTGAATGTTAAACTGTGTAACTCTAACAATGGTCTGCTAAGCTCTCAAGCGCTGTGCGTGTTCGGCACCCATGCTATCCTACATTTAAAAATGTAGTGCCAGTAAAACAAAGAAAATAGAATCCCAATTGAATGGACAGGCTCCTCATTCACAGAGACCAGGAGCCCAGCCGGCCCATTTGGAATTGAGAGAAAAATAAAACAAACATACTTTTCATTTGGACTACTAAAAAACATATAATCTTGTTTCAAGCCCCAATGTGGAGAGAAAGACAAGAAGCCTTACAGTGGACGAGGTGAAAAGCAGTCGAGAGAGAACGCCAGAGTACTGCACTAACTCTAATAGTGGGCGGTGTTGTGGAGGGATTTGTGCCAAAAAACAGAGGTCAGAAGGTGGACATTATCGGCCATTTTGGTGAGGCAGTTTTTTGCTGCCCCAAAATGAAGGGGGAAGCCAAAATAATGTGCAGCCTTTAGTGTCACCTTGAAGCTGAGATTACACCCTCTTGCTTGCAGTATGGAGATCCTTTAGTCACACTTGCTGGGTGAGGCCGACGGCATTTACATATAAGCCACAGGGGTCGGCTTGTATTAACATACCTTGGCTGCGCCAATGCTAAACAGTCACTATCGGTGGCTCATCAAAATGGAAATTATTGCCTAAAGGAAACTGACAGGAATCATTGCAGGGTATGTAATAATGGAAAGCAGTAGATTGAGGGGATTTCAGATTGTATCGCTTTTTTCCTATTGATTTACAGCGTGATGACAAGCAGTCAAATGATACCGCAAGTAAAGTATGTCCCCTCACCTAAGAGAGCCTCCAGTGAATATGATCAGTCAGATTGAGAGGGAGCGTATTCATATATTTGCTTTAGAATATGATGTGATGAAAATTTTGTTTTGGATGAAAAATAAAAGCACTTCTGATAACAACATGATGTTTTTTTGTTTTTTTTTTGAGGGTTGGCTATTCATTTCAGGACTCCTTGAGACAAACATCTAATAGAGATGGCAGGATTTTGCTTTGGCCAGTGAGAACATAAGGTGTAATCTAGCTTTCTTTCCCAACGTTACACACAAATGCATAGCAGGACATGCAAGCACATTCAAAATCAGGCAGATATCATTGTAGGAGGGCAAACATGCACATGCGTTCATCACAGCGCAGTCTTCCTACATCACTGTTATTCTTAGGACTTATAATTAGACATGAGGACCAAGTTTTCACTAATCTTTGTTTTACAATGGGAATGTGTCATGCTTTGTGGACACTACTACGCAGAGGGCGGCAATAAGAGATTATTGACTGGCAGCTTCTACAGACTCAACTATTACAATTACTGATAGAGAGTCTTTTCATAGCCAATTGTTACATAGAGGTGTTGAAATTGAAACCCTGAGTTGTGTCTGCAATAAGTGCTAGATCAGAAGGGATGATTATAAGTATTTGTCTAATGACTTGCCTTGAGGAAAAAAAATGATGTGGCTGGTGCAATGGAAAGAAATGGCATGGATTTGGTGGCCTGGGGCCAAATATTATTCTGCAATATTCAGCATCATCTCAAAGGCAACACTGGCTAATACTGAATATTTTTAAAGGGGGGATTCGTCTGACTAATATTTTGGGGCTTTGTGTAGCTCACTTAAACACTTGACAAGTAAAGAAGCTTAACAGTTATTCACAAATGCCAAGAAAGAATGACCAATTCACATGGTTTTTCTTGCCTGTGCGTACTTGGCAGGTAAATAGCAAAGGTGCCCTTAAGCAAAATATATCTGGGCTCCCAGTAAGAAGGCTTTGGAATGATCAGATTTTAGGAGAACATTTGGTACAGGGTATTGCTGAGAAAAACATATGTACTCTCATGGATGCTAAAGGTTGCCAAAGCATTGAAATTTCAAATTTTTTTTTGCAGAGTTCATTTTTAATGTGAGTTTTAGCCACTTTTTTGAGATCAGTCTACTCCTCTAGAGATCAGCACACTTTGACAGCCACAATACAAATGCTTAGAGGAGACTGATAGGGGTGGAGGTGTGTTATCTCGACTACCTGAATAAATGATATGCCTGATCTGCCAAGACTTGTTGAGCTACATGTAATATTCCAAGCCAAAAATCACACTTCCTTTTCCAATAATATGCATCCTGTATCTTTAGAAGACTATCAGAGTGGAAACATGCATTGGCAAGCTCATTTCAGCGGGAGACATGAGATTTCATGTAGATCTGATTCAGCCGCATTTGTCTTGTGCTGATGTTAACATGGGGAAACATCTTCAGAGATGATGGGAAGTTGATACAAAGCCAAATGTAAATCTGAACTTCCTCTGCAATTCCCTCTAATTATTTTTGCAGGACTTCAATGTGAATGCTTCATATAAAGTTACTGTTGTGTCTCTTTACAGACCTGATGAGAATCTTCATTATTTCAGTCACATCAACTGAGAATCTTCATTATTTTAGTCACATCAACCCTAAAAATCAATGTTATTCTGTGGGCTTGTGTGTGTGTGTGTGTGAGAGAGAGAGAGGAATGGAGGGATTTTGAATAATAAATTATAATCTGATTGAGTGTCATGACTGTGAGGGAACACAAACAGCAGTCACTCAACAAAACCAATCACATCTAGCTGCCGCCATTTAAAAACTAAAAGTATCTCTGAGCGCCCGCTAAGCAACAGCAAATGTGATGTCGAAGTCATTATATTGTTATTGATCCACACGACACTGTAAATGGCATCCCTTAATGGCTGCCTCAAATCACCATGGAACCCAATCAGGTCTAATTTTTTCAGTAATGGGTCTCTCTAAACAAGATGACAGGAACACTGGCTGTATACACACACTTATTATTTCATTCGGCATTTGCATTTGCTCTCCGAGACTCAAAAGCAGAGCAGCATCATATTAAAAAAAAAAGAAACACAAATCTCACAAACAAATGAACCACAAGAAGACACACATTTTTTTTTTTTTAAACAGAGAAGTAAGTTCAGGAACAGAACTGAAACAAAAGGAAAACACACAAACACAACACCATAATCACAACACAAAAAACTAAAGTAAATAAAGGAAAGCCAAAAAAAAGGGTTGTATTAGGGAAAACACTTGTGGAGGAAAAAATAAGGAAAAAAAAAACCAACTGAACAAAAAATACAGGGAATGCAGAAAGAAAAAGACCAACACGGCCAAAGGGATTCAGACAGGCATGCAAGCGCAGTTACATTCTCCCATCATGCAACAGGTCCTGTTATTTACACGTGCTGGGTTTCCATGACAACACGTGCAAGAAAGCCTTTAGGTGCAGAAGCAATACCAAAGGATGCAAAACGAGAAAAGGCCCCACAATGCAAACATAAAAGTAAATTAACAAGACCCGAGCTAATCGGGTTTGCTTTCATCATTTCTTCCTTGGAAATAAAGAAACATTTCTTTCATAATCATTTAGCAGTTTGGATTAACTGATTAGTATTTTCTTCAAATTAGTTATGAATCGAGCTCTGTAATAGGCAAATACAGCTAAAATTTTTCAACATGTTGAATTTTTTTTTTTTCAAATGTGGGTTAAAAAAAGTAAAAAAGAAAAAACACACCAACCTTCTCGAAGCTCTGAGGGATGTAAAGGGGTTGATGCAGAACACAATGACATGAGGAGAAGAGAAAAATAGGGGAAACACAGAGAGAGTAAAAAAAGCCACCTCAAGGTGTTTAGCTGCAGCTACATTTCCCTTTCTTTAATCTTTTTTTTCCTCCTTTTCCCTGCTATCAGTGACACCCGTCTTGAAAGTACACTTTCCTGCCCCCTCCCCCTCCCCCATTAAAGAACTTTGAACCAAAACAATCAGATTAATCCCAGTGGCCACACTGTCGCTTGATAAGAAAAAAAAAAAAAAAATAGTGAGGCACCACTGTAGTCAAATCAAGCGTACCATACTCATAATTCAAAATTTCACAAGCTCCTTATAGCCACAAGGAGAGGCTCCTGTGGTGGCCGTGTTTGCTTTTGTAAGAGAAGGAAATCAAATAAAGAGAAAATAAAGAAAGACTAATGAGAGATAGAAAAGAAAATAAAGACACAGTTTGGGCTGAAATTAGCAGCTGCAGTTTAAGACAGTTACAATAGATGTTTTAAGAAGCCAATCAGCGGCCAATCATCATGGTTTCTGCTTCAGCAATGGTCTCAATTTGCCCCGGTGCAGTTTGCCCAAGATCAAATTTAGTATGGATGTTTCGATTTGTGTTTTTCCTTAAAATGGATCCCTACCACAGCTGCTAATCTCGAGTGCATTTTGCTTTGTGAACAAAACATAGTCAACATCAAGTATCAGAATTGATTGACAAAAGTTAACTGAAAACAGACAAAGGTTGACACCATCAAGGCATAACAAGTGTGTTACATAGTGTGAAGGTACCTGAGTAAATATGACCCTTTTGTAGTCTTTTATAAGCATGCTGATGGAGCCAGTGTTCATGGAGATTGCATGAATTGTTGGAAATGATATCAGAGTATAGCTGTGTGTTTTTTTTGACCAAAGGAACTTCTAAACAGCCCAGTGCTGTGTCAACAAAATGTTCCCATTGTTATTATTTAATGAGTCCTGTAGAGCTCTTGACTCTATTTAAAGCTTTTAATTTTAATCACGATGTGCATGAACAAGGTGCGCAGCAACTTGACACTAAGTGTCACTGCATAGTAATGGAGACAGCATGAGCCTGCAGGATGGAGGCTGGCAAGAGAGACACTAATTTTGATGAACCATTTTTTACTTTCTGCTCCTCACAGCTGAATTTTTCTTCCCCACGTTGCTACTTCACAGGGTATGATAATAGCAATAATAATGAAAAAGCAGCTCCCTGACCCATTTTATAATGTCAGAGTGGTGAATTATTTATTGGGAACAAAGTTATTTGGTACACAGCAGAGGGAACAAACTGAGTAGATACTGAAGCATCTTTATTTAATATGCACAATATAAATAATGCATGTCGAAAATGCATCTGCTTCAATTTATCAAAGCTCCCTCAACAGGGATTCATTGTCATTTAGCATTAGTGGTAGAAGGTAGGCTTTGGTCTTCATTGCCTGTTTCCTATGAAACTCAAAGTTCCCTGTGACTGTTTGTGTTTCTTATCTTCACTTTGCTGGAACATGCCAACCAAAATTATAACTGACTGTAAAAGGATTGTGAAAAGATAATATCCCAAAGCAGAAACAGGGGAAAACTATGGATTTATGCTCCGGAACACCATGAAGAAAAAAGTAGAGGAAGTGTGCTATTTTTAACCTATGCAATAGAGCATATTTTTTATGTAATACAGAGCAGCTGACTGTGCTAAAAGTCCTTTTCCAATAATTTACCACAAGGAAATCCTTTTTACCCCCAAAATCTGGAGAAGGCAAAGGGGTGGGGATTTTGATTAGTGGGCATTAATACCTCGCCACTCAATCAAAATCAAGACTTACCGTTGTGCTCCTGTACCTGAAAAAAAACACTAATCAAAAAGAAGTCCTTCCCGACTCTTTTTGGGTTCCATAAAATTTGATGGAGGGGGGTAACAATTTATTGGGCACACAGTTACAGATAGAAGTCTTCTTATAACTGATAAAGTAAAGACATACGGCTTCTTGTGCTACACATTTCCTTCCGAGTGAGTAGGGGAGGGCATTCAAAGACAAAATGGAGCATAACATCATAACAGAGAAGAGTTAGTTGGTCAATTATAGCTTTACATTTGGAAATTTCAGTGCATATGAAATTACATTTGTGGGCAGGCAATACTATCAATGCTAAAAGATTTAAATTACTTGGGTAATACTATTTTGTAAAATACATTTTGTGCAAATACAGCTGGGCTAGAATGGAAGCAATAATCATTTGTTAAGCTCAACAGTAATGCCACTTAAAGCTGAGCTGCACTGTGCAGACATTTTTTTGTTAGAAAGGGTGGATTTTTTTATTTTTGTTTTTTTTGCCTGGCTCTGGGGCCGGCTTGCTCCCTACCTCGCACATAAAGGTTAGCAGGGGACGAGTAGCGCACGCCTTCCACATTAGACGCGACGCACTCGTACTTCCCCTGGTCTGTCTCCTCGCTGTTCTCGATCTGCAAGGCACCTGGGAAATGACAACATCCAACAAAGACAAGAAGGGGAGGGAGGGAGAGAGCGAGAAAGAGAGAGAGAGAGAAAGACAGCAGGGTGGAAATGATTAGTCGATCTGTCAGTGACAGTGCATGAAGGAGTCAGACAATCGTCTTAATGAAGGGTATCTTGAATTTCTCAGAACCACTTTGTCAAGAACAGTTTCTCCCTGCAATGCTAATGCAGATTGCCATGAAAAGACTGGGTTCATCTCCAGCCTCAGACATGCATGGAATAAAAACTTATTGAACAAAAATGTGGACTGAATCAGGTGTACTAAATTCGTTGGTTGCCGTGTTGGTGCACGTAACTCATGTGGGACAGGTGATCGCTTCAAAAAATGCGATATGGACAGAGTAATGATGTAAGTGTGATGAAAGGTATGGGAGAACTTTGTGTAACACTCTCTGAGGGAGAGCTTGTGAGTGCTGGTGGGAGGAGAAGTCGTTGGAAAATATCTAGACATATAGTTCATGTCCGAATGAACATCATTAAGGTGCATATTGTAGCAGCTCAGCCCCTCTGCAGTTAAAAAGTCAAGACACATTTAATTTATACATCATGTCTCATAAACATACATATTTAAAGACAACTTAAAAGTACATCCATGTGAGATTTCATATTGGCTACCATTCTGACTGGGTAGTTCAAAACCATTTCCATTCTTTTTACTTGTTATTCATGTTTTTTGTTTTTTTTAAATTACTATTCACTCCAGAATCTGAGCATTTGATATCCCCACTGTTTTTGTGCTAAATTCACATACACCTCTCCCTAACTTACCATCACTCTTTTTCCTATGTTGTTTTATTTTCAGGTATAAGGTTTTATGTAAATGAACCCCTTAAAGCTTTTGTGTTTTCAGATTTTATCTGTTGTATTTGCAAATAAACTCAACCTAAATGCTTGGCAACAACACTGTATAAGAGGAGGGAGACAAGCGTCAGATCATTTCTTGTTAGAGCGCTGTTGACGGCACTTCCTGATGATATCATTAGGGCTTCTGGCTGGCTCAGCAGACAGATTGCAGCCCAGGCCTCTCTGACAAACACAGCACCAGCACTCGTTAGCGTTTAGCCAGGAAGCATCAATACGCCAGCCGCTGCCCAGGATGCTTTGTAATATACCATAACCTACTCCATCACAGCAGCAAGCAGAGGGAACACAATGTTGTCCAAAGCTACTATTCTGGAACATTGGTCTAATAACGCTTTCAGCTGTGCCACAAATGAGACCATCGATCCTGCTTAATTATAAAGATTAGTCACGCTTCCACCTTGGCCACCGCTTAATACTCTAAGAGTATTTTACACCTTGGAGTCAGTACAAAGATATCTACTCTCAAAAAAAAAAAGAAAAGAAAAGAAAATAGACCTGAAGCTACGACAATCTATATTCTAGTTTTTGCTTCTCTTCATTTCCCTCTACAGCTCAGATCATCCTCGTCCCCTGGAGGGAACTGTTCCTGGCACATAGCTTGAACCAAATGAAAATGTCTACCTGCAGAGTGCAGGTGGTGAAGTCTTCGCTCAGCGTTTATGCAGGGATCTGATTTGGATGTGTTTGATGTTCGCTTGGAACAGCGAATGCCAGCCCGGTGGCAGGTGGGTTGGAATGTGCTCAGAAGCCTTGTGCCTCAACACCAGGGAGACCACAAAGTAAGGACTGTGTGAAGTTCAACTCCAGGTGGACGGCTCCAGAAAGCTCTGCCAGCGGCTTCTCAGCCTTGGTCCTTGTGCTGAATTATAAAATCTTTGGAAGGCTGAAGTCAGTACATTCTTTTTTGGTGTTTCATAAATAATAATGCTGAAGGGCTTACGGTAGGACAAAGCCTTCTTTTGATGACCAAACATTTAAATCAGAAGAAAATGCTGTATATTCCATATTTTTTTCATACTGGAAGCCAAGTGCTGACAGGTCCACAGGTCCAAATGCTTCTAAGAAATACAAATGTCTGCATCTGAAAATAATATTTAGCAAATGTCACCTGAAGGTTAACAAAACACAACCACCAACTTCTGGCGGATGACACATAATGAGCCAAACAAAATTAATTGAGAGCCAATTAAAACCTACACTGGCTTCTGTGAATTGTACCTCCTGGCGAAAGAGAGTGCAAGGAGAGGAGAAAAACAGGGAAATCTTTGAGAGGAAAGAGAGAGTTTCATCTGTTCTTCGCCATCTTTGTTGGAGGCTCCTTACTAGGTGGTATTATCTATTGTTTCCAAACCCCTACTGGCTTCATTACATATTCTAGCTATTATTTAGTAGAGCTGTGAAGAACACATAAAGACTCCTTCTGCTGGCAGAACACAGGCGGAGGGCGAACAAGGGAAGCAGGAAAAAAGCGAAGGAGAAAAAGGAAAGATAGCATGGAGAGACA
This sequence comes from Acanthurus leucopareius, assembly GCA_029814765.1. Classification (NCBI taxonomy): domain Eukaryota; kingdom Metazoa; phylum Chordata; class Actinopteri; order Acanthuriformes; family Acanthuridae; genus Acanthurus; species Acanthurus leucopareius. The sequence goes on along the minus strand of JAQMCX010000045.1, from coordinate 11,896,709 downwards.
AAGGAAAAGACACCAAATGTAGAAAAACAGTAAGAGAGAAGGAAGAATGGAGATTTTATTGTTATTTCATTTTTTCTTTTTTTTTCTCTCTTAAACTTTTCTATTATTATTCTGAATAAAAACTGTGAGAGAGAAAATATGTTTGACTCCTTTAATGAGCACAGACATTCTTACCCTGGTGAAAATCTGGGTGTGTTAAGATTTATTGGAAACTAAATCAACATTTATTAACAGCAACAACAACTAATTGATTTAATCGTGCATGTTGGATTAGATTTGATTTGTGTGAACAAATGTTTGATGAGGTAAGCCCACAAAGGGAGCTGGAGAAAAAGAGGAATGAGGAAGGTAAGAGAGAGTAAGAAAGGCAGAGCCAAAGAGAAATCACAACTTCATTGTATTCTGAGATGCTTTGTGCTCTTCTTGCCATCAGATTGGCACATAGTGGAGATGCAATATCCCGCTGGTGTTACATGTGTCATGCCACACTGTGTGAGCTGCACTCCTGTCCGTTTTGTCATCCACTCTCTCGCATCATATGTTTTCTTCTAGTCCGAGCTTTGCTTTTTGTACAACACAAAGAAGTTTAATTAAATAAATCCGTCTTATTAATGTAATTAGTAATCTTTGTAACTTTTTTTTGGTGAACAGGCTGTAAGTTTAAAGCCTGATAATGTTACCATTTAAGACAACAGACCTCTGAGGGTTTTTTTAACATACAAATTCAAATGAAGCTCTTTGATGTCCTATCTCCAGGAGCAGCACACATGTGCATGTGCGCTCACAAAACAACACTCCCCTTTGAAAACCCTTGTCACCAGCATGTGTCTCTTTCCTACCATTTCCTTTTGTCTTTTTATTTAAAAAAAAATGACTGCACCCTCTGTGTTTTGCATAATTGTCCACTGTCTAGCCTGCCAGCCTGTGGCTCACTAGAACGCAAGTGACCACTGGCATTTTTTGCTTTTATCAGGAAAAGAGGAAACACAAAAAATGAAATAAATGCTACAAATTATCTTCCACAAGCACAATAAAAAACTGGTCTGTTCACACAATGCATGTTGGCTGATAAAGACTTGCATAGCGATGTGCAGCAATTTATAGTGTTGCTCCCAAAACGGTCGTACTGTGCTTATGAAGTGAGTCTTCAATGGGGCCTAATGGCATGTCTTTCCTATCTCCGGCTTAGGAGTCTTATCACAGACACAGCAATAGCAAAAATTGCCAAAGACTAGTTTGGTTTAATGATATCATAAGAAAAATTAAAAAAGGTGACTACATTGCTTATCAAGATATAACATGATGAATAACAAGCGTGGCCAATTTTACTTTACATATTATCAACACAGTTTGACTGTAGACTGATTCATTCAGACAGGAAACAAAAAAAAAAGGAAATTACTTTGGATAAAAACATGACCCCTGCAGATGCAGCAGGGACGGCAATAAAGACTGTTGTTTCGTAGTTTTTAATGAGACTAGCAATAGGGGTTGAGCGATTATTCCTATTCTCATCATCCTATTATGGTCACGATATAACCAACAGAAAATTCAATCACCAAGTGTGCGACGAGAGGATCATTCGATGCAAAATGTATAAACATGTTTTGTTTTCATTGGAAATATTTAACTTCAACTACAAAAGTGATTTGCTATCACTGAGCAAGTACCTGCTATTTAATCTCAATTAAGAAAACTCACAGAGACATTGAAGGACATTCCAGCATGTGAGCTGTTGTGGGAACTGAATCTAAGATCTGAAACTGTCCAGGACAGTCAGACTCTCAATCAACTTAAAGGTTACACAAAACACCAGTGAACCCCAGGAAGTGCTGCCCCTGCTGAATAATAATTCAGGTGTTTCTGGGTCAGAGGAGAAAAGATTGGTGGCATTTTTATCTTCCTGTTTTTTCAATGAAGTGTGATGTATCATTAGGATCCAAAGGAAGACAAAAAAAACTGGCTACAATTCAGGCAAACAAAGTACCTGGTGATGACAATTTCATCCTCATGTGGACCAGCTGTTCTCCATCTTAAAGTGACCCCTCGGTTCCACCAACACTCATAACTTCTACTATCCACCGTTACCCACTCCTGACTGTCTAGCAGCATGTTCACTGCTTTAACCCATTCAGTAAAGAAGGCTGCAATGGAACATGGGTCTGAGACATTTGTCCCAGCCGTGACAGCTGCCCTGGTTAACAGCACCGCATGCCGCAGGCTGATCTGATGAGGAGTGTTGAGGTGCCAGGGTGAGATAACAAAGAAGACTAGAGTTCAATGGATACATGTTCCAAAGAATAGTTCAGAATCTGGAACAGACATTGTAATATCAAAGCTGAATGGGTACTTTGTTTTAGTCATCTTCAGTATACTAACATTTCACAATTGTTACGCTAAAATTTTGCATGGATTTTGATATGTGTTAAAGGTAGGAATATCCACTCATCTTTTCAACGGTAACTGATATTTTTTTCACAACATTTAAACTAAAACTTTTCTTTGTATGTTTCTAGCACCCTCTCTGTAGTTGAATACTGGCATCAATATTGAAAAACCTGTGCATAAATCTTGTCTCACAAAGAGATTAGTATTAGTCTTGTTCATGATAGAAAAAGGTAAGAAACTCAAAAGCTGAGAAAAGGTAAAAAAGTAAAAAAAAAAAAAAGTGACAAAAAGATTGGAAAGAAAGAGTCTTTCATAAAAGGTGTAGTGTAAAATGGAGAGACAAAGAGAGAATGAACAAAACTATCAGAAAGAGATGGGAGGAAGAGTTAAATAGACAGACGAGCTCAGACGAACAGAAGGACAGATGAGGGGATAAAAGAAAAGCAAGGAGGGGCCATCATGGATGATTAATTCCAGAAAGTGCCTGCAGCCGTGGTCTGCCCACCCCTGTTGCTGCTTTGTGGCAGCTTTGCCATGTGTACCCCCCCTAGTCCCATTTGTGTAATTCAATTAGTGTGCTCCAGTGGGCCTTGATTGATTTGTTTAGGCGATCAACAAAATGGCTGGCCAAGTTTCACTCTTTCTTTCCCTCCCTCTTGCTCCTTCCGCAGCCCACTCAGCCCTGCCGGTGGCATACTGTTCTTTTCATCATTTTATCTCTCGTTTTCAGTTCATGTCTCTCATTAGTCCCTCATTTCTCATCTCCTCTCTTGTCATATCCTCTCTAGTCTTTCGTCCTAACACTGCCCACTAAAGCTCTATGACTGCAATAAAAACCCCAAATTAGCAACTTATTTTATAAGTGAATATGCACTAAAAATAATAACCTTTTCAGTATTTAAATTAAGCTCACAAGTGCAGGATACAATACTTTAACTGCCCTAAATGATTCAGAGAAATAGTTATAAAATTTAAATTATAAATATTTCTCTTAAAACTTTACTGAAGATATTGAGATTTATTATCATGAAGATTAAAAAAAGGCATTTGCAATCTGCTATTGAGAAAAATGGTCAGGCCAAATCTGTTCTAACTGACAATGCAAATTAAGTTTAAAACAGCAAGCAAAGTGTCATACTATTTTGTATGCATCAATTGTAAGCAACATAAGAAAAGCGGTGTCCATCTTTACTGGCTTGTGTATTTAAATGTTGCTACAGTTTCAGCAGGGTTCCAAACGATGACTCTGCAGCTGTTGTACCTGTGCCTCTTGTAAATGTAATGTGACAGTTTGTTCAGAGTTATACGTTTCAGTTGTGAGCACGCAGCTTAAACAATCACATGATAGAGAAGACAGCCTGTGTGGACACAAGGCAGCCAAGTATGGAAATGCCCTTTTCTCTCTTCGTCTCCCTTTCCTTCTGTCTGTATCCTGGCTGTCACTCGGGCACGCACTGCCACCACCCCAAGGTCGCACCAGCATGAGGCCCCACGTGTGATACCATTGTTGTCAGCGCCCATCTGGTGGCTTGTAACGCTCCCATGAAATCAGTAATGAAGCAGGTAGGGAGTCCAAATAGGTTCCTACATATTGCTTACCTTTAGGCCAGCACCTGGGCCGCTTTGTATGGAAACGAAATTAATGCAGATTTTCCACTTTGGGAATAGGCTTTCTACGTGTGAAGACGTGACGCTGCTTCCATTGACACCCACTGTGAATCCCAGAAGATGACAATATTCTCCCTGTTTCATCAAGACCTCATAAGAAGTCAGCAAGCAGCAGGGTCTCCTCATATTATGCCCCATTCTTTTGGAATAATCTCTCTGTTGTCAATCTGACTCTACTGAGGCCTTTACATACAAACTCATACCTCTTCTCTCTGTCCCAACTTATTCTTTGATTACCTTAGGCCTTGAACTTGATAGCCTTGTCCGTCCGGTATATTGTTTTCAGTCTCATTGCATCTTTTAAGAGTTTTACTTATTTTCCATGTTTGTCTTGCGTACGAGAATAATGAAAACTCTAAAAACCTCTGCTCATCTCTAACCCACTTTTTGATGACCCACAAGCACATCAGCATCAAGCTGTGAGACTATCACTTACTCTCTCTCTCTTCTCCCTATTTTTCTCCTGACTGTCTTTTCTTTTCACTCAAGCTTCCCATTGCTGGACTATCAGGTTTCTGAAGACCTCTTTCTCTCCCCTGATTGACCATGCCTTATTCAAAATGTCTTGCATCTGCATCCTCCAGGAGATCCTGACTCTCCTTTTGTATCCATTCCTACTTTGTGAGCATGTTGCACTTGTCTCCTTCTCCTTCTGAGCATTTGTTTCTTTTTTCCTATCTGTTTGTATATTGTGCTTGAGCTCATCTCTGTCTTTTTCTGATCAAAATTGAGGGTTGTATTTTGTACATGTTGTAAAGCTCTTTGAGGTATATTTGTGACTCGTGATAGTGGGCCACATGAAAAACTGACTTGACACGGAGTGATGTAAAATGGCTCAGCAAGTGATGTCTGAAATTAAAGAGCTCCATTTTCTGGAATGGATGAATCCACTTAAAGTATGTGTTTGCATTTGTGTGGACATATATATACAAAACCAAATAATTTGTGTCCTTTTCAGACACCTCAATCTCAATTTCATCTGCATCTCCCTCCAAATCCAGTGACATCTATTTTCTCTCCACCTAAGTGCCAAAGATATTCCTGATGGTGAGATGATGAGCCAGTTTCGGCATGTGGTAAGATGGTGGGGAGAAATCATCTTTTTCAGGCGCTTATCTCATTATGTAAATTAAGAGTTCATAAGTCATACCTGCTTCTGTCTGCCACAATATGATTTATGATACCTTACTCAAACAAAGCATAGCAGTGGGGGGCTGAGTTTAGCTATGTTGGTCATCAGTGAGGTCACTAAATTTCATCTATAACCCCAAGTGTTCATTAATATGTTTGACATCATGTTGAGAGATCCATGTCATACATGAAGAACCTGAATTTTGCTGTAGGACATCTATTGTCCAGTGTGAAACTTAGAGGATTCACCCCATCCCAATAAATACAAGGATAAACATTGCAAACTGAGATATTCACTTACCTGCTCAGCCTGTAAAACAAAAGCATTTTACAACAAACAGAATCAACTGGAAGAGAATGATTCAGCAACAAAGTCTGGTGGATAAATACAAGTGAAAGTTAACTTGTTTTGAGATACCAAAAAAATGAGAACAGTAAAAGAATTTGTTGACAAAGCTATCATGTAATTTATTAGAGGCATACTGCTTTACCTCTGTATCATTCCCTTTCCACCTTGATATCCTCCTGTTTATCCTCTATCATTATAAGAGCTTGCTCTGGTTGAGCAAAAGAGGGTATATGATGCTGCTCTCAGGGGAATTTAATCAACTGCAATTTATAGCAGCTTTTTCCCAGACATACCATAAGGATCTTCAGCTATTGCTCATGAAAGTGAGAGGAATGCATTGATGTACACATGTGGCTATTCCTCATGGTGGTAAACAGTAGTATAAGGAGGATATCAAAAGCGGGGAAGGAGAGAGAAAAAACAGGTTTGCTTAGATTGCGTCGAACAGTTTACAACATTCAATAGCCTGGCCTTATCAACAAATAGTTTCGCCATTACCCATCCCACGTTTCCCATCACCTATTCCCCACCCTCCAGCCCCACGTCCAAACAATTTAAATGTCAGAAGCATAGAGCAAATAAACCGTCTCATAATAATCCTCACCATTCCTCCCTTCTGCTTTCAACCATCCAAATCCTGTATCATAACCAGTCTGCAACACAATTTAAATTGCTTAGCAGTTTCCTGGCACTGATGAGGTTGACGAGATAGTGGGATGACACAAACACAGAACGCCCACAGAGGTGGAAGAATTGATGGAAGAATCAATAATGACATGGGGTGTGGGACTGATAAACACACATGATTACTCTCACAGTGTGAACAGACCACACAGAACCCAAACACGGATGACATATTCATGTTAGTGGATATAAAAAAGTTAGTATATTTTAAAAAGAGAGGCCCACTTGATTTTACTTTAAGTTATGTCTGGTTTAAAGTCAATTTAAGTCTTTTATTCCCTTTTTCATTGTGTTGATTAAACATCTTACCTCGAATCGGGGTACCCTCTGGAGGAGACACAAAAACGAAGACACAACATCAGTTTAGTTCAGTGTTAATGTTAGTAATAGTTAGAGGGGTTATTTAGGTTTAAAGATGAATCACTGGGACTAGACTGGGTACGAGATCAAACTTTTAGGGAATCTTTTACAGGGCTTTAAAAGATGGGAAGTTTCTCATGGAAAAAAAAACAAAAAAAACTCTCATTGCTGGTATCACAAAGGAACAGGGAGCTTTATATTATGGTACATTCCACATTCCATCATTTTTCTCTCTTCTCATTTTTCAGCTCTTTTTCCCCTTCCTTGCCTTAGGGACTTTAGGGAAAGAAACCCGGTGCTTCACTGGCGGAGCTGAAGAAACTTGAGGTCTGTGCATGTGTTTTTTCATGGCTGCAACTCAGGCTGTCCTTATGCTGACATGTATTATTTCAGTGGCGAGACTTTTCAAGCCATCTTAGCTTCAATAGGAGGTCAGTAAAACAGGCTAGGTGTTATTCTCTTCATGTATCTATCATACATTAGTGTGGAGCAAATCCTGAGGGAGAAACGCAGTCCCCATTGAACGAGAAATTCAGACTATACCTTCAGTAAACCACAAGTTAAATCAAAATGACTGAAGTTCTTACTTAACCTGCAAATTGTAAACCTGTGTCACTCTAACAGATAGACTTTTCATTCAAGCTTCATCCATCCCCTCTGCTCATTTAATCTCATGGCTCCTTCCATTGTCTCGTTTCACTAAGACTTGTATGTTCCTCTACTCTTTGTTTATTGTAAGTCCGTATTGTGTTCCATGCCTGACTACAAGCCAAATGTCCCATTAGGGACAATAAAATATTGAGCTTGTCCAGTCAGTGGCTAGTGGGCTTTTAAATGTATCCTGGGTTGTCGTTGAGTAAAATGCATCATTTAAAGACATAGCTTCGGGTGGGGGTACATCAGGCCCCTTAACTTCAATCCCCTCACTGCGAATCACTAAACTGTCCTTTCACACTTTGTTTTCTTTCTCGATTCAGTGTTGTCACTTTTTCCAACCCCTTTTTCTTTTGGTTCCTTATTTATTCCTCCATTCCTCTGTCCCTCTTTTACTTTGTATTTCTTAGTTTTTGTGTGTTTCAGTCTTTTCAACAGTCAGTCCCTCTGGCCTTTCTCTTAGTCTCCCTCTCTAAATCTAAGGATGACTCATGGCAACTGTGTGCTTTTGGCAATCCCTTGAGAATGTTCGCAGGGTGACACCAACCCAGGGGAGGTGCCCTACTTAGCATAGACAGCCTGGAGGCAAAGAGCTGAATGTCAAAGGTGTGCACTGCCCATTGCCCATCATCCATTCATTTATGTGCCTCTTATCTACAACTCGATCGCAGTGGCAACAGGGTAAGCAAGGTAATCCAGACATTCTTCTCCCAAGCAAGGTTCTCTAGCTCCTTCTAAGGGATTCCCAGAGGCTTTTCTAAGACAGATGACATATATAATCTATCCAGTTTGTTCTAGGTCTAGCCTGAGGTCTCATACCAATTGGGCGTGTCTTAAAAACCTTTAAAATAAAGCAACCAGGAGGCATCCTCATCAGATACCCAAATCACCTTCTTTCTAGGTGAAGGAGCAGCAGCTTTACTCTACTACATTCCCCTGTTTCTAAGATTGAACCCAGACAAACTACAGAGGAACCCCTTTTTGACTTCTTTTATCCTTCAGTCTTGAAAAATTAAGATCCCATACATTGGTTCTGCTCAGCATCACAACTTACTGATAAGACAAAAATGTCTTTTCTCTGGACCTTAGCCAAGAATGGTTTTATTTTCATTAATAATGAATTAGAAATAAAGCAATACTTTTTTTACCATCATGCATCTGAGATATGCAAATGTCTCCTTTGAGAAAATAACTACTTGAATCCACAATCTCATTCAGTCACTACCCAAAACACATGATCATGTGTGGGCTTGGAACATGGATCGACTTGTAAATAAAAAGCTTTGCCTTCCAGCTCAGCTTCCTGTTGCCACAATGGTCCAATACACCACTGGCATTATTGCTAATGATCAATGTAAATTTTGACCATACCTGTACTAGTCAAACGATTTCCATACTCTATGCTGTCTGGGTGTGGGTGGCTATGTTTTTTGGATGGAAATTTTAATATCTTTCGGTAAGCTAGTTGTTGTAGCTCTGCATATGGAGAAATTCTTTGTGATACCAGCATGGACGAGGCAGTCAGTTTGAAGTTCTGCCTGGTTTGTGATACCTACATGGATTAATTTCCTGTTTAAAGAGTTGCTTTACAAATGCAATGCGGTTGTGTTACAATGTGTTTATGTATGTTTAAATGTTGAAATATACAAAAGAGTTTAAACCATGATATATGTTCTAAGATAATAATATGTTACTATTAGGGCCTGGACTTTAACGCGTTAATTTCGATCAATTAATTATAAAGATTTTAACGCGATAAAAATTTTAACGCGATTAATTGTT